>JBBBDQ010002070.1:0-437500 GCA_037127315.1 Ascarosepion bandense
CACATTTCTCCTTCTCATCACGCTTTTCTTTATTTTCTTTCTCTTTGTTATTTTCTTTCAAACTGCACATCATTCGCTTCTCTTCTCTTTCAATCTTTTCTCTATCACTATACTAACAGTATAGTTCGGCGTTACTTGGGTATCATGAAAGCTTTAAAACTAATCCATGGTCCTGGAGCTCAGACTCTTTGGACGTTGGCACGAAAGACTAAAAAGCAATCGTTGTTTCCAGTTAAAGCGAAACCATAGACTGAAAGAAAAATGAATGTATGTCAGTTAAATCTTGATTTCCTGGTATCGATATCAAATAAGCTTTTTTGTCGTAAACTGAATTTTGAAGGCTAAATAAGACCTCTGAGTAAATGGTATCATGACTAAGAACTACAATTATACCTACTTAGAGCTAAACCTGAAGCAAAAACTAAAATAAAAGGGCTGAAAAAATATAGATATACAGGCAGTTAAACAGTCGCACACGCAAACATCTTGCGTTTTATATATATGTATTATCAATTTTCTGCACTATTGTAAGAACTGCAACCTTGAAACTTCTGAATATCGTTTTTTATATCTTTGTCTATGAGTGTATTAAATTGGATTAAAATCGGACCACTCCTTCTATAACCCGATTTTTTCGATTATCGATTTTCGATCATTATCGAAGGTCCCTCGAGACAAAATCTAGCTACGAACACTCGCAGACGCTTATAATACATCTGTGTAAATTTTCAAGAAAATCCGTTCAGCTGTTTCGGAGTCTATAGGTAACGGACACTTACACATAGACACACACACACACACACACATACACTCGCTCACTGACAATGTTCCATTTATAAATAAGCTTAAATTTAGATAGTGTTTCTTTTATTTTTTTTCTTGTGTCCGCCATCTGCTTCCCTCTGATGAATATTTATGCCTTTTCTTCATCTCATTCAGCACTTCCTTATCTCGCCTTTCTTTTTTACTTTTTTACATCTTCACCTCATTTAATTCTTTATTTCTCCCTCACTTCTAATTTTCCGTGTACTATTTTATCGTCTGCCTTTCTCATTCATCACATGCATAGTTATACTTTTTCTCCTTTTCTTTTCTCCGCTCGCTTCCTTCACTTTCCTTGTTGCTCGTCTTTGTTCCTCATTCGATCTTTTTGAATCTTCTGCCATTTTTCTCCGCTAACTTTCACAACCTCTCCACTACTTTCTGTCTTTCCCCCTGTCATTAATCGCACTTCTTTTTTTTCTTTTTTTTTTTTTAACATTATTTCTTTATTTTAGTCCAGTTGCAATTCATGGCGACTAAGCCTGTTAGCCTTCCAGGCTTTTCAAAGAGTTTTATTAAACAGCCAACATAATTTTTAAAAATGACATGTGTGGGTGAAACTTCAAGCAAGGTCTACAGTTACCTTGCACAATAAAATAAAATGGCCTCCATACCATTATATGCAGCTATGTGTGCCTGTGGGAATGACGTGGCATGTCTGGGTGGTGAGTTTTTTTTAGACTGAAGTGCAAGGCTAACACATCACTCAATAAATACCGGGCCTAACTAATAAACAACTTTTAAGCAAAATTCGACTGATTCCAACGCGTCTCTATAAATCCGTTGCCTTTTTGGCAGAACGGTTTGTCTTTGGCCTCAAAATACGTCTCAGTTTCCAATATCACTTCTTCACTGGGGCCAAATCGCTTTTCCTAAACCATTTGTTTAGGTCTGCAACAGCCAGTAGTTACTAGAGACCAGATCTGGAGAATAGGGTGGAAGTGGTAGCAATTCAAAGTGCAATTCATGTAGTTTTGACATCGTCGTGATCGACTTCAAACATGGTGCGTTGTCTTGGTGAAATATCACTTTTTCTTTTGTGGTCTTTTTTTGGCGATTTCTTCCAATAATGCTATATAATATCGCTATTGGTGGTTTTTCCTTTCTCAAGGTAATCGATGAACCAAATACCTTGCACATCCCAAAATACGGTGGCCAAAACCTTGACTGCTGATGTTTGCCTCTTCGGTAGCTTTGGACGGCTTTCACCTGCTGCTGTGCACTCAGCTGACTGCTGATTTGACTCCGGAGAGAAGTGGTGGATCCATGTTTCATCCATTGTCACATATTTAGGCAAAAGTTCTTCTTGTTGCGTTGAAACAGTTACAAAAAACGCTCTGAATCGTCGACTCGCTGTTGTTTTTGATCGACTGTAAACAAACGCGTCCATTTACACTCAGCTTTCTCGCAAAATGGTGACTACACTACCTTCTGATATGTTTAAATTCAATTTACGATCGTCCAAAACGAGATTACGGATTTATTTATTTACTAGCAGTATAGCCCGGCGTTGCTCGGGTGTAATGAAAGCTTTAAAACTAATCCATCATCCTGAAGCTCAGACTCAGCCTAAAGAATATTTTTGTGAAGTTTGGTGGAAATCGGATAAAAATTGTGGATTTGTATAAAGGACATACAAACAGATAAACAGACACACGCACAAACATCTTTGCCTTATATATATATATATATATATATATATATATATATTATCGATTTTCTGCACTATTGTAAGGACTGCAACCTTGAAACTTCTGAATATTGTTTCTTATGTCTTTGTCTATGAGTGTATCAAATTTGATTAAAATTGGACCACTCCTTCTATAACCCAATTTTTTCGATTATCGATGTTCGATCTTTATCTGGGGTACCTCGACACAAAATCTAGCTAAGAACACTCGCAGACGCTTATAGTACAACTGTGTAAATTTTCAAGAAAATCGGTTCAGCCGTTTCGGAGTCTATAGATAACGGACACAGACACACACACACAGACAAAGTTCCATTTATAAATAAGTTTAGATAGTTTTTTTGTTTTTTTTTTTGTATTTTTCGGGACAACTGCCGATTTTGGGTGACCTGATCGTTCAGCATCATTTGTGTATGTACGACCGCGTACATACAGCATGCCACCTCTTAACCATTGTTTCTCGACAGAGCAGAGTCTGAGTAACACTTATCAAGCCATTGCTTTGCTTGAATAGTATTTTACCTTCAGAAAACAATGCTTTATCAACACAAAATTCAGTTTTTTCCATTGTTTTGAAATTTGCAACAGTAGCTTCACTTAAATAACTGTAATTTGTAAACTAATAATCCGATTGAACTCAAATTATGTCACATGCCATTTGAAGGCTTGTACTTCATAAAAATCATATGGATTTTTTTATTAGTGGTGCCATATATATATCAGGCTCGAGACTTATTGAGTGATGTATTAAATGTAACTTGTTTTAATAGCTTCTCCTCTTGTAATTCTCGCCTGTAAGAACTCGCTTTGGGCTTCTTGTTTTCGTATCAAGCATTAAAGAACGTGAATGCAATAACAATCGCCATATATTGTTTTCTGAACCCTGTTTTGTTTTTTTTTTCCTTTCTCCTCTTTAAAGTTTTCTCATTTTCTTTCCCCTCTCACTAACCGCTATGGTATGCTTTTTTCTTTTTTTTCTTTTTTTGTCCTCTCCTTAAGACTGTTCCTCCCGAAAAAAAAACTATTTCCTCCCCTTCCTCTTCCTCGTTTACTTACTCCAACTCTTGCATCTCTCCTCCTTTCACTTTCATGACCAATATCTATTTGCCTCCGTTACTCTGATTACTCCCGACCCTTGGCAGCTGCTTTCTCTTATTATTTTTTACCACCTGTTCTTATCCTACTTTTCCTCCTCCATCAAACTGCAGCTGTCGAACCGACTCCCGAGATGATGCTTCCCGGATCACTTGTTGTGGAATAGTTTTCTCACTGATGGTCATAATCGTGCTATGTCGGTTGCTAATCGACGTAACGCACCCAAAATGTTAGGAACGTTGTAATCTTCCACTGAAAGCTGACTCCTTAGTATTCGGCTAACTGCTGACTAATATCAACTGCCTAGTAGTTCTACTGAACTCCAGTAGAACTCTAAAGAAATCCTATTAACTTCTCAAGAACTTCACCAGTTAACTTCCTGTTAACTCTTATTAATATAAGAGGGAGAGTTTATGATTTGAGGAATAGGTGTGTTTCCCCATAACATCACTACAGGTTCAAATCGAGGGTCAACTGTTATCTTTTCAACATATCTCCATAAACAGTGTCTCGTAATCTGTCACACTCTACCTCGAGTGGCTCTTGGGCCTTGTACAAACTAAATATTTCCTCTTGTACATCTTCGTCTTAATCTTACTTCGCCACACGTTTTCTAGAGTTTCTCTTCCCCTTTATTCTATATTCTTTCTTTTCCTCTCACACGCCCTCTCTTTTCTCCGTCTTCAAATCTTTTTTTATTACACAGAGTGCGATAGAAATACCTCCGCTCAGGGGCACTTCGAATTGGTGCAATGGTTAGAAAGTTTGTCGTGTAAGATCAGTTACGATTGATTAGTGAGTTCGATTCTCACTGGGTGCCCAATAATTCCAGCTTTGCCACATCTAAGATGCGCTTTTAAAAAATCCAAGGGCACTTCGACTTGGCGCAATGATCAGAAGGCTTATCTCGCTAGACCAATGACGACCGAATATTAAGTTCGATCCTCACTGGGTGCCTTACACATCTGACCTGGTTCCACATCTACGACACGCTTAAAAAAACAAAGGTACTTGAACATGGTGTAATGGTTATCAAGCTTGTTTCACTAGAATGATTATAAATGAGTAGTGAGTTCGATCCTCATTGGGTGCCCCATCCTTCTGGCGTTGTGCCACCTCTAAGTTAACCTTAGAAAATCCAACGGGACTTAGACATGGTGGAATGGTTAGCAAGCTTGCCTTGCTAGATCAATTACGACTTAATAGTGACTTCGTCCTCACTGGGTGCCTCATATTTCCGGCTTTGTGCCACATCTAAGCTACGAAAATCATCATATATCTTCCAGAAATACCTGCCGCATAATGGTAAGGTATTGACAAGCTGAAAATAAACTAGATTAATTACAATTGAGTAGTGAGTTTGATCCTCACAGAGTGATCCATACTTCTAGCCTTGTGCCACCCCTAAGCTAACCTTAGAAAATCCAAGATTAATTGGACATGGTGTAATGTTAATTAAGCATGTCTCACTAGAACAATAACAAATGAATAATGACTTCGATCTGCACTGGGTGCTCCATACTCATGGTTTTGTGCCACCTCTTTGCTAACCATAGAAAATCCAAAGCAACTTGACATGTTGTATTTGGTTAGCAAGTTTGCGTCGCTAGATCAATTACGACTTAATAGTGACTTCGACCCTCACTGGGTGCCCCATACTTCTGGCCTTGTACCACCTCTGAGTTAACCTTACAAATTCCAAGGCTACTTGGATATGATATGATGGTTAGCAAGCTTGTCTCATTAGATCAAGTATGACAGTTGTGACTTCGATCCTCACTGGGTGCCCCATATTTCCGGCCTTGTGCCACATCTAAGCTACGAAAATCACCATATATCTTCCAGAAATACCTCCCGCATTATGGTAAGATATTGACAATCTGAAAATAAAGTAGATTAATTACAAGTGAGAAGTGAGTTTGATCCTAACTGGGTGCTTCATACATCTAGCCTTGTGCCACCCCAAGGCTGACCTTACAAAATCCAAGGTTACTTGGACATGGTGTAATGGTTATCAAGCATGTCTCACTAGAACTATAACGACTGAACAATGACTTCGATCCGAACCGGGTGCTCCATACCTCTAGTCTTGTGCCACCTCTTTGCTAACCATAGAAAATCCAAAGCAATTTGACATGTCGTAATGTTTAGCAAGCTGGCCTCGCTAGATCAATTGCGACTTAATAGTGACTTCGATCGTCTCTGGGTGTCCCATACTTCTGACCTTGTGCCACCTCTGTGTTAACCTTACACAATCCAAGGGTAATTGGACGTGATGTAATGGTTAGCAAGCTTGTCTCAAAGCGATAGTTACAACAAGTTGTCAGGACTTTTGACGGGGTTAAATTAAGGTCAAATCCTTGGCCCACATCTACTGGGAAATGATTAAAAAAATTTTGAAAACTTAAGATGATGCTGTAGAAGACGAAGCGTCCATCACTAATTTATATTTACGAGTCGACTCGGCGTAACTTGCGTCATGAAATAACACAGGAAATAAGGAAACACGAAAAGGCGAAAGTAACCAGAACAACAATATATTAACGAAGGTTACATAGAGTTGAAAGCATGCAAATCAAATAAAGAAAAGTTCTTTCCCTTTGTCTGAAGAGAAACGTAAATGTCCGATAGAAGATTAAATTGAATCAAGTTCAGCTTGAATAAAGTTAATGTACATACTGTTAATGTCTGGTTCCAATTTGAAATGTTTTTAGCGTTGTGTGTGCATGCTGGTAAGAAATGAAAATTTGCGCCACTAACTGCTACCCGCAATTAGGGCGCGCGTGTATATGTGAGTTAGGTGATAAACATGTCTGCTCTCGCACCGGGACGGAATCCCTAACTGGTGTAACACGTGACGCTCCCGGTTTATATCGGCATGCTGTTAGCGCGGTAAAAAAAATAGGGTTATCACGTGAACCGTGAATGACCATGTGTGTGTGGGTGTGAATGTATCAAACCCTACAATGCAATTGAGAAGACGACAAAAAGAAATTACGTCATATGAGGTGTGTTGCTTCATTGGTTGAACCAAGGGCATGATATAACTCCACTATAAATTGTGTAGGTGGAAAATAATCTCATTGGTCAAAGTTCTGGGCCGCATAGATACTCGGTCCATCCCCCAAGAGAATTGGGGACAACTATAAAAGCCGGGACCCAGTAGAATTTGAGAGAATTTGGGTGTTCTTCAGAGCTACCGAGCGACAGAGACCAAACGACCTCACCGCCGTCATCAACAGCTGCCACGTCGCTTTCCTTCGGCTATTTCCGTGAAGCTTTGATAAAAGTCCTGAAAAGACTTGTTTTTATTTGCAAAATTGAAAGCTCTGATTATTCTTAATGAAAACTTCGCTCCGTCATGAAAAGAATTTTTTTTTTTATTTGGAAAATTGAAAGTTCTGATTACTTAAACGAATCCTTCTCTCCGTTGTAAACTTTGAACTTCGGTGATTGTATATTCTGCTTTTATAATTATATATATATATATAAAGACTTTCTTTCGTAACTATTCCAGGCGTCTTCGAACTTATTCACTTATTTATTATTATTTTTTATTTTTTATTTTTTATTTTTTTATTTTTTTATTTTTTGGTGCAGTATTTATTTTATTAACAGAAGTATACTCGAGTGTCCGGTCTGGTTTGAGGTGGTAGAGAGACGGCCACCGGGTTTTCAACGTGTCTTTTCTGAGATCAAAGAACACAGCGTGAGGAGAGAAGGTCAACGTTGAAATAGACGTCTTGAAGACCAGCTACTGTGACGAGGCCATCGTCACGATTGGCGACCTGACAGCGTCGTCATAATTGGTGCCGCTTCGATAGCATCAACCCACCAAGGTTCCGATCATCATCATCACAACAGGCTCCGGATCAGGAGCAGCGAGCTAACCGGGGCCAGATGTCACACTAGATCAAGTATGAGTTAGTAATGAGTTCGATCCTCACTGTGTCCCCCATACTTCCGGCCTTGTGCCACATCTAAGCTACGAAAATCACTACATATCTTCCAGAAATACCTCCCGCATAATGGTAAGATATTGACAAGCTGAAAATAAACTAGATTAATTACGACTGAGTAGTGAGTTCGATCTTCACTAGATGCTCCAAGCCTTGTGCCACCCCTAAGCTAACCTTAGACATTGATAAACTGAAAATAAAATTAATGTCTTATCATTATGTGGGGGTCTTTCTACCGCCCCCTGTGCTTTCTTTAGATCTTTCCCGCTAATTCCTCGGCTTTTCCGTTTTTCTATTTTATGCAATTCAAGTTTTTTATTTTCATCTCATTTCATTTTATTTTTATTTATTTCATTTTATTTTTATTTATTTTTATTTATTTTTATTTTTTTTGCAATTTCCTTAGCCACGCCGTACGCTGAATGCACACTCTGCGTGAATCCCAATTTTTTATGCAGAAAATGCATCTCAAAAGTAGAAAGAATAAAATCGTACAAATGGAGCAAATGTGGCCGTTCCAAAGATTTAGGCGCAAATGCGATTTTCTTATTTGGATGGGAATTGAATTTTTATTTTCACTTTTTTATTCTTTTTGCCCTGCTGTTCCGTTTGCTTTCTCTTCTTTTTTATTTTATTTTATTTTATCTAATTTTATTTTTTTTGTTTTTCTTTAGTTTTATCGCCATTTGTATCGTTTTAATCAAGGTCTTGTGACAAGGGATGAGGTGACGTTAGCGCCACGTTATTAACTGGCTTCGTTAATAGGGCGCCATTTTCTTTTTTGAAGCCGGCGATGGAATATAAAATAAAGTGCAAAAAGACACAATGTATAAGAAATCGACGAGAAATGAAAATCAATGAAAGACGAGAAGAAAGTAAAAACTATAAATGAGCAAAATATACACACACATACATACATACATATATATATATATATATATATATATATATATATATATATATATATATAATAAAATAAAGGTTAAATAGGGAACATTTATCAAACTAACATGTTTCACTTTTATTAAAGCTCCGTCCCCAAAAGTGAAACATGTAAGATTGACATACGTTTCCTATTTGTACTTTATTTTAACATCTTGGTGAATTTCAATCCACATTTGATCTGCATTTGAACTTTAACTCGTGTATATATATATATATATATATATATATATATATATATATATATATATATATATTCCATTTACAAACACGTTATTACGCGACCCATGTTTTTACCATGTCTGGTAAAAAAATACCTCTTTTTTTAGTATGGTTACACTTAGTCATTACTTAACCATACTAAAAAATACCTCTTAGGTTCATACAACCATGGATGAAAACGTTATAATTCCTTGTAATTTTAAAAATTGCGCGTTCAAAAATTCTCTGCCACGCGATTGTTAAAAAACCCACCGTTACGTGAGCGTTCTTAAAAAAAACAGTGAACGGTAATATCAGTTATTGAAAATCGCCTGAAGACACCACTCATGGTAGAAACCCGGGTTGCGTAATAACTCGTTTACAAATGGAAAATATTCAAAAGTTCTACGATATAATTGTATTGAACAGTTTTTAATACAAATGTGTATTGGTTTAATCTTATTATGACTAGAACATAAGTAGTTAAACAATCAATCAATCAATCAATCAATCAATCAATATATATATATATATATATTGATTGATTGAGTGAGTGATTGATTACTATATTTTTTATTATATATATTATAAATTATAATTTAGATCATGTAAAAATTACATACTACGAGAAAGCACTATTATTTTAAATGAATGTTCTGAACGTTGTTAATATTTTCTTCGTTACTTATTCAGTTGAATATATATATAATTTATAGTTTATATTTTATATAATTATATATATAATTTATATTTTATATAATTTATTTATAATTTTTGGAAATTAAAGGACACAAAACAGAAACCCAAAGTAAAATGAAAAATCCTGGAAAAAACTAGAACCTGCAACTCGCTTAACGATGTCTGCCCTTTATGCTTAAGTGAAAAGCTACACATTCTAAAGTACCCCAACAATGGCGAACTGTTGAACCGTAGAGACGAATTAGCAGTGTCATGTAAACATCGAAAATATTTTTCGTTAAAATTTAATTAACCAAAAAATACCTCATTCACATAAAATAATCCCCTCCAAAAAGGTAATCAATACCCATGTTTAATCCTAAAAATAAAGAAACGAACATCGTATAAATAAAAGAAAATAAACTCACACAACATTAATAGCAAATCTATTTCATCCACTCATAGATAGTAGTAAAATAAAAAGTATCTACCTTTTCTTAAAAAACCTTACATCCCAATATAAGAATTACCCAGACAAAACTAACTAGGCTACTCCGCACCCCTCTCCTAACCTATGGCGACAAACTGCCGGCTAAATTGTACTAAACTCCCACCCCACATTCACTAACATATCATATTACCAAAAATAAATCGTTTTCACGATTTTCATTTCAACTTATCACCAGGTGAGGAGCAAACGTAGCTCCGAAAGCGAAGATTTTTGTTTAGTGATACTATGCTTTTATAAACCATTGTAGCAACCATCACAATATATATATATATATATATATATATATATATATTTTTTTTTTTAATCATTTCACCCCGAGCAAGGCAGAAACGCCACTGATGTGCAGGGGGTTACATAAATGTATATATATATATATATATATATATATAATTAAATTTGTTTCTTTTATTGAAAATTAATATAGTTTACATTGAGACAGGGAAATTTCTGTTTCGAAATTTTTACCTCGTCATTAGGCAATGTTAGCTTTTTGTTGTGAAAATGATTTTCATTTGAATATACGAAACAATACGTTTGTTATTTATAGATAAGAGAACACAGAAAGACGTATGTGCGTTAAATTTAACAAATCAGAATAGAGATTCGCTTTATATTTGAAAAAAGGTTATTTTTGGAGGAATACATGATTTCTTCTTTCAATCTTAACGGCAAGAGTGCCAGTCGATCAAAACCCTTATCTAGACTGCATTTCCGTTGATGTATCTATTATTGTTACAAGATTATTATCTTAGTTTTCTCTGTATCTTATCAGTTTATCAGAAAAAAGAAAGAAAACATTTTATATTTTGATCTGACTTAAAGGAATATTGAATTTACTTTTAGTATTTTTATTTTGATTGCGAATGCATTTTATTCTAATTTTTTCCTAAAACTCTTAATTTGTAAAATTTTTAATATCTATTTTTTTTATTAAAAATGTCAATACCTATTTTAATTTTTTTTTATTAATTTATTACTATAGTCTAATACAATTTTTAATATCGTAATACAAAAATTTACTTATGAAAAATTTAAATATCTATTTAATTATTCTAATATTTATTTAATTATTATTATTTTATAATACAAAATAAATTATTAGATATTTTCAACTTAATAGATATATATTTTATGAAGAATCGTTTCAACAATTTTCTAAGGTGAGCATTTTGCATTGTTTACATATGACATTCATTTCATTACGTTTATTTTATAGATTTCTATTCTTCAGAAAATTAATAATATACAGTTTTTCATATAGACACAAGAAGCATGGGTCGTTTAAAGACTTACATATTCTAGCTAGCTTTTTTTTTAAGTTTCCATTTTAATGCAGGAGTTTTATTTGTTCATTTTAGATACCAATGATATTTCGATAAGATGTTCTATTTCTGTACTTATTATTATTAAATAAAGACGTGTGTTGATAAAATCGTTTTTTCAGAGAGTTTTTAGTACAACACACATAAATCTTAACATTACTAGGGTTTTCCATAGAAGATATAATAGATTGATAATTAATGAATTCTGTAAGGCACCTGTTTTCCAAAGGACACTCTATAGGGTTTTTACAATTACATTTTTTTCAAATTTCAGTTATTAGATAATTCTTATTTTCATTTAGGTTTACATTTTCATTTAAAATATTATTATTATGACTTTTATATTTATTTCTGGATTATTCGTACAACTATAACTTTTTTTTTTATAATCGTGTGACCCTAAGCATGGCATTTTACTGCCACTGTTGTGCAAGGGGTTACGTAATAGGAATGTTATGAAAAAGAGTGACAGGTTACAGCGGGTGTTAGGAATAGAGAATGAGAAGGAAGAGAATAGTGAATAGAGTGGGGAGGACGGAGAAAAAAGCATGAAAGAGAGAGATGATGTAAGTTAGTGAGACGAGAGATGACTATTTACTTTACATTTGAATTCTTGAAGATTGTAGCTGTCGGCAAAGCAAGTATGCGGAATGTAGTTTCACAGGCAGGAAGTACGAGAATAGAAGCTGCTGGAGTAGAATTTGCGTTTACAATTTATTGGTTTCAAAGTAAAAGGGTGAGACCAATCTGCTAATCTTGTGGCTCGAGGAAAATCATATATAAAGAGTTCCAGTGAGCTAAGTTCATCGGAACAGAAGCTGTGAAAGTATTTGTAGAAGAGACACAGGGAAGCCACACTGCGTCGGCGAGAAAGCGACTGTATCCTAGCTGCCAAGTCGGGATCGATCACACTACAGATTCTCTGTTGGATTTGGTCAAGGACAACTATGTGGATATCAGGAGCACCCGGCCAGCTATGGTAGCAATATTCAAAAGTATTTTTATTGAAAACCATACTTAATGGATTATTATTCGGAAAGTGTTTCTTAATCAAACGAGGAATTTTTCCCAATTTACTGCTAACCATTTGATATAAAGGAGGTGTATATATATATTTCTATTCTTATTTTTTCTTCACTGTTAGATCTTCTCTTTTACATATTTAATATTTGTTTTTTTACATCCACTATTTTCTGTTTTTAATTCGATATTTTTATTACTTGAAATGTTATTATAGTGGGTACTCGTATTTTAAACAGACGCCTCATTTTAGTTAAAACTCTTGCCATAGTTAGCAAGTCTAGAAGAAAGAAAACTCTGAATTAACATCTGTGGAAAGCAGTTTAGATGTTTCCTGATGCACTGTGTGTCATTTCCCCATCATTCCGAAAGGTTTTGCTAGTTCTGCACAAGTTTTCATCATTATATTATGCTCCACGCCTTGAGAGGCTATTTGGCCTTAAACATAACCCAGACCTTTAGTGACGAAACAGTAGCGAGATGATTAATGTTTATTTGATTCAGCTTTGTGTCATACTTAACCGAACTACCTACAACTTGCAAGTTTTTATCCAGAATTATTATCATCAGAATCATCAGAAGGTTTTCCTCAGGTTAGAATGCTTGGAATTGTGTGGAAGTGTGTAAGAATAAAATATACATTTTGTATGATTGAATAGAAATTTATTAAAATAGAATAACAATAATTTGTAGAAGTTAATGTTCAATTAGAAAGTTTAAGGCATCAAGAAATGTTCGTAGTAGTAATTTTTTGGAAAGAGTTTATGCGTGCGTACGTATGTATGTATGTATTAGCGTCAGTTTGATAAGAGAGTCTTTGGATGGAGAAGAAGAGGTAAAATGAATCAGAACACGAGAAAGAAGGCGAAAGAAAACGATGTGCGACGCGCCCTATGTCTGGGTCGCGATTGAAGTTTCTCTCATTACATTTTAGTTCTGTCACTATCTCGCTGCTCCCATTTGAGTAACTGACCGACGCTGAACGGGGTATTTTATAGTATTTAGATTTTTTGCACTGGATCGAAAAATGGTCTTGTAATTCGCTTCCATTGGTCAGAATATCTATTTACCATCTACTTTCGAAGTCTGGTTTCCATTTTTTCTTTAAGCACATGGTCAATCCTTTTCTATTTGGGAAAAAATCAGGATTTCTTTTTAATCGTATCACCCCGAGCAAGGCGGTAACGCCACTGATGTGCAAGCGGCTACGTAAGAGTGAAAAGATTGGAAAAGAGAAAACCGGAAACCTCATCCTAAGCAGGGAACAAGGGATGAGCCTCTTCATCTGTTAAATAGACGTGGGTGGAGTGTGAACCGGGCGATAGTTTAGTCTATCTGCTCCAATTAAAAAGAACAGAAAAAGGAGTGAAAAGATTGGAAAGGAGAAAACCGGAAACCACATCCTAAACAGGGAACAAGGGATGAGCCTCTTCACTTGTTCAATAGACGTGGGAGGAGTGTGAACCGGGCGATAGTTTCACGTCTTTGTGAATTTTTGTAAAAGTAAAGCAGGTTCATTTTAATTCTTAATTTTCTATCCCACAATGAAACTCGAATATACGATCAAACCCATACATAATGCTGACACCAAGCGTCTGAGACATTTCTCTGACACTTTGGCGTAGATTTTGGTCAACAACTGCTGTCAGGTGTTCGTTGTCAAGACCGTCCTCTATCTTCTTCATCTTCAAGGCTCTCATCACCAGTACGGAATTTCTGGCGCTACCTTCATACTGTTCAACCACTTGTGGATCCATCTCCCTATGCTCTGTTGACATTGACACGAGTTTGCGAGGCACTGCGCCCAAGTTTGAACTCATGCATAAAAGTAAACGAAGATTATATTTTGTCATTTTTTTTTTTTTTTTTTAATCATCTCACCCCAAGCAAGGCATTCCACTGCCACTATTGCGCATGGGGCTACATAGGGGAAGGTAAAGAGAAGGAGTGGATAGACATAGGGAATGTCAGGAGAAAGGTGACAGATGAGTAAGGATAGCGAGGATGAGGGTCGGGCAGATGGGAAGAGTGCTTGATAGAATGGGAGCAGGTTAGTGTGTTAGGAGGTGTGTATTGACCTTACATTTAAACTCCTGGAGATTGTAGCCGTCGGGGAAGCAATCGTTTGGAAGAGAATTCCACAGTCGGGAAGTGCGAGGAAAGAAACTGTTGGAGTAGAAGTTACGGCTGCATTTTATCGGTTTCACTGTAAAAGGGTGGGATCTAGTTGCTAATCTAGTATCTCGTGCAAATTCGTATTTAGGGGGCACCAGTGATCTAAGTTCATCGGAGCAGAAGCCGTGAAAGTATTAATAGAAGAAATGTTGTCATGTTCATAAATAAAAGCCTTGCCAGGATTCGTCATTGGGGACCACAATCTCGGCAATACGCGGATGACAGGGTGCTGATAGCAGACACCGAAAGGAAAATGAAAGACCTTCTACGAAGTTAGCAAAAGAAAGTGAAAAGAAAGGACTGAGCATAAACCTCAAGAAAACTGAATGTATGGTCATCAGTAAAAAGAGGAACTCAATATGACAACTGCAAGTCGGAGAATCTAAAATAAAGCAAGTAAAATTTCAAATATCTGGGAAGTATTTTGACAGAGGATAGAAAATGCCACACAGGGATCTAAAGACGCATTGGCATGACCAAAAACGCATTTTAGAAGCTAGCAAAAGTGCTGAAAGACAGGAAAATCTCATTAGAAACAAAGAAAAGAGTGCTAGATTGCTATTTGATATCTGTCCTTTTCTGTATAAAAGTGAATGCAGAACGATCTCATTAAAGATGAAGGAGAGACGAGGCAGCAGAAATGTGGTTTTACAGAAGGATGCTGAGGATACCATGGACAGAGCACATGTGCAACGATGAGGTGTTGGAAAGGATGCAAACGAAAAGAAAACTGATACTAAATATCAGGAAGAGACAAATGAGGTTCCTGGGACACGTAATGAGGAAGGAGGGCCTGGAGAACTTGATACTCACAGGTTGGATAAATGGAAAGAGGGACAGGGGAAAGCAGCGCGAGACGTACTTGTTAGGCCTGAGCAAATGGTTGACGGAGCGGGGCTTAGAAGAGATACCATGAAAGAATTATTGAGAGCGACAAGAGACAAAGCCAAGTAGAAGTCCATGATCGCCTACACTACCGGCCATAATTATTAGGCCACCCCACTGTTTACAAAAATGATTTATTTCATACTACTTTTTAGTAGTATGAAATAAATCATAAAATTTAGTATTGCCAAGTGAATAATTGTAAATGAAAAAATAATGATTTTTTGTTAATATTGCACAAGAACATGTGCATCAAATGAATTTATAAATATTTAATAATTGCCTATATTGCAGTTTCATTAACGAAAGAATGAAAACATTGAGGGTGATTCGGACGAGTTCATCTTTGCTTCCCTGCTTTGTAAAATTTTGCAAAGTAATAATAACAAAAGAGCCATTGTTTTTTCATTTGGCAAGAGATACTAAAAATAGTATGAAATACATCATTTCTTTAAAAAAAAAGACTGGGGTGGTCTAATAATTATGACCGGTAGTGTACGTTCTGTAGAGACACAGCACATGAATCCTTTAAGATTATTACTGTCTGAGACTAAATAAAAAATTATTAAAGAGCACGCATTATTATGTGTATCAAAATTCCCCTAATATATACCGCGAATACTATGTTAAAATGGCTTTTCAATACAACCCTTCGAGCAGCCATTATTTTTGTAACAACCTGTTAAAAATACAAGGCTGTAGTTGATCAATAACTGCAAAATTCAACTATAATTTAATCTCGGACTTGATATCTAACTTGTACGTATGTGCCTATGATAGCGAAATTTATTTAGCATATACAGATGTATGGAAATTGGTGAGTGATACGCCTAGACCGCATCAAAGTAGCTATCCGTGTATCGTTTCCGTTTCTTGCTGAAATCTAGAATCATTTCTTCCGCCTCCGATCGAGCGACAATGCAGTCGAACACTTGATGCTTTCCCGGAAAAGTCATGCTCTTCTCAAGAACAATGTCGTTTCTTTTGGCTGGCAGGATTCCAGTCAGGTTTGCAAATGGCGTTCGAAGCTTTATCCGATATAATTCACGTGTCATATCGCGGCCATCTTATCGCGTGATGTAAAGAACAGCGGGGAGATAATACAGGGCCTGCAGACCCCCACTATTGCTTCAGCGCGTATTTATTTCGTTAAATTAAGCTCCAATACTGTTCCAAATGAACTTTGCTAGCCAGAAACTACAGAGATGGCACAGTCTACGTTCTAGTTGAGACCGTCGTGTCAGTACATAGATGACAATATCACCGTCAGTTGAATCATCATGTGAAATCAGTTGAATCATCATGTGAGATCCATAAACCATTATGGAAACGCTACAGGGTGAGAATAAGTGGGTCACAGATGTATATATATATATTTATTTCAAGCCTGATTAAATCATCTATTTAAACGTGGATATTCACTTTGTAATAAAGATACGTTTACCCAACATCCGGTACATACCCCTTCCAGTCGTTTAAACAGGAGTAGGAGTTTATGTATTTCTTTTAATCATTTCACCATAAAGCAAGGCAATAAAGCGACTATGACTCAAGGAGGCTTCTTAGAAAAGATACAGTAGAACCTCTACTTACGAAATTAATTCATTCTGGAAGTCGTTTCGTAACGTGAAAATTTCGTAAGTAGAGACGCCTTTTACCCTATAAATGCCCTAATCGGTTCTAAGCCTCCACCTCGAACCCTTCAAAATCTCGTGAGGCATCAGCATAGGGCCACAGCTTTCTCCAAGCCGCATTAAGGGTACGTCTGGTTACCTCTTGCCAAGACACGTCGATTATCTTACTGCTTCCAAAACTCACGAAGGGTAAGCTGGGTGTTTTCAGTGATGTCGAAACACCTCTTGAACAGGTGTTTCGTGAAGAGTTTCTTGAAGTTAGAAATGACTTGTTGATCCATCAGTCAGTTAAGTGCCATACGTGAAACACGCTCGGGCGATCATGTCTCGAAAGAGACATGACTGACTGGGCAGAAGATTATCCCGCAGTAGGTTACCATTGCTTTCTGCGGTAGACTGGTTGCCAACCAAGGCTATAGAACCCAATCTCTTCTGTTATTTAACCCATAACTGGAGGAAAGAGGCGGATTACCAAGGGTATTTCTGCGTAAGTGAATGCAAGGAATTCAACTGGAATTCGAACTCTGCTCCCCGATTTCTCGTTCCGAGCCGATATCCACTGCTCCACAACGCATATCCGCAGAAAGATCTAAAGCAAGACAGAGGCGGCGAGAAAAGGAGTCAAACGGGTTTTTCCGGGAGGAGAGCCTCCGACAACTATTCCCTGAAATTTCGCGAGCAACCCCAGGGAAAATGTGTGTGCGGACGTTTGTTCTCCTCCAAAGGAAGCCGACTCGGTCGAAAACGACGACGAAGACGATGACCACGACCACGACGGCATCGGCGAGCAGAGTGGAACAGACAAGTGCGAGAGATCAGTCGAACGAACAAGCGACGTACGAACGAATGAACGACGACATCTTGCCTGCACGCACAAAACACGACGGACGACGAAGGCGGCGGAAGCGGCGACGGTAACGGCGACGAAAGCGGCAAAGACGGCAGTGCGCTGCGGCGTTGGCAGTAGGAACGAGACGAATGACGAACGGTCAGCGAAAGTTAACAGCAACTGCGAGGTCTGGTAAGCGAAGGAAAAAAAATAAAATAGAGAAGAAGGAAACAACGCGCACAGTAGTGAAAGCATGAAGCGTACCACCGTTTTGCGTCTACTTACCGACCTCGAGACGCCAACCGACACATACGTACATTCCCACCTGTTGGTCCATGGGCTGGAGGATAAAGGCGGTGTTAGGTGGGATTAATAAATACCTCCAGGATATTATTTTCGAGGCTGGGCGGGTGAGCATTGACATTATGGAGAGAGAGGAGGCACTTGAGAAGGCAATGAGGTGGACTCTGAGAGCTGCGAGTAACAGCGTGTATTTTGAAATTTTCGCCTTTCGTATCCTGAAATTTATTTCGTAACAAGAGGCAATATTTTCTGAAGAGGCGTTTCGTAACCTGAAAATTGCGTATGTATAGCCTTTCGTAAGTAGAGGTTCCACTGTACTATTAATGAGAGAGAGAGCACAAAATAGACAATAATTAAGAAGACAGAAGACAACAATTGACATTGCATTTAAATTTTTGACGATCAAAGTTGACTGGGAAGCGAGAAACCGGAAAAGTGTTTCTCAAGCAAGAAGTGTGATAGAAGAAACTGTTAACATAGAACTTACGGTTACATCCAGCCATTTCAACTGTAAAACAACGAGACCTTGCTGCCAATCTCGTCAGTAAGTTAAGTGCCATACGCTTGGGCAATCATGTCTCAAAAGAAACATGACAGATTAGGCTGAAAATGTTCCCGCTATAGGTTGCCATTACTTTCTGCGGTAGATCAGTTGCCAGCTAAGACTATAGAACTCAGTTTATCCTGCTATTCAACCCATAGGTGAGGGAGAATAGATGAATTAATACTTTTCCCAAGGATAATTGTGCGTAAATAAATGAGACGCACACTCTAGTATTTCGCTTAAATTCATAAAATCAAGGTACCAGAGAGAGAAGTTCGCCAGAATAATTACGTGAAAGTATTTATAGAAAAGGCATAGGAAAGGTACATTAAGGTGGTGGAAAAGTGACTAAATGCGATATGCAAGATGCCAGGTCAAGACCAATAACATTGCAGATTTTTTAAAATATATCCTTTGTTTTCAGTTCAGGGCTGGTTTTCCGGTTTTATGAAATTATACTCTAACTCTATACTCCTTACATGTCTGCTTTAAGTTTCAAAACTTTCTTTTACTATTTTATTTCAATAGGAGTACAGCCTTGTGAAAATTAATTAAAGCAATTGCTTTAATTTTCTTTCAAAATACGGCCAGTTTAGAACCCATTGCAGTGACAGTGTGTAATCAATTTCTTTTTTTTTCTTTTTTTTTTTTTTTTTTCCTCAAATTAGGTCATTTTTATTATTTCCAGTGGTGTGGAGTAATACGAATCTGTTTTCAAGATGTAAGTCGAAATTTGTTTGGCCTTGAAAAATATAGCGTCATCCGTGATTGCATCAGACTTTCATCACGCCCAGACACTATTGTCTGGATTGTTCATTAGTTCTCCTACGGCAATTGTCTGTGGTGGACGTTACTCCAAGGAAGCGTACGAATATTGTAACACTGCACGAACACACTGGCAGACATTACAGAGAGATTGTGGATATTGTTGGTGTCAGCCTTTCAACTGTCAGTCGTATCATTAAGGTGAAGCGACAAACTGGATCTATCAGTCCAAAACGTAAAGGAAAATTCAGTCCGAAGAGAAAAATAATGCTAAGAGATGACGTATACGTGATCAGGTAAAGAAAGATCCTACGTAGACATTATTCGTTTTGTACCAATTAATTTGCACAAAGGTGTTTCTCTATTCATATCTATCTATCTATCTATCTATCTATCTATCTATCTATCTATCTATGTCAGTTCAAAACGCAAAATAAAATGCTGTTGGAAGAGAAACAACGAAAAGACACGACGTATACGTGATCAGGGAAAGTGTGAAAGATCTTAGGTAGACATTATTCGTTTTGTATCAATTAATTTGCACAAAGGTGTTTCTCTGTTCATATCTATCTATCTATCTATCTATCTATCTATCTATCTATCTATCTATCTATCTATCTATCTATGTCAATTCAAAACGCAAAGAAAAATGCTGTTGGAAGAGGAAAAACGCAAAGAGACGGCGTATACGTGGTCACGGAAAGTGTGAAAGATCCTAGTAAGTCATTATTCGTTTTGCTTCAATAATTTGCGCAAGGGTGAAGATACGTCCGCTGTCGTCGGGTTCGCATCTCTACCCGGTCTTTTTCATAGGCTTATTCTTTTTTTTCCTGTTTAAGATTGGGTTTATGGTTCTTTCTAAAATCTTTATATTAAGTTTCATTCCCAATAGATACCTTGCGTTTTATATGATTAGTAAAAACTGGATGTGCATTGTGGTGCTGTAGATAGCGACTCGGAATTAGAAATCGGAGAGCCGAGTTCGAATTCCAGTTGAATTCTTTGCAATCACTTACGCGCAAATTTTTAAATTTTTTAATCGTTTCACCCCAAGCAAAGTGGTACCTCCACTGGTGCGCAGGGGGCTACATAAGAGTAAAAGTTTAGTCAGGAGGAGGGGGAAGAGATAGACAACCAGTTATAGGGGGTGTCAGGGAAAGGGCAAAAGAAGGATGGGAACACATGTGTGAAGACAGTTGCGAAGGTAGAGAAAGGAAAAGAAAAAGATATGATGTAGAAAGTCAAGTGGATAAGAGATGGGAAATGACATTGCATTTAAATTCCTGGGGGTTGTAGCCATCAGGAAAACAAGTATATGGAAGGGAGTTCCACAGGCGGGAAATGCGAGAAAAAAAGTTAATGGAATAGTGTTGTCAGCTGCATTTGGTTGATCTAACTGTAAATGGATGGGACCTTGTTGCCAGTCTGGTTGAACGAATTCTTTTGGTGGGGACACCAGTGACTTAAGTTCGTCGGAGCAGAAGCCATGAAAATATTTGTAGAAGAGACAGAGGGAAGCCACATCCCGCAGGTGAGAAAGTGGCTGGAGTCGAGCTACCCTTCAGAAAGTTATTAATCTCTCTCTATCTCTCTCTCTTCTCCTTCCAGCTATGGGTTAAAAAGCTGGGCATATTGCGTTATACAGCCTTGGTTGGTCGCCAGTCTACCACAGAACGTAATGGCAGCTTACTACAAAAAATCTTCTGCCTAGTTAGTCATGTCTTTTTCGAGACAAAAACGCCCAAGAGTGTATCATGTATGACACTTCACTAACGGACCGAATTGAAAACAATTGTAAGGCAGTAATTGCTAGAAGAAGACGCCATTGTCACTTGTTAAATTTTACGAGCCCTACAGAGTTGACAGTTAAAAATGTAGGAGGGATTTCTGCAGCATCATATATTAAAAATGTTAAAAAACTCTCTTTGCAGATTTACTTCCGTTTTATCATTTAAAAAGAATAGAATTACTTTATTTGAATATCCAAGCAATTTGTTTATTAAAACTATCAACATAAAAATCAATTATTTAAATAATCTTTCGTACGTACAAAAATTTATTAGGGGTGTGAAAACGGACATTTTAAATATTCGAAAGTAAATTAAAAAGTGTTTGCTCTTTTGCCATGACATATTTTTAGGCTTGTCACACTGACTTCTGGACATACGTGCTTATAGTTGGTACTATTTGTAGCCACGTGATTCCAAGTTTAAGCTTGATCGCACTAGTTCTCTTACTGCTGTTACAGTGCAAACATGGCCGCTCCGCTAGCAGTGTTCAAGATTTGCAGAGAGCATGCTACCCTGTCAATGATGAGTCGTCGGTTCGGTATTAGCATCTCTCGAGCTTGCTGAATTTATTTGTCAGTGGTGCCCTGTGTTTTCTACGTGCATCACCCTTGTCCGCTCCCTTTTTAGACTTCTCAAGCCACCCGTACATACTGCTACTTGATAGTGCACTGTCACCGTATTGTGCTATAAGCCTCCGATAAAATTTCAGTCCCTGACACACCATCCGGATAGAGGAATCGGATCACTGCTCTTTGTTTTTCCTTTCTATTGCTAGTAGGGCGGCCATGTTTAAATTTTAACAACAACAATAAAACTGATATTATGAAGCTCAATCATGTGACTACACTAATATTAACTATAAGCACGTGTGAACAAAAGGCATTGTGGGAAACCTAACGATATGTTGTGGTGAAAGTACAGATAATTTTTTATCTACCCTCGTATATTTGGAGAGCATATCAGTGTCATTTAAGTGTCATACGTGATACACGCTTCGGCGATCATGTCTCGAAAGAGACATGACTGTCTAGGCAGAAGATTACCCCGCAGTAGGTTGCTATTACTTTCTGCGGTAGACTGGTTCCCAGCCAGGGCTATAGAGCTCAATTTGTCCTGTTATTTAACTAATAACCCATAAGAAGTGACGGATTAATAACTTTTCCAAAGGTATTTGCGCGTAAGTGAATGCAGGGAATTCAAGTAGAATTCGAACTCGACTCCCTGGTTTCTCAATCCACTGCACCACAACTACGTATACAGAAATAAAGAAACGTTGCTTTCTGTTGGTGGCAACAGGTTTTATTCGAGACTGTCCAGAACAAAAAGAGAGGCAATTTTATTTTGGCGGCAAAACGGTTGTTCTGGTGCATCATGGGCGTATACTATATTTATTTAACTATTTTTTAATAATCTAAATTTGTTCTTCTTTTTTAGCATTGTTATCTATATTTTAAGTATTTTTATTTTTTTAACTTTTTATTTTTTCTTTAATTGTTAATTATTTTCAGACTACCACATAAAAATACCATCGCTCTCAGTGGAGCATAGGTCATCGACGACCTCCCGCCATCGTTGATGCTTAACGCGATGCGATCGTAACCCAACTGTTTACGAGTTAATAGTGATAATAAAACACATACTAATAATTCGACTGGCTTCATAGAATCCCGAATTAAAACTTATATATATATATATATATATATATATATATATATATATATATATATATATATCCGTTAAATCAGACTAGCACACAGTTGTAGTAAAAAGTGTTCAATATATTTATATTGTAGAACTTTTGAATATTTTTCATTTGGAAAGGAGTTATAGATGAATAAAGAAAAACATATTTGGAATCTACAAAAGAATTTTTTTTAAATGATGGAATAATCACAAATCTACATTTAAATTAGAAAACCTTAAGAACTGTACCAAACTGGCTAGCCAAGTGTGGAAATGAAAATTGAAAAATGGAAAAGACCCTGATATAACTTGGAGTATAGTGTAAATAGCTAAACCATATAACTGTGGCGATGGATGCAGAGTGTGCCAAGAGAAAAAGTTACCCATTATGTTATCCCCCCAACAAAAAAAAATTACTAAATAAAAGATCAGAAATAATGTTCAGATGTAATCATACCTATAAATACATAACAGGATCATACAAACATGGATGAAAGTATTTTAAGATCCTGAAATAAATCCTCCTTAATTTTAAAAATTTTCAGCTGTTTAAAAATTGGGAGACGAAATAAGGAAGAAGGGTTTGGAGAATCTAATACTCATGGGATGGATAGAGGGAAAGAGAGACAGGGGAAAGCAATGCGTGACATACTTCATGGGATTTAGCATATGATGGTGGAGCAGGGTTTGGGAGATATACAAAGAGAAAATGTGTTAATAGTGATAAAGGGGAAGGGTAAGTGGAGCCCCATGATCGCCAACGTCTTGAACAGACAAAAGATATAAAAGATGATAGCAAAGACGTGCAATGAAAAGAACGCTTAGAGTTCTTTATTCAACTAGAATTCGTAATATAAACCAAAACAGAAGATAATTGTATTAAACAAAATGTATATATATATATATATATATATATATATATATATATACGAACAGTTGCCTTCAAAACAATTTGCAGGTAGACACTGAATCGAAAAAGAATATTAACAAAATATAACAGAGCTTTTGTGTGTCTCTTCTACAAGTACTTTCATGGCTTCTGCTCCGATGAGCTTAGATCACTGGTGCCGCCTAAGCACGAATTTACACGAGATACTAGATTAGCAACTAGGTCCCACCCTTTTACAGTTAAACAAATAATATGTAACCATAAATTCTACTCCAACAGCTTCTTTTCTCGCGCTTCCCGCCTGTGGAACTCCCTTCCACAACTCTGCTTTCCCGACAGCTACAATCTCCAGGTGTTTAAATGTAGGGTCAATAGACACCTCCTATCACACTAACTCCCAATTATTCTCAGAACACTCTCATTTACCCAACCCTCATACTCGGTATCCTTACCCGCCTATCACCCACCCTCTGACATTTCCTATATTTAATCATCCTTTCTCCACTCTATGTAGCCCCCTGCGCAGTAGTGGCAGTGGCATGCCTTGCTCGGGGTGAAACGCTTATAAAAAAAAAATCTGTTGTGAAATAGATTTTGAAATGAAAATGAAACTATTCTCTCCTGTTTGGTTTCCGGAACCGTTTAGGAAATTCTGATGAATGTCAGAGAGGAAAGACATTTTATCGCATTGAGAAAATCAACGACTCAATTCAAATTCGCACAAACTTTCATGTCAGATGTCATTTTACTCAACTGCGATTTGTAACGTGAGAACAAAACATAAACGATGTAATAATAGCAGTATAGCCCGGCGTTGCTCGGGTATAATGAAAACTTTAAAACTAATCCATGGTCCTGGACCTCAGACTCTTTGGCCGTTGGCACGAAAGACTAAAAAGCAATAATTGTTTCCAGCTAAAGCGAAACAGTAGACTGAAAGAAAAATGAATAGATGTAAGTCAAATTTTGATTTCCTGGAATCGATATCAAATAAGTTTTGTTCATCGTAACTGAATATTGAAGGCTAAATAAGTTCTCTGAGTAAATGGTATCATATCTGAGACTAAGAACTACAATTATACCTACTTAAATAAAAGGGCTAAAAATACAGACATACAGGCAGATAAACACATACACAAACATCTTTCCTTTCATATATATATATATATATATATATTATATTATCGATTTTTTGCACTATTGTAAGAACTGCAACCTTGAAACTTCTGAATATCGTTTCTGATGTTTTTGTCTATGAGTGTATCACATTTGATTAAAATCGGATCACTCCTTCTATAACCCGATTTTTTCGATTATCAATTTTCGATATTTATCTGGTGTACCTCGACAAAAAATCTAGCTAAGAACACTCGCAGACTCTTATAGTACAACTGTGTAAATTTTCAAGAAAATCTGTTCAGCCGTTTAGGAGTCTATAGGTAACAGACACACAGATACACACACATACAAAGTTCCATTTATAAATAAGTTTAGATTAGATTAGGAGATATTTTTTTTTAAATTATGTCACCCTAAGCACTCCATTTATAAATAAGTTTAGATTAGATTAGGAGATATTTTTTTTTAAATTATGTCACCCTAAGCACTTCCATTTATAAATAAGTTTAGATTAGATTAGGAGATATTTTTTTTTAAATTATGTCACCCTAAGCACTTCCATTTATAAATAAGTTTAGATTAGATTAGGAGATATTTTTTTTTAAAATTATGTCACCCTAAGCACTTCCATTTATAAATAAGTTTAGATTAGATTAGGAGATATTTTTTTTTAAATTATGTCACCCTAAGCACTTCCATTTATAAATAAGTTTAGATTAGATTAAGAGATATTTTTTTTTAAATCATGTCACACTAAGCACTTCCATTTATAAATAAGAGGAGGAGTCAGAGAATGAGTAAGAACAGGATGAGAATACAGGCGTGAAGAGGGCTGCATGAGAATAAAGTGGAAAGGAAAAAGAACATGACACAAGAGTTGTCATGGAAAGAATGTGAGTCAAGAAGATGGCAATTTACTTAGCATTTAAATTCTTGGAAATTGTAATTTTGAGGGAAGCAATTATATCGAAGGGAATTCCACAGGCGGGAAGTGCGAATAGTGCGAATAAAGAAGCTTTTAGAGTAGAAGTTGCGGTTACATTTGATTGGTTTCACTGTAAAAGGGGGGACCTAGTTGCTAATCTCGTAGCTTGAGTAAATTCATTCACAGGGGGCACCAGGAACCTAAGCTCGTGAAAGTATTTGTAGAAGAGATAGAGAGAAGCCATATTACGTCGGTGAGAAAGTGAATGGAGTTGAGCTACCAGGTCGGCATGAATTACGTTACAGATCCTTCGTTGGATTTGATCAAAAAGCCCGAGATGAATAGCAGGGGCACCCGACCAGATGCAACAGCAGTATTCAATGCACGGTCGGATGGTAGTTTTATATATGTGCAAGATAGATTTAGACGAGAAAAACTTTATGGTCCTACAAATACAATCAGAATGCACATAGAAATAGTTAACTAAGTCGAGTAAAAAGGGCTCAGAAAATGTTCTTAGACACAATTCAGTCATTTGTGTGCCAGACGTGATACACACTTCAGTGATCATGTCTCGAACAAGACATGACTGACTATGCAGAAGATTTTCTCGCAGTAAGTTGCCATTACTTCTGCGGTAGACTGGTTGCCACTAAGGCTACAGAACCCATTATATCCTGTTATTTAACCCATAACTGGAGGGAAGAAACGGATTGGTACCTTTCCCAAGGGTATTTGCGTGTAAGTGAATGCAAGAAATTGGACTGGAATTCGAACTCGGCTCTACGAGTTCTCGTTCCAAGTCGTTATCCACTGCACTACAACACACATCCTAGAAACAATTAATTAACCTTTATTTTACTTGTAGGTCACTGTTATGGTGCCCTTCTACAAGGAATGGTCTCTTCTTCTTGTTACATATAGTTAGCTGCGTGATTTCCGGGAGAGGTAGTTAGTATGTCAGCTAGTACGAAGTTAAAGTCAGCTACGATTCAGGCACTAAGTAACTTAACTGTACAGTTGGGATTTACTTATTTCTAGTTACTTATTACTAACATTCACGTTGTACATATGTTCTTGTTATACTGATCCATTGATTTGAACCTCCCTCCTGTGTTCCGTGTCTTACTTCTGACCAAATCGGTCACTACAACTTTGCGGCGAAGTTTCGCCACAACGACTCCACAACAAATTGGCGACGAAGATCCATAACAGTCATTTAAAGCTGAAGCATAGCTTGAGATTTGCAGAAATACCTTATTTGGCTTGCCATTAAACAGGTATAAATACGGGGCACTAAACTCTTTTCTTTTTTTTTCTTTTTTTTTTCTTTTTTTTTTCTTTTTGTTTCTCTTCCCACCTCTTATCTAGCGAGAACATAAACATGGTACTTGTTCCCGGTTTGGGGATAGTTACTTTCCTTGAGTGACTAAACACTTTCACACACACACACACACACACACACACACACACACACACACACACACACACACACACACACACATTTTCTGATAGCTACAATTATTTATTACATTTTCTTTCTCTTGTTCAAGTAAATAAGCCCCATTGTTTACATGTGTAAATTTTGTTTACCGCCGCTTTTAGTTCAACTAGAAGCCCTATACGTAACGAATAGCAACATCGCAACATGATACGAACGTACAAATATGCAACAATAGTATCAAGGAAAATGCAGAGAAATGCCATAATTTTATAGACGCACTATTTCCGGTCGCTATGTTTTGGGATTGCCCCCACTTGGTTTACCAAGACATCGTTATGCGGTACTGTGTAGAACTTAATAAAAAGAACAGTTCATGTTCCTTCCTATTTTTTCTTCTTTCCTTTCAACATACTGTAGTAGCAAAACCAGCACAGAACTTCTTCCCGGATTAGAGACATCTTTCCTTTCAGTTACTGAACATTCACACATACATACGTGTATCACATGTTACGTGTTATAAGTTGTAACAAAATAAGAAAAACGATTGACCAAAACACACAGCTAGATCAAAGACAAATATTTAATTTACAAAAACAC
This sequence comes from Ascarosepion bandense, assembly GCA_037127315.1. Classification (NCBI taxonomy): domain Eukaryota; kingdom Metazoa; phylum Mollusca; class Cephalopoda; order Sepiida; family Sepiidae; genus Ascarosepion; species Ascarosepion bandense. The sequence goes on from JBBBDQ010002070.1 coordinate 27,823, forward strand.
AAAATAAAATATTTTACAAATACACAATTTTTTCATTCAAATAGAAACCATAGAAAATGACGGGTAAGTGTTACGAAGGGGTAAGAAGGTGCTAAGTATATTTACCCAGTTAAGCTATCGAGGTAGTGCTATTCATTTTGGAAATCCTCAAATGTGTATATAAAGAATAATTATTAATGTGATCAATGAAAGAGTCAAAATTTCTATTTACCCATTTAGTTCCATGAGGTCCTCCTTCAGGTTTTTATTGGTTGCCAACTTTTCATAGAGATTCTTTCGGCTGGATATACAAATCCTTGAACCAAAGCCGGCGTTGATAATGTCAGCAAATTCTTTTAACAACTAACTACTCTCTTCCTAAAACTTATATTTATAGGTGTTAGCACCTCATTTGCATATTTCTAGAATCATTTCGAATTCTCTAGATTTTGTTGGAATATACTAGAAATTACAAGAGTCTTCCAAATTGTTCTGTTCATAATTTCTCTATTTAAAAACTACTTCATGAATTAAAGATTTGTTTTGCAATAACAAGTAGGACTCAATAGAATCCCTTGCTATGACTTTTTAGACATTATTAATAAAATTTTTATATAAATGCATTCTCGTGGCACACATACACATAGAGGCATACACAATTCCTAACTAGATATTAATGTATTCTATCTTTTCAGTTATTTTTGCATACATACAAATATATTTTATAACTTGTTAGTCATTTATTAGCCATGTTTTAGAACTTCTTCTATGTATCCTGTCCCTTAAGGACGTAGGCGATCATGGTTCTCCACGTCTCCCTATCCCTTGTGGCTCTTAGTATGTTTGCTCCTGTTACACCTCGCAACCCCCGTTCCGTCTGATCAGGCCCTGCAAATATGTTATCCGCTGCCTTCCTCTGCCTCTTTTTCCTTCTATCTGGCCTGCCAGTATCAGGTTCTCCAAGCTCTCCTTCTTTATTGCATGTCCCATGAACTTCAGTTGTCTCTTCCTGATGCTCAACATTTTTTTGCCATTCTTTCCAACACCTCGTCTTTGCTTGCATGCTCAGTCCACGATATCCTCAGCATCCTTCTGTAGAACCACATTTCTGCTGCTTCAAGTTTTGTCCTTATTTTTGATGATATTGTCCAGTATTCACTGAACACATGAAAATATTGCCGTGTTGAAATTTGTTCCATTTTTTTTTTTCACCTTTTCAATTAATGAGAGACAACCGATCGTTTAAATATTGAGCACATCGACAACAGTGTCCTCCGGCCTTCATTCAGGTGTACGCCGATCCGTATAACCTACGCGGAATTTCGGTCTGAATTTTTTATTCATTATAAAGTGGGGTAGTTTGTTTTCTTTCCAGTTCCAAGTTAAACAGCCACAAGAAACAAATCAGTTCCTGTTTCTTCCTCTTTGTTTTTTTTTCCCTTTCAGCATGCATTAATAGCAACACCAACACGGAATATGTTCCGGTTGAGGGATATCTTTTCACGAGTGACTGAACTCTTTCAAAAAAAAAAAATACACACACACACGTCTCCCGTATAGTTACAAAGACACTCAATTCCTAATTTTAATTTTATTTTACTTTCAGCAATGTTTGCATGTATACAAGTACGTTTTAATTCTTGCTAATCATTTATTTTCTGCGGATGTGCGTTGTGGTGCAGTAGCTATCGGCTGGGAAGGAAAAATCGGGGAGCCGAGTTCGAATTCCAGTTGAATTCATTGCATTCGGTTACGCGCAAATACCCTTGGGATAAATATTAATCAGTCTCTTCCTTCCAGTTATGGGTTAAATAACAGGACAGATTGGGTTTTATATAGCCTTGGCTGGTAACCAGTCTACGGCAGAAAGCAATGGCAACCTACTGCAGGATCATCTTCTGCCCAGTCAGTCATGTCTCTTTCGAGATATGATCGTCCAACCGTGTTTCAAGTATGGCACTTAACTGACTGAATCATTTATTAGCCATTTATGAAAGACATGAATATATTGTCTTGTTGAAAATTATTCCATTTCCTTTCACCTCTTCAAGTAACTACAGTCCGTCGTTTAGATGTGTAAATATCTTTGCCCCTGGTTTTAGTGCAACTCAGAAAAGCATCCGCAACAGGTTAGTGACGGCCCGACGGGTTATGACAAGCAAATGCGAACATAACGCAACAAACTCGAGTTTGAGTCTAAATTATGGAATCAATTTATAATCTAAACTTATTTATAACTGGAACTTTGTCTCTGTGTGTGTGTGTGTGTGTGTGTGTGTGTGTGTGTGTGTGTGTGTGTTACCTATAGACACCGAAACTGCTGAACCGATTTTCTTGAAAATCTACACAGTTGTACTATAAGCGTCTGCGAGTGTTCTTAGCTAGGTTTTGTGTCGAGGTACCAAAGATAAATATCGAAAATCGATAATCGGAAAAATCGGGTTATAGAAGGAGTGGTCCGATTTTAATCAAATTTGATACTCATAGACAAAGACATAAGAAACGATATTCAAAAGTTTCAAGGTTGCAGTTCTTACAATAGTGCTGAAAATCGATAATATATATATATATAAAAGGCAAGATGCTTGTGTCTGTTTATCTGTCTGTATGTCTGTATTTTTTCAGCCTTTTATTTTAGTTTTTGCTTCGGGTTTGGCTCTGAGTAGGTATAATGGTAGTTCTTAGTCTCAGTCATGATACCATTTGCTCAGAGGACTTATTTAGCCTTCAAAATTCAGTTTACGACGAAAAAAACCTATTTGATATCGATACCAGGGAATCAAAATTTGACTTACATACATTCATTTTTCTTTCAGTCTACTGTTTCGCTTTAACTGGAAACAACTATTGCTTTTTAGTCTTTCGTGCCAACGGCCAAAGAGTCTGAGCTCCAGGACTATGGATTAGTTTTAAAGCTTTCATTACACCCGAGCAACGCCGGCCTATACTGCTAGTTAAGAAAAAGGAGAAAAGGGAAAAAAAAACAAAAACAAAATATATTTGCTTGAAGATATAAAAATATGGCGATGCTTCAAACGTTCTACAATATTGTTGCGGCTAAGGGGTTCCCGTGTAGCTAAACTCTTCAACACAGATATGCACGTAGCACATACACACATACAGACACACACAATTTTTTAATTACTAAATTTAGATGTTTTGTTTTTTTGGCAACTCTGCATGCTCACAACCATATTTTATTTCTTGATAATGATCAAGTAACCAAAAACGTTTTTTTTTTTATAAATAAAACAAACAAGAAAATATCATATATGTTGAAATTTATTCCATTCCCTTTAAACTCTACTGAAAATGACAACCCCTTGTTTAAATGCATGGATTTTATTTGTCAGTTTTTATTTAAGCTAGGAGCAGACGGGTGGCAGTATCCTCCGGCCATCATTTGGTTTACGCCGATCCATGGAAATTCGATCTGAACTCGTTATTTAATCTAAGGGGAAAGATTGTTCTCTTTCCAGTTCCAACAGCGACATACGTGATACACTGTTGGGCGATCATGTCTCGAAAGAGACATGGCTGACTGCGCAGAGGATTATCCGGCACCAGGTTGCCGTTACTCTCTGCGGTAGACTGGTTGCCAGCTAAGGATATAAAACTCAATCTATCCTGCCATTTAGCGCATAACTGGAGGGAAAAGACGGATTAATATATTTCCAAAGGGTATTTCCGCGGTATTTCCCCTTCCGAGCCGATATCCACTGTACCACATCGCACGCAAACACACACACACACACACACACACACACACACACACACACACACACACAGAAAGGATTTTTGTTGCTGAGGTGATGTGTTATCCCCTGTGGGGATTTCATATCGAAATGGTCATCCAACATCCTTGAATTAATCCTATTTTAATTTATATTTGCTCTGTAATATTTTATTACATGGAGGTCTCTTCCTGTATCATTTTTAATATTAAAATAAAATTTTAATATTAATTAGGATCGGGTTTTAGGAATTTACCTTCCTGCTTTTTCCGCTTGGATTAAAGTATCTGAATAAAAATATATACATATATATATGCACACATTGCACACACACACACACACACAGAGAGATCTGTTTCACTGCATCACAGCTCATTAGTACGGTTAGAAAGCCAATCGCTTTTTACCAAGGATTGAAACCCGACCGAACTGGCGTCAGTCGGCGATTCTACCTCAGAGCTACGGGCGCTCGGTAGAAGGAGGCAGATTTTTTAGCGTGTATATTATCATTATACATACCCAATAGTTGAGAGTGTTTTAATTCATTGCTGAATGAACGATATATATATATATATATATATATATATATATATATATATATATATATATATATAAGTCATTCACATACAAGCCTGTTTCGCAGTTCACATCCACTTGTTTCTGGACGTGATCAAAACTCAACCGACTTGGTGTCAATCGGAGTCGCTACCCACTGAGTCATAGACGCATGTAATCAGAGTGGGGAAATTTTAACGTGTTGTATATAAGCAGTGTATACACACGCTAGTCACCGAAAGAACTCAATTCATTAAATGCATATATTGCAGAAGTGGAAACTGTTTTTAAAAAGTTTTCTTCTCTACAGAGTTCAATCGTAATGAGAGCATAATATATTAGTCATCTACATACAAGCCTGCTTCGCTCTATCACAGCTCATCAGTGTGGCTAGACACGTCCACTTGCCTCTGGCCGGGATCGAAACTCTACCGATTTGGTATCAGTCGATATATATATATATATATATATATATATATATATATATATATATATAGTTTCTTCCATTTCTTCCTTTTTATCCTTTTTTCTTTTCAGCATGGATTAGAAGCAACATCAGCAGGGAACTTGTTCTTGTTTGGGGGTATCTTTTCACGGGTGACTGAAATTTTTCACACATACACACACACACAGACATATACACACACACAAACGAGTCTGTAACATAAATACACACAATTTCTTATAGATAGTTTTTCATTTTTCTTTCCAGCAATGTTTGCATGCAAACAAGTATAGTTTATTTCTCGTTAATCATTTATTAACTCTATATGAAGCACATGAAAATAATGCAGTGTTAAAACTTAGTCTATTTCCTTTAACCTCTACAAATAATGACAGCCTATTGTTTTTCTCCTTATTTTTGTTTCGCCAAATTTAGTTAAGTTAGAAGCAGATCTGCTACAGATTGCCAGAAAAATTTTCTTTTCTCTCTTCCTGCGAATAAATATTGCATGAAACTATTTTTTGCGATAACAATGATTTTTTTTTCAGACACAAGTTTTAATATTTAACTGGGTGGGATATATATATATATATATATATATATATATGTGTGTGTGTGTGTGTGTGTGTGTGTGTGTGTGTGTGTGAGACAATATGAAAAAAAACAAAGGAAAACTTTTAGCCGATGCGTTTTGTGCTCTGATTTGCCTGGATAAAATCCAGTAGATGATAAAGTTTTGATAAAGTTTTCCTTTTGTTTAATTCACATTCACACTCTCTCTCACACACATATATGTGTGTGTGTGTGTGTGTGTGTGTGTGTGTGTGTGTGTGTGTGTATTAATATATATTTTGGCAGCATGATTGCTTTCAAATATCTTTAATTAAATACGGCCGACAAAGAAGAGTTACACTATTTACATTATTCGGACAATTGTCTTCATCTTTTTTACCATTTTTACGATGTTTCGGCCGTTGTACGGTACGGCCTTTTTCAGGTGCTAGGAATTTTGAACCAAACTCTTTATTACAATCACTGGGGTATATGATCTCCATTTCTTGCGTAGGGCCTCTTCTGGTAGTCATTTCAAGGAGGTGGTAGTTTGTCCGGTATTAGTAATTGATATATATATATATATATATATATATATATATATATATATGAAGTTTTATTAAAGACAAGTGACAAGGCATTGCAAATAGCCTTTTTGTTTCATTTTTTGTGTCCGAATGAAACTTGTTAGTCTTACTTAGTGAAATTTATATAAAGGAGGGATTGCTACCCAAATACACAATGCACACACACACACACACACACACACACACACACACACACACACACACACACATATATATATATATATATATATGCATACACACACATACACACACACACACACATATATATATATATTTATATATATAAGAAATTGAACTGAAATTTATATATATATATATATATATATATATATATATATATATATATATTAGAAATTGAACTGATATTTTTCCTTAATAAGTTGTACCCATCATGTAGCTATGACCTACAATAAATTATTTCTTAATCATTAAGGAAAAAATGGTTGTGTGTCTAGACGATGAATCGATTTGTAAAATTCGATATAAGATTGTGCCATTTTTTGAAAATCATTCAGTATTTATGGTTAGATAAGAAAACCAAAACACTGGACATCGATCGATATGCAAGAGGGTGCTGACAAGTTCTCGATTCCACCAAGAAAGCATTTCGTAAATCTTATGTCTGGAAAGTGTTCATGCAATCACACACACACACACACACACACACACACACACACACTCACGCATACATATATATATATAAATATATATATAGAGAGACGTGTGCGTGTGTCTGTGTGTGTGTGTAGTCCTACCAGAAGATTAGAAGGTCAAAGACGAGGACCCAGACTAAGCGTGACCAACCTCAAAATCTTCCACGACAGATGGCGATTACAACAGGTGTCAGTGGTTGAACCAAAAGGGCTACATATGACGGGCATTCTACAGAAGGTGCCACGCGAGTCGGCGGCAGCCAATTTCAGCTTCATAACTGGATCCCCATGTCTTATTCCATATGTGCCGCAGAGGGAGGTTATGCAATCAAGTGTGTGGGTCACTTCCTGGCCATTTGAAGTCCACAATAAACAAATTGCGCCATCAACATATTCTTCCATCCTGATTTTCTTTCACTTTCAACCAACGCTTGTAAAGTCAAACGGCAATAGGGAATTGATGAAGGGAGCAGGCTTTGGTGAAACCGGAAGCTTCTAGTTCTGAACCCGGATTTTAGCTGTGAATGTAATCATCAACACCATCACCATAAAGGAAACGATGAGCAAAGAAGAAATTTAAATTCTTGGAAACTATGTTATGGGGAATCACACCTATTCCTCAGATAATGGATTCTCGCTATTATATCAATAAGAGTTAACAGGAAGTTCTTGAGAAGTTCTTGAAAATTAGATAGGAGTTCTTTAGACTTCTATCGGAGTTCAGTGGAAGTACTAGTTGATAATAGTCGGCAGTTAGCCGAATACGAAAGAGTCAGCTTTCGGTGGAAGATTTCCAAGTTCCTAAACTTTTGGGTACGTTAAGTCGATTAGCAACCGACATAGCACGATTATAAGCTTCAGTGCGAAAACTACTCCACAACACTATATAAGGTGACGACATATACATAACAATATTGTATATAGTAATTTTTTTAATCATTTCACCCCAAGCAAGGCGGCATCGCCACCGATGTACAGGGGGCTACATAAAAGAGTAAAAGTGTAGGCAGGAGGAGAGTGAAGAGAAAGACGAACCAGTTACAGGGGATGTCAGAGGGAGGGAAAGAGAAAAATGTGAAGACAGGAAGGAGTGCGAAAGTAGAGAGAAAGGTAAAGAACAAAATACACGCGGTGATGTAGAAAGGACTGGAGTCATGTGTATAAGAGATGGGAATTGACTATGCATTTATATTCCTGGGGGTTATAGCCGTCAGGAAAGCAAGTATATGGAAGTGAGGGAAATGAAGCCGTTGGAAGTGAGGGAAATGAAGCCGTTGGAATAGAATTGTCATTTGGTTGATTTAACTGTTAAAGGGTGGGACCGTGTTGCCAGTCTGGTTGCTCGAGTAAATGACCATCACAAGTGAATAGAACTTAATGAGATATTTTTTTAATGGTTTCACCTCAAGCAAGGCGGTACGGTCACTGATGCACAGGGGTTTACATAAGAGAGTAAAAGTTTAATCAGGAGGAGACCGAAGAGAAATGCGAACCAGTTACAAGTGGGGGTCCGGGAAAGGGCAAGAGAAGGATGGCAATACAGGTGTGATGACAGTTGCGAAGCTAGAGTGATAAAGGAAAAGAACAAGATACACGGGTGATGTAGAAAGGACGAGGAAAGAACTGGAGTCAAGTGAATAAGAGATGGGAATTGACATTGCATTCAAATTCTTGAAGGTAGTAAAGCAAGAAAGCAAGTATACGGAAGGGAGTTTCACAGACGGGAAGTGCGAGAAAAGAAGCTGGTGGAGTAGAAGTGTCGGCTGCATTTGGTAGATTTAATTTTAAAAGGCTGAGACCTTGTTGCCAGTCTGGTTGCACGAGTAAATTCTTGTGGAGAGGGTACCAGTGACCTAAGTTTGCCGGTGAGGGAAACACGATAAAATAAATATCCATATAAATATATATATATACTCATAACGATTATCATTATCATTACGGAAACCTTCTCTTTGCCAGCAGAAGGAATTTGTAAAGTCTCTAAATTTGTTGAAGGTTTTTTTTCTAACTGTCCCTCGCTAATTATTTACACGTGAATTTCCCTCTCCTCTTTATAATTATATTTATATGTATATTATTTTATCGTCCCCCCCCCCCCCACTTTTGCACTTTATTTTCGTCGTTACTGTTCTATTCGTTTAATTTATTTTCCAACGATTTTTCTCCTGAAGAGATGTTGGATGAAAGAGTCTTCGGGACTGTTAATAAATTTCTTGTTTTTTAAATAGTATACAAATTCTATACCTTCAATCATTTGTTTAAGATATAAATATATATATATATATATATATATATATATATATATAGTCATCCGCAGACAGATCTGTTTCGCTGTATCACAGCTCATCAGTCCGGTTAAACTCCGATTGCTACACAACCCAGGCGATTTGGGGTCAGTCGGCGACTCTACCCCTGGGCCACGAGGCGTTCGGTGGTAGAAGGCAGTCTTTTTAGCGCATATAATATTATGCGCCAAATATATATATATATATATATATATATATATATATATATATATGTCTGTTTTATTAAATATTATAGAAAAGTTTTGTCTATCTATTTTATGTAAATGTTTTTCATATTCTCTGCTAAGCTTAATAGCATTATCATTAAATGAAGAAAGATTATTACAATATTGATACGTAGTTTTTTTAATATTACAATCTACGCTTTCGGCTTAAATAAGGCATTTTCAAAGATGTCAAGGTACATTATATATTATAAACACGAACAAATGATAATGACAAAATGTTTTTGTTTACGACTGTCAGTTGAAAGGCTGACACCAACAATATCCGCGATCTCTTTGTAAGGCTTGACAGTGTATTCTTGCAGCGTAACAATTTTATATTGCCCCTCTCTTTCCTACGTATATATCAGTTTATCGTGTCCCATCTAGACATAATTATATCCAATTTTTACTTTTTTATATTCCCCTCTCCTTCATGCTTATATATATATATATATATATATATATATATATATATATATATATATATATATAATTGCTTCAGAAAAAAACTTTGTTATTAATTTCATAAACATTGTTCTTATATATATATAGTTGATGAACAAATACGATGCTTTCTTAGAAGTCTCAATACAAAGCAAATAGAACCTAATTCTACTTCATCTTTTTTTTTTAATCATATCACCCCGAGCAAGGCGATAACGCCACTGATGCGCAGGGGGCTACGTAAGGGTAAAAAGAATGGAAAAGAGAAAGCCGGAAACCACATCCTAAACAGGGAACAAGGGATGAGCCTCTTCACCTGTTTAATAGACGTGGGTGGAGTATGAACCGGGCGATAGTTTAGTCTATCTACTTCAATTGAAAAAGAATAAAAGAAGAGAGTGAAAAGATTGGAAAAGAGAAAACCGGAAACCGCATCCTAAACAGGAAACAAGGGATGAGCCTCTTCACCTGTCCAATAGATGTGGGTGGAGTGTGAACCGGGCGATAGTTTAGTCTATCTACTCCAATCACAAACATATTAATCTTCTATCTCGTAATCAAATGCATACAAATTATAAACAAATTGAAAATATACGAGATTATTTAGTAATAAATATACGAGATTATTTTTCTATTTGTCACTCAATTACCTAGTATTCGTGTGGTGTATAGATTTGTATATAACATCCTCCATATATATATTTTGACAAATAAATATCATACTTATTTATTTTCATGTGTATCATATTTGATTTATTTTCACAATTGCAGACAGTCACAAATAATGAAATGGAAATGTTTAAGTGCCAAAAGACAGAAAATTTACATGCATGTTTTTATTAGGACAGAATTTTAGCTATAAAATTCAAATTCTTATATAAATATCAACAAATAAATGTCCACAATATTTATTCACGTAAGTAGTTTCTTTTTAGTTGTTAAGTTGTTAATTTGTCATTGGATGTGCGTTGCCGTAAAATGTTTATCAGTTCGGAATGAGAAATCGGAGAGCCGAGTTGGAATTCCATTTGAATTTGTTGCAACCACTTACGCGCAAAAATATTTTTAGGAAAGGAATGAAACCATATCCTCTTAACCCAGCTATCAGTTTGAATCAGTTAAAAGCCATAAGTGATACACGCGTAAACGATCATGTTTCGAAAGAGACATGACTGACTGGGCAGAGGATTATCCTGTAGTAGGTTGCCATTACTTTCTGCGGTAGACTGGTTGCCATCCAAGGCTATAGAACCTAATTTGTCCTGTTATTTAACCCATAACTGGAGGAAAGTGATGGATTAATACCTTTCTCAAGGGTATTTGTGCGTAAGTGAATGCAAGGAATTCAACTGGAATTCGAACTCGGCTCTCCAATTTCTCGTTGCGAGCCGATATCCACTGCACAACAACGCACATCTGCTTGAATAGCAGAATAGATTGCCTTGGTTGGCAAACGGTCTACCGCAAGAAAAAATTGAAACCTACTGCAGGAAAATCTTCTACCTAGTCAGTCATGTATCGAAATAGACATGATCGCTTAAACGTGTATCACGTATAAGACTTAAGTGACTGCTTGACTGAATTTGTCAGTAACTTTAAGTATATATATATATATATATATATATATATCAATTGTTTCCAAACCCTGACTAATATTAGTTTAAATACATATTTAAATTCATATTTATTGTGAATAAATAAGAATCCGTCATCCAGGATTTCGTCTGTTAGGTTAACTCTATACCTACAGCATAATTATTTGGTCACCCCAGTTTAAAATAAATGATCTATAAATGATCTATTTCATACTATTTTTAATGGATAATTCTAAATGAAAATAGAATAGTTCTTTTGTTATTATTACTTAAATTTTGCAGTTATTGATCAACTACAGCCTTGAATTTTTAACAGAATCTTACAAAAATAATGGCTGCTCAAAGTGTTGTATTGAAAAGCCATTTTAACAATGTATTCGCGGTTATATTAGATGAATTTTGATACACATAATAATTGATGCGTGCTCTTTAATAATTTTTTATTTAATCTCAGACAGTAATATTCTGAAAGGATTCTTCTTCTTCATGTGCCGTGTCCCTTCAGGACCTACACTACCGGCCATAATTATTAGGCCACCCCTGTTTTTTTTAAAGAAATGATTTCATACTATTTTTAGTGGATAATTCTAAATGAAAATAGGATGTTTCTGCTGTTATTATTGCTTTGCAAAAATTTTACGAATCAAGGAAGCAAAGACGAACTCGTCCGAATCACCCTAAAACTTCTTCATTTTTTCATTGATGAAACTGCAATATAGGTAATTTTTAAATATTTATAAATTCATTTGATGCACATGTTAGTGTGCAATATTAACAAAAGAACCATTGTATTTTCATTTACAATTATTCACTTTGCAATGAATACTCAGATATAGTATGAAATACATCATTTTTTAAAACACTTGGGTGGCCTCATAATTATGGCTGGTAGTGTACACCTAGTTTCTCTGCTGAACCCTGCGTCAAAAGCCTACTCTGGCATGGTCTCAGGTGAGATAAAAATTTTACTTTTTTTATTATTGTCATTCAATTACCTACAATTGGTGCCATATATAAATTTGCATATCTACCATGTACCACATATTTGAGTTTGAGTTTCAGTTTTGTTTAACAGTCTATATAAAAAAGATGGAATTTTAAGGTATTTTTTAAAAATTTTTGGTTAAAGTGAAAAGGTTGATTTAGTCAGATTTTAATGATTTTTTTATTCTTTTTTATTTTAGAAAACTGAAAATGTTTTCTAGTCTCGTATTCAAAAAATTTTGCTGAGAATATTTTTTTCCTTTAAAAATGTGTTATGAGAATAACTTTTTTTTTCAAAAATATATTGGTGACAATATCTTTCCTTCAAAAATATATATTTTCTATAACAGTATTTTTATGTATATATTTCTATAAAAGTGTATTTTTATACTTTCATAATGTTTTGACCCTAATTTGGAGGTTAACTATTTGCTCATAGCTGGAACCCAAATGGGTGCTACCACCCCGGGTCAGGGTGAACCTGAGAACAACAGCAAATAAGTGGTGGTGCCATGCTCATCACAACCTCCCGATCAGAGGCCTTGCTACCGGATGCAGTTTATGGTCATGCCCAGGACCGTATACCACATATACTTATGCATCAACCGTCGTCATATATAGTGCAGATCTTGAAATTTTGCATGAATTTTACCTGGGTATACAATTGGTCAAGGAAATTGCGTGTTTTTTAACCACTTCAAAAATAATTATTTGTGTATAGTGCGACATCCTATTTGACAAATAAACATCAAAATAGATTATTTTCATATGTATCATGTTTGGTGTTATTTAACGGGAACAGTCAGAGTTACAGATGGTCAATTTGAAACGTTTAAGATCTACTAGACAAACAAAGGTTACATGCATGTTTTTCTTGTTTTTTTTTTTTTTTTTTTGTGACAGAGAGGTGGATTCATACATTTTCCATGTCTATTTGTGCACAGGTGAATATAATGAACCCAATCGGAATTTGGCTTAATTTCCGAAACATTATCCATTAAACTACCTGAAAAATCAAAAATTAAAGCACCTGTTATTTCAGGTGATATCCAACTGACTCTATTATACAGAAGATCAGACATAATCAAAAACGAACAACGCGCCTAGACAAAATTAAAAATATAACATGGTGACAATTTACGCATCGCACCCGTATTTTCACATTGTAATAATCTTGCTGAGATAATACTAATTAACCCATATTTGGAGGAGAAAAGGTGCATTCATGACTTTCCCAAGGGTATTTGCGCGTAAGTGAATATAAAGAATCCGACTGGAATTTGAACTCGGATCTCCAATTTTGAATTCCGAGCAGTTATCCATTACACTCCACGCATATACAAGCTCACAGTACCGGGTATTCCAAAGTGGTCACCCATATAGATACTGAGTAGGCTCGATCTTGCTTAACCTTGATGACCTTGCGAAATCCGTAAGCCTTAATCTGAGAGATTAGGGTGACTTCTAATTTAATCGTCAATAAATGAGTAACCTCTTCTTATTTAATCTTTTCATTTTCGTTTTCATTTTCTTTATGTTGCAAACAATTCGGGATAAGCTGTGGCCTAACAATGGGTCGAAGGAGAGGGCCAGAATTTAATTCGGACCACCAAGCAACAATATATGTTCATCTCTGCCAACGGTCGTTTGTATTTCTCCGAAGTGTCCCCTGATGATCAAGGAAATTATCGATGTTTGGTCACCTTAGCTAGAACTGTGGAAAACGAAATGAAGACCCAATAACCACCAAGTTGCATCACTAAAAGGGTGGGCACTAGTGAGTTAAGTTCATCTGAGCAGAAGCCGTAAAATTATTTGTAGAAGAGACACAGGGAAGCCACATTGCGCCGGTGAGAAAGTGACTATATCTGAGCTGCCACGTTGTGACTTTTTGGCCTCAGCTGGCTCGCTGCCCCTGGTTCGGAACCAGTTGTGATGACCGGAATCTGAGTGAATTGATGCTGTCGAAACGGCACTAAGTATGACGACGTTCTTGGGTCTTCCAGACGTCTATTACAACGGCGAACTTTCCTGCCCACGCTGTGTTCTTTGATCTCAGGAAAGATCTTCCTTAACTTTAATTGTCAATAAGTGAGTAACGTGACATATCAATGGGTCAAAGCAGACGGCCAGAATTTTGTTCGGACCACCAAGCAACAATATATGTTCATCTCTGCCAACTTTCGTATTTGTATTTCTCCGAAGTGTCCCCTGATGAAAATTATCGATGTTTGTCACCTTAGTTGGAATTGTGGAAAACGAAATGAAGACCCAAAAACTACCATTTCGCGTCAGCAGATTCAATACGTTGGTTGTTGAATACGCTCGTAAGTAAACTGTTACTCTTCTTTTCGTCTGTGTGAGATTCTTGAGATTCTACTTGCTCTCCCTTGCGTGATAAGTGCTGGAAACACCATGACGGTTGTGGTCGCCCAGGTTCACTTGTCACGCTATCTAATGTTTTGGTCGTGCGTTATAAGACAAAAAAATTTACATGCATGTTTAATGTGACAGAGGGGTAGATCCATACCTTTCCGATGTCTGCTTGTGCACAAGTGAATGTAATGAAGCCAATTGGAATTTGACATCATCCTTAATTAACAATTCCGAACCATTATACATTAAATCACCTTAAAAATCAATGATTTAAGCACCTGTTATTCCGAGATGTTCACCCATTTCGGTACTGACCAGACTAAATGTTGCTTAAGTTTCGTTATTGTTATGGAACCTACCCTTTTTGGACTATAATGAACTCTTCCTGTTATTATGAATACTGGGAAAATATACCTCTCGGGGTTGAGTTGACTCACCCTGGTCTAATACTTGGCAGTACGACTGACGTGTAACACTCTTTTATTTGTTCTCTCGTTTAATATATATACTTCACTAATACCCGAGTCCGTGTTTTTCTTCCGGACCTATCCTCGGTCCACAACAGTTATTGGACAGGAACCAATGTTTCAATGTGATGCGGTCATAAGTCATCTTGGCCAAGACAGCATTCCCAGGGTCAACCTAATATGTAGCTTGTCTGAAGGACAAAAACAGTGTCAAGTTTATTCTGACGTGATCACAGCTGAGGCCCATACTACTATAGGATTTCTATTTTCTCATCCAGTTACACATTTTTGACAAATACAAATCATAATAAATTATTTTCGTACGCATCATATTTAATTTTATTGAACATTAGCAGCCAGATTAACAGATAGTGAAATGGAAATGTTTAAGAGCAACAGACAGAATTTTTACTTCAAAACTCTTATATAAATATTAACAAATAAATGTGCACAATGTTATTTATTCATGTAATTAGGTTTTCTAAGCTATTAATTCATCAATAATCACTAAGTACATATATATATATATATATATATATATATATATATATATATATATATATAAAATCCTGATTTATGATAATTTAAATCATTGTGCGTATTTTATTATATTTAACCATAGGAACAATGAGAAAAAACATGTAAACTTGCATTTCCGTAACTGCAAATGAGTCTGCAAAAAGAAATTTAAGAAAAGATTATAAAAAAATAATATAAATAAATATAAAGCTTAAAATTGTTTTAATGCACTTTTTATGTTGTCTGTCACGAGAAAAAGATCTTAGCTAATATATTTTTGTCAGAAGCACTTTTAATGCCAAAGAAACACATGCAGAATACAAGCTATGATTTGGCCAACCTGCTCTACTTTTCCCCCCATAACCAAAATTAATATTTTTGAAGGTATACACTAAAATCCACGAAAGTTTTAATATTCAGTAAAAGCCGCACAACTTGTTACATTACAGCCCCTACAAAACAACAATCGTCTTGACAGACAACGAGGAGCACGTATATATAAAAATATAATCTTAGATAACACACATGCAGGAGTTGTCGGGGAGTCGTCAGTCTCTGCTTCTTCAGCTAGAGGAGATCTCTCTTCTCACCCCTGTAGGAGGCACGGCTGTACTTGTCTTGTTAGCCTTATGTCAAGCTGTTATGGGGGAACACAGCTATTCCTCAGATAATGGATTCTCCCTCCTGTTAACAGTTAACAGGAATTTAACGAGAGAAGTTCTTGAGGAGTTCTTGGGAAGTTCTTAGGAGTTCTTTGAAGTTCTAGAGAGTTCTTTAGAGTTCTATTGGAGTTCAGTAAAACTACTAGTCAGTTCCAGTTTGGACATAGTTGGACTAAGGCAGTTGGTATTAGTCGGCAGTTAGCCGAATACTAAGGAGTCAGCTTTCAGTGGAAGTTTACCAAGTTTCTAACATTTTGGGTGCGTTAATTCGATTAGCAACCGACATAGCACGATTATAACCTTCAGTGCGAAAACTACTCTACAACACAAATACAACCGAAGTCCCTACAAATAAAATATCAGAAGGTTGAATGTTTCATGTTGAAATGTGGAAGAATGAAATATTTCGTTTGTGCATTTTATTAACAGAATAACAAAATTGTAAGAAGAAAAATAAAATGTTTATCGAGAAAATGCCTGTAGTTACTTGTTCAAAGTGAAAATGTATGTAGTTAAATGTTCCACAGAAATTCAGAGTTCACAGTTGATAGTAGCAGAATGTGTGTATGTAAAAAGATTAAAAGGTTGCGAATAAAAGTCTGTGTTCTTTTCCTTTTAATGACCGGAGAAAAAGTGAAAAAAGTCAAGCAATAAAGAAGATTGTACGTATCGAGTTGAAGTATCTTGTTGTTGCTGTTTTTTTTTTTTTTTGACGGTGTGTGAGTGAAGACGAAGAAAGAACAATTGGAAGGAGAGGTAGAACGAACGCATGTCGACGAGACACGACATAGCCGGCGTCTTGAAATTTCTTCCGTACGTTGTGTGATGTCCTTCAGATTAACGCTCCATTATCGGACAGACTTGACCGGTCAAGTGACGTGGTTTAAATAGTGAAATTAATTACGTGACTGGACCGAAACTGCATACCCATTTTCTAGGTGTTAAGAAAAATTGACCAGGATCATAGATCAATTTGATATTTCTTATCCAATCAGAATCTAGAATCTTACATCTCATACTAACTTGTGAAATTTGCCTTGGTCTGTTTTTTTTTTCAAAATGTTTTTAGTCGTTTTGATCCAGTTTTGCGGATGTACTTTTATCGTTTCAGTTAATTGAGCAAATGAGTCTGCAAAAAATTTTAAGGAAAGATAATAAAAACAATATAAATAAATATAAAGCTTATAAACCTGCTTGACTCTAGTATCCCTGACCTGTAGATTGGTATCCCTGTCACCTCTTTGGCCAGAAACCCTAGACTTACACAACCCCAAAATTTCTACGCTTTTTTGTTATTCGGGCTGTCGCTCAATTGACGTCATCTACGGCCAGATTCTTCTTCTATGTTCCTTGTTCCTTCAGGACGTAGGCGATCATGACTTTCCACGTTTCCCTATCCCTGGTGGCTCTGAGCGCGCCTTCTCCTGTTACACAAAACAACCCTCGTTCCGTCATCCACCTCATTAGGTCCTTCAAATATGTTATCCATTGCTTTACCCTGTCTCTTCTTTCCACTATCTGGCCTGTTAGTATCAGGTTCTCCAAGCCCTCCTTCCTCATTGCGTGTCCCAGGAACTTCAGCTGTCTCTTTCTGATGCTCAGCATTAAGTTTCTTTTTGTTTCTATCACTTCTAAGACCGCTTCATTGCTTACATGCTTGATCCATGATATTCACAGCATCATTCTGTAGAACCACATTTCAGTTGCTTCAAGTTTTTCCTTCATCTTTGATGATATTGTCCAGCATTAACTGCCATATTGAAGGACGGACAGCACTTAGCAATACAGTACTCTCTTCTTTGTTTTTAGCGAAATTGTTCCGTTTCTTAATACCTTACTCAACTTCTGGAATGCTTCTTTCGCCATGACAATTCGTCTTCGGATCTCTGTGTCGCACTTTCCGTCTTCTGTTACAACACTTCCCAGGCATTTAAATTTTTGTACCTGCTTGATTCTAGTATCCCCGACCTGTATTTGGCATTTTGGGCTGCCTTTTTTTACTGATGACCATGCATTCGGTTTTCTTGCAGTTTATTTCTAGTCCTTTCTTGTTACTTTCTTCAGCTACCTTCTGTAGGAGGTTTTGTATCTTCCTTTCTGTGTCTGCTATCAGCATTGTATCATCTGCGTACCTTAGGTTGTTTAAATTGTGGCCTCCAATAATGAATCCAGGCATAACTTCTAGGGTTCTCAAAATGTTCTTGCTGTACAAGTTGAACAGATCCGGTGAAAAGACACATCCTTTTTTTTTTTTTTTTTTTTTTTTTTTTTAATCATATCACCCCTAGCAAGGCGGTAACTCCACTGATGCGCAGGGGGCTACGTAAGGGTAAAAAGAATGGAAAAGAGAAAGCCGGAAACCACATCCTAAACAGGAAACAAGGGATGAGCCTCTTCACCTGTTCAATAGATGTGGGTGGAGTGTGAACCGGGCGATAGTTTAGTCTATCTATACGCCCCTTTCTATCTTTGTATATTTGCAGAATTCATTACCTGTCCGTATACAAACGGTTTGCTGTCAGCAAAGATTCTTGATTACTCTCAAGTCTTTCCCAAATATGTCAAGGCTGCCAAGAATCTCCATCTTTGTGGTGTACCAGATACATCTGTCAAAGTCTTTGCTGGCTATCGCCTTTCAAACTGGTTGACGCCTGTACTTTCTGTTTTGCAGCATCACAGCTCATCAGTGCGGTTAGACATCCGACTGCTTTTAGCCAGGATTTAAACCAGACCGAATTGATATCAGTTGACTATTCTACCTCTGAGGTATGGGCGCTCGGTAGAGGTAGGCGAGCTTTAGTGTGCTGTACACAATCTAAATACACGCCAGTAGCCGAGAGTGTTCAAATTCATTACTGAATGAACGATGCGTAAATGTGTGAGTAGCTACTGTTTTAAAATCTACCATTTCTCTGTAGTGCTCAATCGGCGTGCGAGAGCGTAAATAGCCATCCGCAGACAGCCCAGTTTCGCTGTATCAAAGCTTATTAGAACGGTTAGACATCCGATTGCTTCCGATTGAAATCCAAACGAATTGACATCAGTCGATGCTTCTACCGCTGAGCTATGGGCGCTCGGTAGTGAAAGGCAAACTTTATCGTGTTATATAAAATGTAAAAACACGCCAGTAGCCGAGAGTGTTCAGATTCACTATTGAATGAACGATGCGTAAATGCGTGAGTAGTTACTGTTTTTAAACTTGACCATTTTTTCATAGTGCTCAATCGGCGTGCTAGTTAAAAGCGTTCCACACAATGATATTGTAGAACTTTAGAATATATTTCTCATTTGGAAACGACAAATAATTTTTTTTTTAAATGAAAAACAGACAAATGAAAGACAATAATAGAAATCGAAACATTATCTGGTCCAAACCACTTAGAAGTAAAAACCAAAATAGGACAAATATTTTTTAAACTAATCGGTAAACACCTTCCAAAAAGCTCAGAATTAAACAGAATTTTCAATAGGAATTCAATCAAACTGAGTTATAGCTGTTCTAGTAATTTAGAAAATTACACTAAGAAAAACAAAAAAACAAAAAAAAAACGCCAGAAGCCTAAATAACAATGTATAAAACAACATCATTAACAAGGAATGTAACTGAAGGGACAAAAATAAATGTCCACCTAACGGAATTTATAATACAAAAGCGATTATTTACAAAGCAAAAGTACATGACGTAAATGATCAAAGCAAAATATATTTAGGATCTAGTTTTAAGGTGAGATGGAATAACCATAAATCTACATTTAAACTGGAAAACCTAAAAAAAATTGTACAAAACTGGTTTAGCACGTGCGGAAATTAAAATCAAAGTATGGAAAAGACCCTGATATAACTTGAAGCATATTAAAAATAGCCAAACCTTACAATGGTGATAAAATATGAAGGTTATGCCAGGAGAAAAAATTTGCTATTATGTTGTTCACTGACAAAAATGAATTACTAAATTATGTCCAAGTGTAACCATACCAATAAATACTAACTAGGATCATAAAGTCATTGATAAAAGTGTTCTAAGACCTTTAATTAACTTCTTCTATTTTTGAAAATTGCACGTTCATGAAAGATCCCTGTTAAGTGAGCGTTTGAAAAACGGTAAAATCAGTTGTTGTAAATCACCTGAAGATAGGTCCCGAAATAACTCGTTTCCAAATTATATATATATATACATATACAAGACAGTCTATATTATAAAAGAGAGGATATATATACGGAGTCTAATCGTACTGATGAGCTGTGATACAGCGAAACAGATCTGTCTGTGGATGATTATTTACGCTCTCACACTCTGGAAGAATGGTAGACTTTGAAAAACAGGAGCTACTCTAGCATCTACGCAATGAATTAGAACACTCTCAGCTATTGGGCGTGTATAATGATAACATACACGCTAAAGCGTCTGCCTCCTTCTACCGATCGCCCATACTCAGAGGTAGAATCACCGACTGACACCAGTTTCAATACTGGGTTAAAAAGCAATCGGATTCTAACTGTACTGATGAGCTGTGATACAGCGAAACAGATCTGTCTGCGGATGACTATATATACATATATAAATCTAAACTTATTTATAAATGGAACTTTGTCTGTGTGTGTGTGTGTGTGTGTGTGTGTGTGTGTGTGTGTGTGTGTGTGTGAGGCTACATATAGACTCCGAAACAGCTGAACCGATTTTCCTGAAAATTTACACAGTTGTACTATAAGCGTCTGCGAGTGTTCTTAGCTAGGTTTGGTGTCGAGGTAGCCCCGATAAATATCGAAAATCGATAATTGAAAAAATCGGGTTATAGAAGGAGTGGTCCGATTTTAATCAAATTTGATACACTCATAGACAAAGACATAAGAAACGATATTAATAAGTTTCAAGGTTGCAGTTCTTAAAATAGTGCAAAAAATCGATAATATATATATATATATATATATATATATATATATATATATATAAGGCATGTTTGTGTGTGTGTGTCTGTTTATCTGTCTGTATGTCCTTTATGCAAATCCACAATTTTTATCTGATTCTCACCAAACTTCACAGAAATATTCTTTAGGCTGAGTCTGAGCTCCCGTGCCATGGATTAGTTTTAAAGCTTTCATTACACCCGAGTAACGCCGGGCTATACTGCTAGTGTATATATATATATATATATATATATATATATATATATATATATAGGTATAACTTAATATAATCATTAAATAATTATTACACATAGGATACGTTTAGCAGTGTGTCTACTAAATAACGAGCAATGAGAATTTTTTTGATTAAGCTCACGAGTGTTATTGTTTGTTTCCGGTGTAAGATTAGGTTTCCAGTTCCTTCTAAAAGTCTACTTCAACTCAATACTTCTAAGGTCCAGTAAATTTTCTTTACAATTTAATTTTTCTCCTATCAATAAGAGTGGATAGATTTGCCTATCACCCGGTTTACACTCCTCCCTAGTAGAAATTTATCGGTTGTTTCCTGTTTAGGACTGGTTTTCCGGTTCCTTTTAAAGTCTGGATCAACTCTATAATACTAATGTTCCATATAAATTCTGATATTATATTCATTATTTTTTCATCAATAACATTAGATATATTTGCCTATTTCTCGGTTCACACACCTCCCTAGTATTTGAACGGGATTAAAAGTTTATCCACTGTTTCGGCCGTTCTACGCTCCAGACATTTTCAAATATTCAATGTTACTTCCGCTTTCGAATTTATCCACGGGTGTCTGATATGAATCTGATCTGAACTAGTTGTAAATAGGCACGATCGAGACAAAATACAACCACCATAATCTGAATAACAGAAAAAATATATAGCACAAAAAACCCAATGTCAATCTACCTGTGATCATATGAGAAAAATTGTTACTAATTGTTCCTCTAATGTAGGGCCCAAGAGCCACTCAAGGTAGGGAATAACTGAATGAGTTTGCATGAACGTAGCTTTCTTTCTCGCACTTTCCGCCTGTGGAACTTCCTTTTGCATACTTAATTCTCTGACGGCTACAATCTGCAACGTCAATTCCCATCTGTAGTATAGTCTTTCTCTCGTTCACCTCGTTAGGTTTCCGGTTAGTTCTAAAGTCTACTTCAAGTCTATATTTCTAAGGTCCAGACTAAACTCATAAATTTTCTTTAATATTTATTTTTCCTACTATCCATGAAAGTAGATAGATTTGCCTATCACCCGGTTCACACTCCTCCCTGGTATATGAAATAGAGTAAAAAATGATCTCTTGTTTCCTGCTTACGATCGGGTTTCCCGTTCCTTCAACTTTATAATCCTGATGTCCAGTGTAAACGCTAATATTTTCTTCATTATGTTTCGTCAATAAGAGCAGATATGTTCGCCTATCCTCCGATTCACACCCCTAGTCGGTCTTTTGAAAAGGAGCAGAGGCTTATCCAAAGTTTCTTGTTCAGAATTAGATTTCCTTTCAAATTCAACTTTACAATTTCTAACGTTCCACCTAAAATCTGAACTTATATTTAATTTTCTCCTTTAAATAGAAGTAAATAAGTTTGCCTATCGTCCTGTTCATACTCCTCCCCGGTCTTTTTAAAAGGGGGTCATCATTATCATCATCATCATTTATCTATCACATCCAATGGTACATAGGGCAGCAACTTTTTGTTGCTGTAAGAAACTGTTTTTTACGAGGCAAGTTTGTTATCCCTGCACCCAACCCCCAAACCCCAAACCCCAAACCTGGAGGACCGGTGAGCCATTCTTGGTCCTTTCGTTTACAGCACCTGGCATTCCCTAATAGTCACCCATTTAAGTACTGACCAGGCTCGATGTTACTTAACTTCGGTGATCGGACGGGAAGCGGTGCATTCAACACGATTTAGCCGTAGACTTTAAAAGTGGGCAGAGGTTTCATTATTTACATTGTTCGGACTGTTGTCATCATCTTTATCGATATATTTACGACGTTTCGACCGTTCTACGCTCCAGACATTTTCAGGTGCTAGAAATTTCGAACCGAACCCTTCATTTCCATCACTGGGGTATATCGTTGTCATTCCATATTCGATGCTACTGCCGTATGACGTGTTGTTACCTCCCTTTAATCAAACTAAATTATTTTTTCACCACTGCTGATTTAAACAGGGTAATAATGATGACGATGACAGTCCGAACAATGACAGTCAGTTAAGTGCCATACGTGATACATGCCTGGGTGATCATGTATCGGGACATGAATGACTGGGTATAAGATTTTCCCACAGTAGACTGGTTGCCAACTATGTCTATAGAACCTTATCTGTCTTGCTATTTAACCCTTAGCTGGAGGGAGAAGCGATGGGTTAATATTTCCCAAAGGGTATTAACCCATCACTTGAAATAATGTTAATACTATCTCCTCTTAGAAGTATAGACAGACACTGAACAGAGGTTTATATTTTCTTTCCTGTTTGATTAGATTTTTAGTTACTTATAAAGTCTTTTTGTTTTTCAATTTCACTAGCCTCTTAGCGGTCTTAGTGGCGTTATCGCCTTTGTTGAGGTGTATTGATTAAAAAAAAAAGGGACACACTGTAAGGGACACACTGATCAAGTTTATACACTTTTTTTTCTTGAAATTGTTTTATAATTGCAATGTAACGTGCATTGAACTGGTTTTGCTGATTCTCATAGAGTTTGATTAGGATTTTCCACATCTGCGGTTTGCAATAGCTCTATATTGACAGAATTGGGTTGTCCGGATTGAGGGGAAAGTCTTTGCGAGGAAAATTTTCCAATCGAATCTAAATAAACCATTGTCGGCATGCTCGGTCAATTAAAGCTTCATTTCTATAGACTGAACAAATATTCAATGTTGCTTCCGCTTTCGAATTTATCCACGAGTGTCTGATATGAATCTGATCTGAACTAGTTGTAAATAGGCACGTTCGAGACAAAATACAACCACCATAATCTGAATAACAGAAAAAATATATAGCACAAAAAACCCAATGTCAATCTACCTGTGATCATATAAGAAAAATTGTTACTAATTGTTCCTCTAATGTAGGGCCCAAGAGCCACTCAAGGTAGGGAATAACTGAATGAGTTTGCATGAACGTAGCTTTCTTTCTCGTACTTTCCGCCTGTGAAACTTCCTTTTGTATATTTAATTCTCTGACGGCTACAATCTGCAACGTCAATTCCCATCTGTAGTATAGTCTTTCTCTCGTTCACCTCGTGTATCTTGTTCTTTTCCTTTCTCACTCTACTCTCGCAACTGTCTTCACACTGGTATTCCCATCCTTCTCTTGTCCTTTCTCTGACACCCCCTGTAACTGGTTCGTCTTTCTCTGCTTAAACTTTCACTCTTCTCTTATGCAGCCCTCTGAGCACCAGTGGCAGTACCGTATTGCTTGGGGTGAAACGATTAAAAAAAAAGAGTAGGAGGTAAAAAATACAGTTTCTGGGGCAACCGAGATCTAATATCTTGATTACTCTTTTCGCTTCGCGTTTATTAATAAAAACCAATTGAATGTAAACACAAATTCTACTCCCCCAGCTTCTTTTCTCGCACTTCCCGCCTATGGAATTCCCTTCCGTTTACTTGCTTCCCCGAAGCCTTTGCACCCTTGGCTTATGCCCAGCGAGACTTAATTTTATTTATATGTACAATTAAATTATAAATCTGTGTTTTTTCTCCCAGCACGTTTTTAGTATTCTATTCAATTTTGGGGTTTCTCTATTAATCTAACTTGATTATATATTTAATAAATAAAAATATTCATACATCCGATTTAATACCCATAACGAACTTTAAGAAAGGAACGCTAATAAATAATACAAATTGAGAAAAGGCCAGTGTGATATGATAAGCACCCGAAGATTTCTGAAATGCTTGAAACTCAAAGCTGTACGTAAAACATAAGATAATATGTATATTAATTAATATATATTTTTGCGTGCGTGTCGGTGTTTGTGTGGGTGTATGAATTCAACCCAAGCAAAGTGATAATGATACTAAAATGCAAGGGCTTACTGAGAATAGGAGAGAAAAAAGCGTTAGAAAGAACAGGACCGCCAATCCTGAACAGGAAACAAGGAATAAATCTCAACACCTGACCAAAAGACCGGGGAGGCGCGTGAACCGGATGATAGACAAATCTATCTGTTCCTATTTGAAGAGAAGGAATAAATTAGCAAATAATATTTCAGAGTTCTGCTGATGATGGTAGACGTCTAAAGCGGAAGTATACTTTTAAACGAACCGGAACTGTGTCTCATCTTCACTTTTTATACCGGATATTATACATCCTACACACACACACACACACACGCGCGCGCACACACACACACACACACACACACACGCACACAAACACACACGCACACACACAGACATATATATATATAGAGAGAGAGAGAGAGGGGGGAGAGAAAGAAATAAAGAAAGAAAGAAAGAAAGAAAGAAAGAGAGAAAAAACTTTTATTATGAATATACCAATGCATTTAAATCCTCATCTCAGAAGACTGTGTATTCTAATTCTGAGAAAGCAAAATTAAAAATGAATTTCAACACAGCCAGAGTGAAATCACAGCTGACCTGATTTTAGTCCGCCATTGGTGAGCACAGACTCTGGGAATTTAAACATAGATCGTTTCCACTCACTTAATGTCGATATAATGAGGCTTCTCGTATGGAAACAGTTTAGCCTCTGCCTCACCTCCATTCGCCAAAATTTGTCAGTACATCAGTTACCTCCCTTGCTTCATTGGAAAGGCGAGATGCAAGACAAATATACCGGAGAGGGAAAAGGTTCTCAAAAGTTGTTGCCATCAATAGAACTCCGTGTGGACAAAATTAGCTGCTTACATCGGACCATATTCGACTAATTTACTTCATTTTTACAGGCCATTGCACTGATATGCGTCTAATTCTGTTAAACCAGTAATCCTGTTTCTGTCTACTATATAGAAACGTTTTCAGCCGCTATATTCTCTGGCCTTCTTTTTGTTTAGTTTTATTTTAATAGTCATCTCCTGTCTCACTAACTTACATCTCTCTCCCATGCTTTTCTACATCCACCCCACTCTCATCAGTACTCTCTTCTCTCTACTACTCTCTTTCTGACACCCACTGCAACCTCTCACTCCTCAACATTCCTCCTATGTAACCCCCTGCACAACAGTGACAGCAAAATGCCTTGCTTGGAGCGACACGATTATATATATATATATAAGTCTTCCACATACAATCCTGTTTCGCTGTATCACAGCTCATCTTAGACGTCCACTTGCTTCCAGCGGGGATCGAAACTCGACCGATTTGGTGCAAGCCGGAGTTCCTACTTTCTAATCCATGGGCGCATGGAATGAGAGAGGGGAACTTTTAGCCTGTTATATAGAGGCGGTGTATACACACGTCAGTCACCGAGAGAACTCAATTCATTACTAAAAAGTAACGCGTAAATCGCAGAAGTGGTAGCTGTTTTAGAAGTTTTCCTCTTTAGAAGACACAAACGTAATAAGAGAATAATTTATTAGTCATCCACATATAAGCCTGTTTTGCTGTATCGCAGTGTGTGTGTGTGTGTGTGTGTGTGTATGTGTTTGTGTGTGTGTGTGTAGAGAGAGAATTAATGTTAGTTTCAAAAGATGTAATAATAATAATAATAATAATAATAATAATAAAAGGTTTGTGACTTAGCTGATTGATGTGACCTCCAGAATTTCATAGGCGGATCTGTCCGTCCACTCACTCGTCAGGGCGTATCAGCAATTGACCACATAAATATAAAAGAGAATATTGAAGTCAACATGCCGAGCCGACAGTCTGTTTCATGCCCAACCAAGTCGTCAGGTCTGTAATAAATAATAATGCCTCATAAAAGCCAGCACGGCTGAAGCAAATCTGTCATGAATACTATCACAAATACACTCGTAATAGTGCACAGGATCGCCTCGTCACTGGTCTTATGCTTTGGGATTATGACAAGTTTCGGGTCTTTCAACATCATACTTGATGAAACAAATTATTATAGTTTGAAAAGGAATAGATATTGGAAGTTCAAACTCATAATATATAACCTATCTTTAAAATTTGGTCAACATTAATTGCTTAATACGAATTTTATTGTGAAATTATCGGTTTGCATAATGCAAGATAAAATAGTTACGATTCAAGGTATAAGATATTTTCGATAAAATATAACACTTTTTGAAGAATGATACTTTTTGAAGAATGATATTACAATTTTTTTCTTTTCTTTACCTTTTTTTTTTTTTTTTTTTTTTTTTTTAGTCGGTATCATCCCCTTGGCAATAAAGCCACTGAGACACAAATGGGTACAGGGTGTGAAAGAATTAGGAACAAAAACATTAACAATGAGCAGAAAGATTAGTCAGGAGGGCAGCAGATAGTAATTGACATGGTATTTATGTTTTTGCAGATTAAAGTGGTTTGGAAAGTATGGAGCCGGAAGAGAATTCCACAAGCGAGAAGTGCGAGAAAAATAACTTGTTAATATGGAACTTAGAGTTACATCAAAGCGATTTAAATGTAAATTGATGAAATCTTGTTGTCGGTCTAGTCACTCAGTCAATTAAGTGCCATACGTGATACACGCTTGGGCGATCATGACTGACTGGGCAGAAGTGTCATTACTTTTTGCGGTAGACTGGTTGCCAACCAAGGCTATAGAACCCAACCTGTTCTGCCATTTAAACCAATGCTGGAGGGAAAAGTGACGGGTTGACTTGTGCGTAAATAAATGCAACGAATTGATCGCATTAGTAAATGACATGACAGAGGAGATATTAGAACTATAGAGTGGAAGTAGTTTTTGAAACTGTCATGGCGGCATCACCGACAGACTGAATGACCTCTTCCAACCATTACTTATACCTTCCCTCACAAGAGGTGAGGGAGAGTAGCCTAAGGATAGCGCCCTCAGAGCGGCCCGATCTCAGGCGAGAGCCACTGCTACCTTAACGACCATTACGAGTCCCAGTTCTAAGGCCGAGGGTCGAATCATAGTATTCCACATTAACTCGTATTATGGTTCCTACTAACCAAGTTCCAAGTATTGTATTCTTTCCGTATTTATTCGTATTTTCCTATTTGGTTGTTTTTAGTTATTCATGCTGGACCTTTAACCGGGTCCACGGCAGAAACGAATCGGAATCTCAATCCTAATCAGGAAACAAGTAAAAAAATTTTATTCCGGTCAAAATGTCGGGAAGAAATGTGAACTGGATGAAAGGCGAACCTACCTTCTACCATTGAAGAACATATATATATATATATATATGTAATATAACAATCTGGCCCCACCCGAGGAAAGCTGATGCAAGCGAGGGTGTTTCCGGTCGTTGAAAGGAACGGATGTCGTTTGACCTTATTTCCGGCAGCAGCGGAAATAACTACAGAGGCAAACAGAACAGGTGTCTCTGAGAATTACGTGGGCGTGCGTGGGCGAGGCAAAACCGGAAGAAAAAGTCCCGGTTCTGGAAGATTATAAAAAGACCTCGGCACACGGATTCGCCAGTAGAGGAGCAACAGAGATCGGTCGGTGAAGAGAGAGACACAACAGATAAGACTACACTCCCGTCAACCCATTAGAAGCACGCTCTCTCAATTCTCTGTTCCCTATTCTACACGGTTCATCGTCATTAATAAAAATATAACTTTATATTTTTATATATATGCGTGTTTGTTGTTTGTCGATATACAACAGATATATATAATCATATCACCCCAAGCAAGGCTGTAACGCCACTGATGTGCAGGGGGCTACATAAGAGTGAGAAGATTAGAAAAGAGAAAACCGGAAACCGCATCCTAAACAGGAAACAAGGGATGAGCCTCTTCACCTGTTCAATAGATGTGGTTATATATAAATAAAATTTCAGAGTTTAAGCAAAGATGTTAGAAGGATGAAATTGAAGTAGATTTCAAAAGGACCCGGAAACGCAATCCGAATTAAGAAACAAAGGTCAAACCTCTATTATTGAAGACATATGGTTGGAGTATGAACTGGCCAATAGATGATCCTATCTACTTCTATTGAAGAAAAAATAATAAATAATTTTTCAGTGTTTAGGTGGAGACGTTAAAACTTCATAAGTACGAAGTCGCAAGTCATCGTGACCTAGATTTTGAAAGTCAGTCAGTTGAGTGCCATACGTGATACACGCTTGGGCGATCATGTCTCGAAAGAAACATGACTGACTGGGCAGAAGATTATCCCGCAGTAGGTTGCCATTGCTTTCTGTAGACTGGTTGCCGACCAAGGCTATAGAACCCAATCTGTCCAGTTAGTTAACCCATAACTGGAAGAAATAGGCGGATTAATACCTTTCCCAAAGGTATTTGCGCGTAAGTGAATGCAATGAATTCAGCTGGAATTCGAACTTGGCTCCCCGATTTCTCGTTCCGAGCCGATATCCAATGCACCACAACAAGTACTAAACTTTAAAACAAGACCACGTTGAAAAGCTAGACCCCGTTAAGCAACGTCGAGTTTAGTCAGTACCGAGATGGGTGAGCGTTAAAAAATACCAGGTGCTGTAAATCTTGGATGTACGGGTGGTGCAGTTAAAATGGCTCAGAATTGTTAATCAAAGAACAGAGTTCCAATTCAAGTTGGGTTAGTTATATTCACTTAAATGCAAATACCCTTGGGAAAAGTTAAAACCTAATGTCTAGTAACCCTTTTTTTACCAGAGTTCATATTGCAATGTTTTGATATTAATGGTTTTCTGTAGTATTTTTATGTTAATGGTTTTCTCTAGTATTTTTACCAAAGGCCCGTATTACTGGTTCCCATATTGTGTTCATCTCTATGCTTGGTCGGCTTAGGAAATTTTTAAAAACCTAGCATATGTGCTGATTTCTAAGCTTATGTCTATTATTTCAACTTCATCCCATAGGGAGCGGTAATCCCCTTTCTCCCTTCATATGTAGTCAGTAACGCCTGATTTTTCTATCTACCCCTCGTGTTACGGCCTGACGATGTTCTATTAGCCTTACCTTACATTACGGCTTGAAATTCCTAACATTGAAAGAAGGCCGGAGCGTACAACGGCTTCACAAGTTCTATTCAAGCTTCATTAATGACTAAGATATGGAAAAAAAACACGGAAGAAATTCTGGTATTTTGACTTTTGTGTTGTTTGAATTTAATTGGTCAACCACGTTTCACGTGCATTCGACTTGTTAAACCCGCGCTAATATAATTTGTGGTGTACCAAATTTAACGGGAGCTAATGCGCCCATTCTAGGTCTGAAGAAAATAACAGATTCTAAACCTAAGGAACCATAAACATTGTTCTGTGTAAGTAGGTGTATGCCATCAGGACTTCTAAACTTCTGGTATGGCCTCACATTCCGGCTAGATCAAAGATGAGAGGCCAAACTTAAGATATCAATGTATAGAACGAGCGGGTGCCGATTACAACACATCTCAACAGTTGAACAAGCGAATAAAATCGAAACTCGAAGTTATAACACAGACTGTAGCAGTCTCAACGGTTGAACTAGCAAATGAAATCACTACTGAAAGTTATAACACAGTCAGCGGCAGTCTCAACTGTTAAACTAGCGAATGAAATTGCCACTTGAAATTATAACACAGTCAGCGGTAGTCTCAACACTTGAACGAGCGAATGAAATTGCCACTCGAAATTATAGAACAGCGGCAGTCTTAACAGTTGAACTAGCGAATGAAATCGCCAGTTGAAGTTATAACACAGTCAGTGGTAGTCTCAACAGTTGAACTAGCGAATGAAATCGAAACACGAAGTTAAAACACAGTCAGCGGCAGTCTCAACACTTGAAATAGGGAATGAAATTGCCACTTGAAATTATAACACAGTCAGCGGTAGTCTCAACTGTTAAACTAGCGAATGAAATTGCCACTCGAAATTATAGAACAGCGGCAGTCTTAACAGTTGAACTAGCGAATGAAATCGCCACTCGAAATGTTAACACAATCAGCAGCAGTCGGTTGCCGTTTCATTTCTGCATGTGGAGTTCCATATGTACCGCAAAGGAAGGTCTTGAAATCAAATACCACTTCCTGGTAACTTGAGGTTGATTTTAAGCAAATTCATTCCTTGGCATATTTTTCTATTATGATTTTCTTTCACCTTCAACAAACTCGTGCAAAGCGAGAGCGCGCGTGGGAGGGCGATAGGGAGTAGAAACTGGAGCAGGATTTCATGAAACTAAAAGATTCTAGCCCTGAACCTGCACGCTGGTGGCGGATGTAGTCATCAACGCCATCACTATACTGGGAGCGATCAGCAAAAAAAAAAAAAAAAAAATTAATATTCTTGTATACGAAAAATGCGAGTGTATAGTAATTCTAGTTTGTGCTTCGTGAGATTCAGATTGTGATATCCAGAGTGTCCATAAAGTTCGTGTGCACATTAAAAAAATTTATGACATTATTTGTATTTGCAATAGAAATAATTTGTAAAAAGGATTAGAAAGAAGGAAATTTATATTTTCTAAGGTTTTATTGAAATTTTATTTAAGTTTCCACATGTCCTCCATCATTAGCAATACAAAGGGTAATACGATTTTGCAGTTCATATTTTTTATTTATCTAAAAACTATCAGGATAGCCCGGCATTGCTCGGGTGTAATGAAAGCTTTAAAACTAATCCATCGTTCTGGAGCTCAGACTCTTTGGACGTTGGCATGAAAGACTAAAAAACAATAGTTGTTTCCAGTTAAAGCCAAACCGTAGACTGAAAGAAAAATGAATGGATGTAAGTACTAATTTTGATTTCCTGGCATCGATAGCAAATAAGTTTTTTTTCGTCGTAAACTGAATTTTGAAAGCTAAATAAGTCATTTGAGTAAATGGTATCATGACTGAGACTAAGAAATAAAATTATACCTACTTATAGCCAAACCCGAAACAGAAACTAAAATAAAAGGGCTGAAAAAAATACAGACATACAGGCAGATAAACAAACACACACACACACACAAACAGCTTGCCTTATATATATATATATATATATATATATATATATATATATATATATATATATATTCGATTTTCTACACTATTGTAAGAACTGCAACCTTGAAACTTCTGAATATCGTTTCTTATGTCTTTGTCTATGGGTGTATCAAATTTGATTAAAATCGGAGCACTCCTTCTATAACCCGACTTTTTCGATTATCGTTTTTCGATATTTATCGGGGCTACCTCGACACAAAGTCTAGCTAAGAACACTCGCAGATGCTTATAGTACAAGTGTGTAAATTTTCAAGAAAATCGGTTCAGCCGTTTCGGAGTCTATAGGTAACGGACACATACACACAGACAAAGTTCCATTTATAAATAAGTTTAGATTTAGATGTTTGCAAATTTTGTGGTAAAGTCAATAACTGTGCTTAAAACTGGGTACATTAAACTTTATAACATTTTTTATAGATTATTTCTATCCAAATACAAATAAAGTTATAATTTTTTAAAGTGCACACGGACTTTATGGACACCCTCTGTATCCGTAAGTGTGTATGCTTGCATGTATTAGACATTATGTTTGTTGTTTTTGTTTTTTTTTGTTTTTGTTTTTGTTTTTTGTATGCTTGTTTGGGAACTTTTTTACGTAAATTGGGCTGTGCGTTGTGGTGCAGTGGATATCGGCTCGGAACAAGAAATCAATGTGCCGAGTTCGAATTCCATTTGAATTCGTTACATTCACTTTCGCGCAAATATCATTAGGAAAGGTATAAATCCATCTCTTCTCCATCCAGATATGGTTTAAACAGCATGACAGATTACGTCCTACAGCCTTGCTTGACAACCAGTCTACCGCAGAAAATAATGGCAACCTACTGCGGGAAGATTTTCTTCCCAGTCAGTTAAGTCACTTTCGAGACACGATCGACCAAGTGTGTATCATATGACAATTAACTGACTGAATTTACTGTAAAAGCATTTCCTTTAGATAGACATGCCATAGATCTTTTAAGAATTGATTTAACAAAAGTCAGTGGCGCAATATATTTTTGACGTGTGTTCAGCGTTGGTAATCTTGTTAATAGTGACTTTCTTGTACTTGTGGTGGCATTCGCCTTGGGTGGGTTCATCGACTTCTTTTCAAAAAGTTTTATGGAGATTTTGGGCTTCAAAAGTAGTCCCCATGCATGTAATGCGAAGGTTTTCCCGCAAAAGGTTGCCATTACTTTCTGCGGTAGACTGTTTGTCAACCAAGGCTACAGAACCTATTCTGTTTCGCTATTTAACGCATAGCTGGGGGGAGAAAAGATGGATTCATACCTTTTCTTGTGACTTCTTATATTGATAGTAGTTTGCCCATAAAATGCTTTCTGTGTTGAACCAAAATGTAAAAATAAATATAACATAAATAAAATATGAAAAGAAATTCAAACTATAAAAAGACATCTACTTTAGAACCCAGTATCTCTTTTTCTCTCTTTTTCTCTCTTTTTCTGTCCTTCTCACTTTTTCTCTCTTTTTCTCTCTTTTTCTGTCCTTCTCTCTTTTTCTTTCTTGTTCTCTCTCTTTCTGTCCTTCTCTCTTTTACTCTCTTTTTCTCTTTTTTCTGTCCTTCTCTCTTTTCTCTCTTTTTCTCTTTTTTCTGTCCTTCTCTCTTTTTCTCTCTTTCTCTCTTTTTTTCTGTCCTTCTCTCTTTTTCTCTCTTTTTCTGTCCTTCTCTCTTTTTCTCACTTTTTCTCATTTTTCTGTCCTTCTCTCTTTTTCTCTCTTTTTCTCTTTTTTCTGTCCTTCTCTCTTTTTCTCTCTTTTTCTCTCTTTTTCTGTCCTTTTCTCCTTTTCTCTCTTTTTCTCTCTTTTTCTGTCCTTCTCTCTGTATATATTCTCCTTTCAACTAAAGAGAAAGAAACAATGAAATAAAACTATAGAAGATGAAAAGAGTAAACAATGGCCTAAAACGGTGGACGTTTGCTTGTCCAGGGTCTAGTTATTGTGACCAAAAAACTACCAAAAATAAGAGGGACTTCCAAGCCCCGCTGCCCCGCTATAAAAAAAATAAAAAAGAAAGAAACGTCGGGAAATAAAAGAATTTTGAGCAATTAAAAAAAAAGAAAGAAACTTTTGATGTTAATCGAAAATACAGTATTTGATCCTTTAGTTGTAAGGTTGAATGCGGATGAATTTAATTAGCGATCTTTGTCCATAGATTCAGGATGCTAGCGAGTCCGATAGTGTTTCGTTTATGTTTTTGCCGTCCAGATGATAAGTGCCTCGTTCCTATTCGCTAGTCTCTCAATATAGTCTGGGTATAGTTGTTTTACTGTGACTTGGTTTACTTATACACTACAGAAACCAAGCTTCGAGCCAAGTAGTCTGGAGCCCTTTCTTAAGTGTATATAAAGCGACAGACGACAGGCTAGCAGGAACGAAAGGCAAACCAGAGACACTAGCCAAGAGTGTCGCGTGAAGAAACTAGCGATCATCTGACATTTTCCGCCCTTCTGATGGCCGATAATACCCCACACACTTATACCTATTTTTAAAGTAACCACAGTCCCGACCAGCTGCCAATAAAATGACGATTACTATCAAAATCTAACAACTGTTATCTACACAGCAGAACGAACTTTTGCCAACCCAAATTACAAAGGATTCAACGCAATCAAAGTAATCGAAAGCAATAAATAAACATATATTATTTGTTTATACCATTGAGTCTGTTCGTTTATTAATGTTTCCGAGAAATAATATTAAACACCTTTGGCGTTTTTCCACAAATAAAAATGTTGGCCTTTTAAAAAGTTCCGTCCTTTTGTTTCATATTGCATTATTTCATTCTTCTTATTATTATTTTTATTATGTTGTCATTTTTCATCATATTTCGATTTCTGCTATGGTCGCACTACCTATCAAGTCTGCAGGAAGACCTAAGGCAGGTTGTGGTATGTTGTTATGGCTCCATTTCATTTTTTTTCTATCTCTCCTATCATCCCTAGCGTTACATAGACACTTAGTGTGTGGGCTGTACTTAGCAAAACAATTTTTTGTATATCTCTTAAGCTGGGGTTTCCAGGGATTCTTTCACTGTGTTGTTGTGTTCCATTTTTTATCATTCCAAGTGCACCTACTATCACTGGCACAACTCTTGTTTTCATTTTCCACATTTTTTCTATTTCAATTTCCAGGTATTTATATTTTGACATTTTTTCAAATTCCTTGGTTGCTATGTTACAATCCGCTAGACAAGCCATATCAATTAATAGACAAGTTTTTTCTTTCTGGTTTTTAACAATAATGTCCGGCCTGTTTGCTTCAATTTTTCTGTCTGTGTAGATGGTGTAATCCCATCGAATGGTGACATCTTCTATTTCTGTAATTATTATTATTATTATTATTATTATTATTATCCTTTTACTTCTTCTCATCCTTTTTTTCTTCTCCTCATTTTCCTCATTATTCTTCTTCGTTTCCTCCTCCTTCTTCTCCTCCTTCTCTACCTTCTTCTCACCTTCCTTTTTCTCCTCCTTCTTCATCTTCTCCTTCTCGTACTTCTTTTTCTCCTTTTCCTTCTCCTCTTTTTCATCTTTTCTACCTTCTCATTCGTCTTCACCATTTTGTTCTTCTTCTTCTTCTTCTTCTTCTTCTTCTTCTTCTTCTTCTTCTTCTTCTTCTTCTTCTTCTTCTTCACCTCCTCATTCTTCTTCTTCTTCTTCTTCACCTCCTCATTCTTCTTCTTCTTCTTCTTCTTCTTCTTCTTCTTCTTCTTCTTCTTCTTCTTCTCGTCATTTTTCTTCTTTTCCCCTCCTCCTCATTTTCTTCTTTACCTTCTTCTCCCTTTCTCTTTCTCTTTCTTAATCTTCTCTTTATCATCCTTCTTTTTTTGCTTCATTTTTTCTTATTATTATTCTCCTCCTCTTTCTTCTCCTCATCCTTCTTCTTCTTGTGTTTTTTCAAGACCTGGGCGATCATGGCTATTCCTTGTGACCCATAGCACCATTTCTCCTTTTGAGAAGACTCTTATCCCTAGTTCCTCCAACTATTCACACATGCCTTCTTTCTCGTTTAATATCGATATGCCCTGTGAGTGTTAAATTCCCCAAACCGTCCTTCCTCATTATGTGCCTAAGATATTTTAATCATCTCTTTCTGATTCGGAAGCTGGAAGGGAATTCCACAAACGAGAAATGCGAGAAAAGAAACTGTTCGCATAGAATTTATGTAGCCAGCTCAGTTGTAAACTGACGGGTTACTTGACACCAGTCTAGTACAGTGTTTAAATTCAAAAAGTCTAGGTACCAGAGGGAAGAGCTACTATCACAAGTGATGTCAACACAATGATATCTTACAATCGAATATAGCAAAGTATATAAAAATGAAGATTCGTATTAACAATGTGCACTGTTTTCCATAAGTGGAATGCTAGATAATACGAGATCACCTCCGAGATTTTTGTGTTAGTCTTCGACAAACAAACAGCTTACGACGTGCAAATAACGTCTGAAAAAAGGCTGTAACTGTTTGTCATATAAAGTTTGTCAACACTGGATCTGCGTTATGGTCTCAAACTGAGGCAGCCTGGATATCGGAAAAAATTAGTAATGCTCGTTTTAAGCTAAGTCATTCATCTGGTGATTTACAACTAATATTTCTCTCTCTCTTTATGTTTATTTAGTAATTTATTCCATCTTTAACGTTCGTTCTTCGTTCGTACTTAACTTTCATTCCCGACGACTCTATTGTCTTTCTACCCTCTCCGCCCCCTCTCTCGTTGTTATGCACACTCCTCTTTTCACTTTGTTCTCCTTTGCCCACTTCCATGAAATATTTACGCTGACTTTTGCTTTTTTCGGCAAGCTTTCTTTTTTGATAAATCCACCGTTTGTTTCTCCTCACCTTTACATACTCTCCTATTTCATTTGTGTTCTCCTCCGTCTACTCCCATTGAATATGTACTCCACCTCTTTCTTTTTGTCCAAGCTTTCTTTTCCGATAAATCCACCGCACCTCTCTCTCTCTCTCTCTCTCTCTCTCTCCCCTCTCTCGTCTTTATATTCACTTCCATTACATCTGTGTTAAAGCTATAAAGAAAATGGCTAATGTTCATTAAATTTGGCCTTGTGTCATACATAACCGAACTCCCTACTACTTACAGATTTATTCCGAATTGTCATCAGAATTATCAGGAAGTTTTCATCAGGAGATTGGTTGTTGGAATGTGTGAATTAGTGTGGAAGAATTAAAATATACATTTTACATTTTAAAATACACATTTATTGAAAGAATAGAATAACAATAATAGGTAGTAGTTAAAAGTTCTGTTATGGTTTATAAAATGGCGAATGTTCTAAAAATAGAAAAAGATAGACACACTGACGCCAAGAATTCAGAATTGGGCGGCAAAATAAGGAACCGTTTCTTTTGGTAGTAGTAGGAGTTAAGGACAGTAGTTTTGTGTAGGAGATTTGAAAAGAGGAAGACGCTAGTCAGTTGACAACTAGAGTTCAAAAGGGATAGGCTCGTTTACTACTCGCATCCCACAGTGAAGAGAATTTAGCTAGTCTGCTCCTGTATCCACACAAAATTTAAAGGTTGTAACTTGATGTAAAAACCTAAAGTTTTATACCAAAAATAAATATCATTAATTCAAGTTTGTGTTATCTTCTAATTATGCCAAGACGAAGCAACACAGCAGTTCAATGAGAAAGTTAAGGGTATCAAGATTTGTAGAAAATGTTCGTAGTAGCAATTTGTTATAAAGTGTTTATGTGTACGTAAGTATGTATGAGAGTTTGTTTGGTAGGAATGTCTTTGAATGGAGAAGAAGTAAAAGGAATCAGCACACAAGAAAGAAGGAGAAAGAGGATAATGTGCGACGTTACATTTTAGTTGTTTATGGTCTTGCAAATAGTTTCCATTGGTCAAAAAATCAATTTAACATCTACTCGCGAAATCCGGTTTCGACTTTTTCTTTAAGCACATGGGCAATTCCTTTTCTATTTGGGAAAAAACCAGGATTTCACACGTCATTGTAAATTTTTGTAAAAGTGAAGAAGGTTGATTTTAATTCTTAATTTCCTATCCCACAGTGTTCTCCTCTGTCTTCTCCCATTGAAAATCTTCTCTTTCTTTTTGCACAAACTTTTTCCCGACAAATCAACCGCTTCTCTCTTTCTCTCTCTTTCTCCCTTGCTCGTTCTTATATTCTCTTTTCTGGCATTTTTGTTCTCCTCTGCGTTCCTCCCTTGAAAACCTACTCGTCATTTTTTGCCCAAGCTTTCTTTGCCGACAAATTTATCGCTTCTCCTAGCTTCACCCCTCTCTGGTATTTACATTCACTTCCCTTACGTTTGTGTTCTCCTCTGCCGTCTTTCATTAAAAATGTATCCCTTTTCTTTTTTTTTTTTTTTTACCCAAGCTTTCTTTCTCAACAAATCCACCGCATCTCTCTCTTCTCTCTTTCTCCCTTTCTCCCTTTCTCGTTCTTACATTCTCTTTTCTTGCATTTTTGTTCCCCTCTGATTTCCTCCATTGAAAATCTACTCCTCTTTCTTTTGGCCCAAGCTTTCTCTCCCGACAAATCCATCGCTTCTCTCTCCTCGATTCACCCCCTTTCTCGTCTTTACATTCACTTCTTTTACGTTTGTTTTCTTCTCTGCCTTCTCTTATTAATAATGTACTCCTTTTCTTTCCTTTAGCCCAAGCTTTCTTTCCCGACAAATCCACCGCCTCTCTCTCTCTCTCTCTCTCGCCCCCTCCTCTCTCTCTATCTATCCCTTTCTTCTCTCTTTCCTCCTAACTCGTCCTTACGTTCTCTTCTCTTGCATTTGTGTTCTCCTCTGCTTTCTCTCATTGAATATCAACTCTTTCCCTTTCTTTTTGCCTAAGCTTTATTTCCCGACAAATCCATCGCTTCTCTCTCCTCTCTTTCCCACTCTCTCTTCTTTATCTTCGCTTCCTTTACATTTCTGTTCTCTGCCTTCTCCCATTGAAAAATCTACTATTTCTCTTTCATTTTGCCCAAGATTTCTGTTCTGACAAATCTACTGCCCCCCACCAATCTCTCTCTCCTCTCTTTCCTTCGTTCTCAACTTTACATTCTCTTATCTTGCATGTGTGTTCTCCTCTGCCTTCTCCCATTGAATATCGACTTTTTCTCTTTTTTCCCCCAATCTTTCTCTCCTGACAAACCAACCAGTCCTCTCTCTCTCTCTCTCTCCCTCCCTCCCTCTTTCTTTCTCTCTAGCTATAGCATCGTCTCTCCTTCTCTTTTCTCGTCGTTGCATAATATTCTCTTTCAATTACGTTCTCCCCCAAATTCTATAAGTCAATATTAACGCAATGTCTCTTCTTCTGTTCACCTTCACTTTCTTCCTTACAAAAACGGAATTATCTCGTCTCCTTCTCCCTCTCTCGTCGTTATATGCTTTCCTCTTTCATTTACTCTCTCTTTCATCTTCTACTGAATACATATGACTCATCTTTCTTCCTCACTTCTTTTACTCGTTTCCCCTTCCTCCTTCTTCTGCCATCTTGATTTATTTTCTTTTTATAACTTTCCCAAACTACGCCTCATGAACTTTTACGCTTTTTTCATTTAGCTTTCTTCTATACAGTTCAAATGCTTTCCTTTATTCATTAGTCGTTCATCGAAATGAATCTAGCAAAAAGTTTCTAATTTAATATTGCTGCTTTTATTTGAGAGAGAAAGTACTTTACTAAGATGAAAATTTATAGAAAGTGCACTGATTTCAGAATCTTTATATCTTTCCTTCAACTGTTAAACCTTTCATCTCTTACACTTTCATTGTTACTTATAATTTCCATTTTTTGATTTACTGCGTCCCTTAGCTTCTCTTCGAGAAGAGTAACCACGTTTTTATTTATATTCTAAATCTCTTTTTTTTTTTACTTACAACTTTCTTCTTTTCTTGGTCAATTTAACTTTCTTTTTCTCTCCTTACTCTTCTTTGCTATCAATCTCTTCTTAGTTTCCTTCTTTTTTCTTCCTTGTCCTGCTCCTCTTCATACTCTTCCTCCTCCTCCGTGAACACATTAGTCAGATATTTTTATTCGTATAAATCTTGCCATGCATGTTTGATACAGCCGTCTTCTTCTTCTTCTTCTTTGTCTTCTTTTTCTTCATCCTCTTCTTCTCCTTCTTCTCCTCCTTCTTTTCTTTCTTGTTTTTCTTCTTTACGTTCTCATTTCTCCCTTCCTCTTCTTCTTATCCTCCTCCTCGTTTCTCATCTTCTTCTTTTTCTGTTTTTTCTTCTTATCCTTTTCCTTTTCTCTTTTTCTTCTTCTTCTTTTTTTCCTTCTCGTCCTTCTTCTTCTCATCCTCTTTTTCTTCCTTCTTCTCCTTTTCTTCTTCTTCTTATCCTCCTTCTCATTCTTCTTTTTCTTCTTTTTCATCCTCTTCTTCTTTTCCTTCTCCTTCTTCTTCTTCTTCGTCTTCTTTTCCTTCTTGTCCTTTTTTTTCTCATCTTCCTTTTCCCCCTTCTTCTCCTTCTTTTTCTTCTCCTCATCCTTCTCCTCATTCTTCTTTTTCTTCTTGTTCTTCTTCTTCTCATCCTCCTTCTTCTTTTCCTTCTCGACCTTTTTCTTCTCATTCTTTTTTCTCCCTTCTTCTCATTCTTCTTTTTCTTCTTCGTCTTCTCCGTCTCCTCTTCCTTCTTCTTCTTCTATTCTTTTTTTCCTTTTCATCCTTCTTCTCATCCTCTTTTTCTTCTTCTTCTTTTAAACATTCTACTCCTTCTGAACTCATCTTTCCCTCACGAATGCTTTCACCCAATTTGCATCCACGGCTTTCCAATCCGTGGAATCAAACAAACGGGGTTGGAAGATATTTGATGAGAAATTCCAGAAGAGTTGCAAAAAGAGAAAAACGACAGCAGACATTATCGAGAGAAAATAATGACCAACTAATGCCTGATCTAAGCTCTTAATTTGCATCGTGAATTACAGTTTAGAATTACAGACTAATTGTAATTCTTATTATATTGTGCGTTGTGGTGCATTGGATATCGGCTCTGAACGAGAAATCGGGGAACCGAGTTCGAATTCCAGCCGATATTCATTGCATTCACTTACGCGCAAATACCCTTGGAATTAATCCGTATATTCCTTCCAGTTATGGGTTAAATAATAGGACAGATTGGGTTCTATAGCCTTGGTCGGCAACCAGTCTACCGCAGAAAGCAATGGCAAACTACTGCGGGATAATCTTCTGCCAAGTCAGTCATGTCTCTTATGAGACATGATCGCCCAAGCGTGTATCACGTATGGCACTTAACTGACTGATTATATTGAGGAATTCAGACTAGTGTACCCATCTTGGTTGTTTTTATCATATTTCAGTTGTTTCTCAGAGGAAGAATTATCCATATAATACATTGATTTATTCAGACTAGTATCCTCATTTTGTTTGTCATAGTTGCAAAATTTCAGCTGTTTTTATATGAGCAATTATCGTTGTACGTTGTTTTGCAGTGGGTATTCCAGTTGAATTCGTTGCATTCACTTAGGCGCAAATACTATTTCGAAAGGTATTAATCCATCTCTTTTCTCTCCAGCTATGGGTTAAATAACAAAACAGATTGAGTTCTATAGCCTTGGTTGGAAAAAATCTTCTGCCCAGTCAGACATGTCTCTTTTGAGACATGATCGCCCAAGCGTGTATCACGTATGGCACCTGACTGAATTATTATTATACATTGATCTATTCAGACTAGTATCTTCGTCTGGATTATTATAGTCCCAACATTTCAGCTGTTTCTTAGATGAGGAATTATCATTATTATACATTGATCTATTCAGACTAGTATCTTCATCTTGGTTGTTATAGTCCTAACATTTCAGCTGTTTCTTAGATGAGGAATTATCATTATTATACATTGATCTATTCAGACTAGTATCTTCATCTTGGTTGTTATAGTCCTAACATTTCAGCTGTTTCTTAGATGAGGAATTATCATTATTATACATTCATCTATTCAGACTAGTATCTTCATCTTGGTTGTTATAGTCCTAACATTTCAGCTGTTTCTTAGATAAGGAATTATCATTATTATACATTGATCTATTCAGACTAGTATCTTCATCTTGGTTGTTATAGTCCTAACATTTCAGCTGTTTCTTAGATGAGGAATTATCATTATTATACATTCATCTATTCAGACCAGTATCCTCGTCTTCTTGGTTAAATCCCAACATTCCAGTTATTTCTATATTCTCATTATTGTACATTGATCTTTTCGTCTGAATAGTGTCTTCAGCTTAATTGTTAATTTCAAAATTCTCGACCTCCGTCCATCTTGTTATCTATCGTATTTGATAACCTTGGAATTTGAAATCTAACACTATTCATTCCACGTGTGCTTACGCTAATGTTGATATGTCGTTGTCACTTGTTAATTTATCCTCGTGTCATTAAACCTGCTTCTTCCACTGAAGCAGACGATATGAATTTCACTTCAGCAGGCTATATGAATTTCGCTGAACCAGACAATATGATCTATTCTCTGACACACAATATGGATTTCTCTTCGCCAAGTCTTCCACTGATGTGCTAATAGCCATTACTGAATATGTACACCAGGCTCTTAATAAGAACAGCGAAGCTGGAGCTGTTAATCTAAATATCTCGAAAGTGTTCGACAGTATTTGGAATCCTGGCCTTCAGCGCAGACTCCATAGCTACGGTATTTCTGTAC
Source organism: Ascarosepion bandense (assembly GCA_037127315.1). Lineage (NCBI taxonomy): Eukaryota > Metazoa > Mollusca > Cephalopoda > Sepiida > Sepiidae > Ascarosepion > Ascarosepion bandense. Next base: position 70,528 of record JBBBDQ010002070.1, read on the forward strand.
GACTGTTCGATTTAATCCAGTCGTTCCTCTCAAATAGTGAAATGATTGTTTTGAATGGGCAAGATTCCAGATCCCTTCGTATTAACGCAATCGTCCCTCAAGTCTCTTTCTTAAGTCCAATCCTTTTCTGATCTTCTTTAATGATCTTCCTGATGTAATTAGTTCCCAAGTGGGCATCTATGCAGATGACACCATCATTTAGTCCCCGTCTCAATAGAAAATCTGCCAAGTATGACAAAGTAAGCCTTGCTGCTGCTCTTCAAAAGCCCCTTTTTTAATCATTCCACCCCAAGCAAGGCGTTAACTCCACTGATGTGCAGGGGGTTACATAAGAGAGTTGAAATGTTAGACACAAAGAGAGTGAAGACAAAGACAAACCAGCTAAAGGGGGTGAAAGAGAAAGGGCAAAAGAAGGATGGGAACACAGGAGTGAAGACAGTTGCGAAGGTAAAGAGAAAGGAACATAACAAGATACACGGGGTGATGTAGAACGGACTCGAATTAAGTGGATAAGAGATTGGAATTGACTTTGCATTTAAATTCGTGGAGGTTATATCTATCAAGAAAACAAGTATATGGAAGAGAGTTCCACAGACGGGAAGCTGAGGAAATAGAATTGTCGGTTGCATTTGTTTGATCTAACTGTAAAAATGTGAGAACTTGTTGCCAGTCTGGTTGCCCGAGTAAATTTTTGTGGAAGGAGCACCAGTGACCCAAGTTCTTCAGAATAGAAGTCATGAAAATATTTGTAAAAAGATCTGTGACAAACTTGGGTAAAAAATGACTCGTAAATTTTAATGCCTTTAAAACAAAACTGCTCTCCTTTAACAAGAAAACAGTCACTTTATTCCTGCCATCAGAATGGATGATGCTAGTCTCCTGGAGAGTAACTACTTGCGCCTCCTTGTCTTTTGTTTTTTTCTCCTCAGAGTCCATTTTGCACATTTATAAATCTACCATTCGTCCGTGCATTAAATACAATTAATATATATGGTCGGGTGCTCCTGCTATGCAAATCGAGGTTCTCGACAAGATCTAAAGAAGGATTTGCAATGTAATCGATCCTGACTTGACTTGGCAGCCTGCCTTCAGTCATTTTTTTCACCGATGTGGCTTCCCTCTGTCTTTTCTACCATTATTTTCACGGCTACTGCTCTGACGAGCATCTTTCCCTGGTGCCCCGGAACCATTTGACAGGCTCTGGCATGCTGGTCTTCTGTGAAAGTTCCATAGCTACAGTATTTCTAGACGATTTTTTAAATTTTATCCAATAGTTCCTATAAAATCGTGAAATGAAGGTTGTTTTGAACGGGCAAGCTTCTAGATCCTTTCATACAAATGCGAGCGTCCCTCAACGCTCTATCCTAGGTACTACACCATTTACTTCCGTCTCAATAGTAAATCTGCCAAAGTTGACAAAGTGATCTTGGCTGCTTCTCTTGAAAAGGACTTCCAATCTGTGAGCGAATGTGGTAAAAAATAGCTTGTAAATCTTAATGCCTCCCAAACGAAGCTGCTCTCCTTTAACCACCATAGAGAAACTTTCCTAACTTCCATCAGAGTAGAAGACGCTAGTCTCTTTGATAGTAACACACTTCGTTTCACTCACTCAACCGACGTGAAATGGAACAAATACATCGAACCTATAACTGCATCTACTGCTAGGAAGGTTAGGTCACTGTGTCAGGCCAGGATGTTTTTTCTTTTCAGAATCCATTTTGCACATTTATAAATCTACCATTCGTCCGTGTATTAAATACTGTTGTCATATCTGCTCGGGTGCTTCTGCTATTCATCTTAAGGTTCTCGACAAAATCCAAAGAAGGATTTGCAATGCAATCGATCTTTTTCACCGATGTGGCTTCCCTCTGTCTTTTCTACCATTATTTTCACGGTTACTGCTCTGACGAGCATCTTTCCATGGTACCCCGACCACATGTATTTACGCGTGCTGCTAGATTGCTATCAAGGTTTTGATTCCCATCCTTCCCTTATCCTTTCTTTGACATCCCCTGTACCTTGTTTTTTTTTTTCAATGTGTTGTAGAGTTGTTGTGGCGAAATCTTCGTCGCCAAGTTGTTGTGACATGTTAGGGCCCGGAAGTAAGACACTGAAACAAGAAAGTAGGTTAAAAAAGTGTATTAGAATAACAGAACAATATATACAACATTTAAGTGTTAGTATTCAGCAAAATAGAAGTCGGAACGGTATAGTACGCTGCGTCTCGACTGTCTCTTGACTGTGTCACAGCTGCGTCATAGCTGCTTCCCCGGAAGTCACTCCGGTTATTATTTATAGCAGGAGAAAGAGTTCATTCCACGAAGAAGGGCACCATAGCACACTATCAGGCCAAAAGCTTTTCTCTTCAGAATCCATCTTGCTCAATTATAAATCGTCCGTGCATGAATACTGTTTGCATCCTGGTCTAATGCTCCTGCTATTCGACTCGAGGTACTGGACTAAACCCAAAGAAGGATCTGCAATGTACCTGTCCTGACATAGCAGCCGACATTTAGTAGCTTTCTCACCGACGTGATGTGGCTTCTCTCTGTCTTTTCTACAAATATTTTTATGGCAACTGCTCTGGCGATCTTTTTTTCCTGGTTCTCCGACTACATGCGTGCTTCTAGTTTAGCATCTAGGTCCGTTCCTTTTACCGTTGAATTAGTTCAATGTAGCCTCCTCTTCTACTCTTACAGTTTCTTTTCTCGCACTTCCAGGCTGTGGAACTCTTTTCCGTTTACTTGCTTCCCTGTTAGCTACAATCGCCAAAAATGTAAAGGCAACGTAAACTGCAATCTTCTATCTCCTTTTTACCCTTTTTTCGGTGCCTCCTGTACCCAGTCTTTTATCTCAATGTAACTGCCTGTGCATTAATGCTCGCCCCGCCTTACCTAAAATGATTTAAAAAATGATTATATAAAGTCATTCGCAGACAGATCTGTTTCGCTGTCTGACTGCTCACCAGTACGGTTAGACAGCCGATTGCTTTTTACCCAGAATTGAAACCCGACCGAATTGGCGTCAGTCGGCGATTCTACCTCTGAGCTATGGGCGCTCGGTAGAAGAAGGCAGACTTTAGGCGTGTATATTATCATTATACACGCCCAATAGCTGAGAGTGTTCTAATTCATTGCTGAATAAACTATAGACTATATATATATATATATATAGTCATATATATATATATATTTTCATATATATATATATATATAGTCATCCGCAGACAAATCTGTTTCACTGTATCACAGCTCATCAGTACGGTTAGACATTCGATTAGGTTTTAACAATACGATTGCTTGAAATTTATATATACACACACACACACACACACACACACACACATATATATATATATATATATATATATATATATATTTCCCTGAACCTGACTATATGAATATCACTGAAGCAGGCGATATTAATTTCAAACAGCATAATTTTCTGTTTCAATCACACTTTTACCATTTCATTTTCTTATTTATACTATTCAGTTGTAAAAAGCAAATTCTTAGACACATTTCGTATAAAATTAGTCTAATTCTTTTCATATAAAGTGTTCTACTAATGAGGGTTGTAGAATGAATTGGCTGAAACATCCTAAGCACAGATAAAAGAATACGATCAATAAACCTAGAAATATCAAAATAAACTACATTGAATGACGGGACATCAAACTAGATATACTAAAAAAAATGTCACCTCCGGCATACACGATATCCATATTCCATGTCATGGAATATGGATAGACGATAACAAGTCATGTCTGCCGAAATATTTCAAGAATAGAGCTCATCTTAAAAATACAAATCTTTATTCCCCCACAAACAGACGTTTTTAGACACTGTAATTCGGATCGAACTTGGAAGTTGGATTCATTGACAAACAAAAACGTAAACAAGGTTCTCAGGCTTTGGCTGCGTTCTATCTTCGAGTGCATTTTAATAAGAGTTTCTCTGGTTAGGATTGGTAGCCGGGTTGGGGAAATGTCGACGAAATAAAGCGAAATACGCGTGGGAATTTTTCGTATCGAATTCAAGATTGGATAAAGAACATTCGTGCACTGTAAGCAAAGGTAGAGATTGCATGACATAATCGATTTCTAGATCAAATCAGCCAAACAACCCAGATTTGATTACATTGCACAGACAAAGAAAACAGATATAATAAAAAGTTGATATTTATATGCATAACAACTAATAGGTAACAAAAAATCTATGTAAAATGCCATCATCCAAAAGGACTTCATCAGAGTAATTTTCTTACTGATAGAATTATATATATATATATATATTTGAACAAATTTTTTGGTGCACAAAATTTTACAATAGCAAAGAATAAGCGTAATTTGAAAGGCATTTTTTAATATAAATTCTAATAACTAAAAAACAACCGGTTTCGTCCCACTCTTATAAAGTTTACTTCAAGGAATTAAAACAAGAGACGTGTAAAATAAATAGAGAATGACTAATGGAGGTAAAAAATAAAAGAATTAAAATAAAATAAAAGAAGTTTTTAAAGATTTAAAATTTAAAAATTAAATAAAATTAAAAATAATAAATAAATAAATAAAAAATCGGCTTTTTTTATCTTGTACGCAGTTTTTCCCTTTATTCATTTATTTAACACATCTCTTATTTTAATTTCCAGGAGTAAATTTGATAAGACTGGAACGAAACCGTTTGGTTTTAGCTATTAGAATTCACATTAAATATGCCTTTTAAATTACGCTTATTCCTTGTTATATATATATATATATATATATATATATATATATATATATATATATATATATATATATAACTGAAAATTTGTTGTTGAACACGTCTCGAAAAACCCACCGAGTATAAACGCGGAGGGGAAAAATGGAAACAAAAAAAGAAACGAACTAAGCACTTGAACATTAGTCAAAGTACTAGTCGAAAGAAAAAAAAGCCGAGACGAGGAACCTAACACGTAAAGCGCTCAATACAATAGCAGAGCAAACAAGTAAATTTTTCCCTGATAATCCAAATTTGGTGAAACCTTGGTAGGTTCGTTGGCTCTCTAGGTTAGATACTATATATATATACGTTTTGGGGAAATTAGGTTTTTGAATTTGTACAGCGTCTGTAATATTTAAAAAAATTTTTTCTTTACTTCCTTTCTTTTTCCCTCCCTTCCTTCTTTTATCTCTCTTACCACCTTTCTTCCGTGTTGCTTAAACTTAGGTCGATTTAACACGGCTGTCTGTTAATTTTTAGTTACATTCTCCCTTTTTTTTGCGAACCCAGACGATGTCAATTTTTTTTTTTTTTATTTTATTCTGTCTTTTTCTTTTTCTTTTTCGTTTTCTTTTTCTTTTTCTTTTTCTTTCCCTTTATTTTTATTTTTATTTTTATTTTATTTTATTTTATTATTTATTTATTTTTTATTTTTTAATTTCTTTGCAATCTATTTAAAAAGGAAAAGTAGACTAATTTTTCTCCAGTTTCTGAAAGGTTTTTTCTGTTGCTGAGATGATGTGTCGTCCCCCGTGGGGATCTTCATATCGAAATGGCCATTCAGCATCTTTGAATTAATCCTTTTTTAATATATATTTGCTCTGTAATATTTTATTACATGGAGCTCTCTTCCTGTATCATTTTTTAATATTAAAATAAATTTTTAATATTAATTAGGATCGGGTTTTTTGGAATTTACCTTCCTGCTTTTTTCCCTTGGATTGAAGTATCTGAATTAATATATATATATATATATATATATATATATATATATATGTATATATATATATATATATATATATATATATATATATTGGTCTGGCAACCAAATTCCTGCCGTTTTTTAGAATAAAAATGTTTAAAAGGTTTAATAAAGTATCGATCAAAAACCAGGTGTGGACGACAAAGTGAACCTCGTTGCCGTACTTGAAAGGGACCTCCAATCCGTAGTGGCCTGGGGTAGGAAATGGCTGGTAAATTTCAATGCTTCTAAAACGAGGCTATTATCAACTAACCACCATAGACAATCGCATCTACCTCCTATTAGCATGGGACAGGCTAGCCTCCCAGAGAGTAAAATACTGCGCCTCCTTGGCCTTACACTTTCGGCGGACCTCAAATGGAATGACTATATTGAATCCATTGCCAAATGTGCTGCTATGAAAGTCGGCTCCCTGTGCAGGGCCCGGAAGTTTTTCCCACCTGAATCTATTCTGCACATATACAAATCTACCATCCGCCCGTGTTTTGAATATTGCTGCCATATCTGATCGGGTGCCCCTGCTGCTCTCCTTGGGCTTCTTGACAAAATACAAAGGAGGATCTGTAACGTGGTTGATATTGACTTGGCAGACCGGCTGCAACCGCTCTCTCACCGGCGTGATGTGGCTTCCCTGTGCCTCTTCTACAAGTACTTTCATGGCTACTGCTCCTTAGATCACTGGTGTCGCCTAAGCACCAATTCACACGAGATACTAGATTAGCAACTAGGTCCCACCCTTTTACAGTTAAACAAATAAGATGTAACCGTAAATTCTACTCCAAAAGCTTCTTTTCTCGCGCTTCCCGCCTGTGGAACTCCCTTCCACAAGTCTGCTTTCCCGACAGCTACAATCTCCAGTTGTTTAAATGTAGGGTCAATAGACACCTCCTATCACACTAACTCCCAATTATTCTCAGAACACTCTCATCTACCCAACCCTCATTCTCGGTATCCTTACCCGCCTATCACCCACCCTCTGACATTTCCTATATTTAACCATTCTCGGTATCCTTACCCGCCTATCACCCGCCCTCTGACATTTCCTATATTTAACCATTCTCGGTATCCTTACCCGCCTATCACCCGCCCTCTGACATTTCCTATATTTAACCATTCTCGGTATCCTTACCCGCCTATCACCCACCCTCTGACATTTCCTATATTTAACCATTCTCGGTATCCTTACCCGCCTATCACCCACCCTCTGACATTTCCTATATTTAACCATTCTCGGTATCCCTACCCGCCTATCACCCACCCTCTGACATTTCCTATATTTAATCATCCGTTCTCCACTCTACGTAGCCCCCTGCGCAGTAGTGGCAGTGACATGCCTTGCTCGGGGTGAAACGCTTATAAAAAAAAAAAAAAAGTATTCTATGCACGATCAGATGGTTGATTTGTATATTTGCAAGATGGATTCAGACGGAAAAGAACTTTCTGGCCCGACATAGTGACCCAACCTTCTCAGCAGTGGATTTAGTTATGGACTCAATGTAGTGGTTCCATTTGAGATCAAATATGCCGTTAAACAAAACTCAAACTCCACATTCCCCAAGTCTCCAAATAGCAAATTTAGAGCCACACCACAGGTTGCAGTTTGTATGTCATACCCAGAAGAATGTGTGTGTGTGTGTGTGTGTGTGTGTGTGTGTGTGTGTGTGTGTGTGTGTGTGTTGCTGTAACCCTCATTCTCGGTATCCTTACCCGCCTATCACCCACCCTCTGACATTTCCTATATTTAATCATCCTTTCTCCACTCTATGTAGCCCCCTGCGCAGTAGTGGCAGTGACATGCCTTGCTCGGGGTGAAACGCTTATAAAAAAAAAATCTAATTAATCAATAATGTATTTGCCCTTGCTGTTTACATCTTTTCAACGTTCCACAAAATTTTCACATTTTTTCCTCGTTGGTAGAAATCACCCGATTTCGACTCAAAAAATTGATCCAACCAAGCTCTCAATTCTGCATCAGTACTGAACAAAACTCCACACATAGCATTTGAAAGTGATCGAAATTGGTGGAAATCCTTTGGTAACAAGTAAGGGGAGTACCAATCACGAGCAATTCTTTTAGCTATAGCAACCTCTCCATACACAGTAGAAATGTCGCAGCTTTTGCGGCTTTGGAACCTTGATAAAAAGCAAAAAGGAGGAGGTGTCGAAAATGCTCATTTTTCTTAACTTGGCATTCCATTTTAATCCGGCTTACGGTCATATCATGTTGAATACACCGGTTCTCGCTCGATCACTGAAGTTAAGCAACGTTGAGCCTGGTCAGTACTTAGATGGGTGACCGCTTAGGAATACCAGGTGCTGTAAGCGTTTAGTGACGGATGTGCGTTGTGGTGCAGTGGATATCGGCTTTGAAAGAGAAATCGGTGAGCCGAGTTCGAATTCCAGTTGAATACCCTGCATTCACTTAAGCACTGGTACCCTTGGGAAAGGTATTTGTCCGTTCCTTCCCGCCAGTTATGGGTTAAATAACAGGGTAGGACTTAAGGACCCTACCCTTAAAAACAAATCCCAATGAATCTTGATACTTGAAAAGAAAAAAGTATGACTAGACACAAAAACTTATATAAAAAACAAGAATAAATTGTTGAAAGAAAAATGGTATTACCGGCACCAAATAAATAAAAACTTAGTTGGCAATAAATGACCCGCCGTGATTGATATGCCATAAAACAACCAACCAACTATTTTAATGATCAGAAAATAAAAACGATTTGACTAAAATTACCTCGAAAAAACAAAAAACAAAATAGATTCCAAATTAATTCAACAATAGATTTCTCTAAAAAAAATAGATTTTAAAATAAAAAAAAACGGCGAAAAATTAGTTGCAAACCTTATATTAGGACCTTGAATAAGTTCTCGCTGATTTTTCGTGAAAAGTAATGTTTTATTTACAAAACTTAGTATTAATCATGTCACTGAAAATGTTGTTCGTCGCTAGATTTCCCATATTTCGGATAGAATTTGATTTCTACATCGGAAAAACAACATGTATCTTTGACACATTTTTTAGCATCTTCATAAGAATGAAAGTGCCACTGAGCCAGGCCATGTGCCATCGATTGGAACAAGTGATAATCGGACGAGGCAATGTCTGATGAACACGGCGGGTGGGATAGGAGTTCCCATTTAAGCGTTTCCAAGTAGGCTTTCACTCGTTTTCTTAGCGTTGTCATGTTGCAAAATCACTTTGTCGTGTCTCTGTTCGTATATCAGCCATTTTTTTCTTCAATGCTCGGGTAAGACGCATCAATTGGAGTCAATAGGGATATTCCGTGATGGTTTCGGTCGCCTTGAGCGGCTCATAATAAACTACACCCAGCTGATCCCACCTAATACAGAAGCTTCGAATCAAGGATATTCGTTTTTGCGGCCTATGTTGATGCATGACCGAGCTTACCTCACGATCTTCTACGCTTAGGGTTATCGTAGAGCATCCACTATTCATTTCCAGTCACGTTACCAAGCAAAAACCCTTTTCTTTTTTGCCGTTGAAGCGGTTGTTCATACGGGACAAGGCGCCATTCGACGTCTCTCGGTTACAACTCATACGGCACGCAATGTCCTTGCTTTTGGACCATTCCTAATGCTTTTTAAACGCTTCGAAACTGTTGTGTGATCAACTCCTAATGATTCTGCAAGTTCAGCTTTTTATTTCCATCTTTTCTGAAACCTCGCGTTGCTCACATGCTCAGTCCATGATATCTGTAGCATCCTTCTGTAGAACCACATTTCAGTTGCTTCAAGTTTTTCCTTCATCTTTGATGATATTGTCCAGCATTCACTGCCATATTGAAGGACGGACAGCACGTAGCAATCCAGTACTCTCTTCCTAGTTTCTAGCGAAATTGTCCTGTTTCTGAATACCTTACTCAACTTCTGGAATGCTTCCTTTGCCATGCCAATTCACCTTCGGATCTCTGTGTCGCACTTTCCGTCTTCTGGTATAACACTTCCCAGGCATTTAAATTTTTGTACCTGCTTGATTCTGGTATCCCCTACCTGTATTTGGCATTTTGGGTTGCCCCTTTTACTGATGACCATGCATTCAGTTTTCGTGCAGTTTATTTCTAGTCCTTTCTTGTTACTTTCTTCTGTTACCTTTACGATGCAAACAAAGTTTCTTTTCTGCCGTTGGAGCAGCTGTTGATGTCTCCCGGCTTCGACTCGTACGGCACTCAATGTCTTTGCATTTGAATTATTCCTAATGCCTTCAAACATTTCAAAACTGTTGCGTGACCAGCTCCTAATGATTCTGCAGCTTCAGCTTGCGCCTGACATGAGTCTTCACGAAGTAATGCCTCTAGTTCTTCGTCTTCATTGCGTTCCTTATCTTCAACAACAAAATCATTATTTTGGAAGAGGCTAAATCAATTTCTGCATGTTGTTTCCGACAAAGCAATGGCCGCCGTAAGTCCCAACAAGATTTCTGTGTGCAGATATCTTTTGAATAATGCCGTAAATGCCGGTTGTGCGTTGTGGTGTAGTGGATATCGACTCGGAACGACAAATCGGGAAGCCAAGTTCGAATTTCAGTTGAATTCCCTACATTCACTTACGCAGAAATAACTTCGGGAAAGGTATTAATCAATCGCTTCCCTCCAGTTATGTGTTAAATACTAGGACAGATTGGGTTCTATAGCCTTGGCTGGCAACCAGTCTACTACAGAAAGCAATGGCAATCTACTGCGGGATAATCTTCTGCCCAGTCAGTCATGTCTCTTTTGAGACATGATCGCCAAAGCATGTATTACGTATGTCACTTAACGGAGTGACTGAATGCCGTAAAATTTCCCACAAATATGTTTTCTTTTGGTTTTGAGCGGTCTTTCTCCAGAAACTACATAGTTGCAGTATAAACCACAGATAGACGCTGTGTGTGTTGAACAAAGACAAGTGTACCTGAGCAAGCGTCTGCAGTGGGGATTAGCTAGCCGCCCTTGTAGACAGGCAACCTCGGATATGAGTTTCCAGCTTTCTCTGTCTGTCTGTCTGTCTGTCTGTCTGTCTGTCTGTCTCTCTCTCTCTCTCTCTCTCTCTCTCTATATATATATATATATATATATATATATATATATACATAAATTCAGATAAAAGTTATAGGGGAAAAAGCCATTTTCAACATGTCAGTTCAAGACATGCACTGTCAACCACGTTTAAACAAAGAATGCGTAAAAATTCTAATGCCAGAGGCTTGATCTAGTAAACGAAGTGGTGAGGGAATATTGGCTATTATAGAGTTATGCTAGTGGAATTTTAGTAGTAAGTTCTTCTATGATAATGGACGGTATGTGGCTTGACTATTGGGTTAGTAGTGATAGGTAGAAGGGAAAAGGTAATTGCTTAGCCAAATTTTTAAAAATTCTATTGTAACTAAATGGAACAATAAGCTAATTACTGCAATTTAATAATGATTTTTCTACGTTTATTCAGAAGTACATTCTGATATTTCAAAACTTTAATTTTTTCTATTAGACAAATTATATCTTTCTCTTAAGCTATTAGGGGCTCTTGCCTTGCTTATCAGTCTCCACTTTATCTGCGGATTTAGGTTATTTTCTTTCAATTCCCAGTATTTTCGGGAAGGTACTGTTTGATATCTTAAATTAAGGTTAGTGAAGGAGTGCTTGTGTGTATAAAGCATTTGCTTCCAAATTCCTGCCGAAATTCCGATATAAACCTTATATTTCTCCTTATTTTCCTTAGGGTAGATAGTGGTTTGATAGATCACATTTACAGATCTACATTTACCCTCAACTGAACAGTTATCTCTAGATCTACAATTACAGGGGGGGGTATAATCCTATTTTCTGTATTGGATTCACTAGAATTCTTCAAGACTTGATTATTGTGGGATCTAATAATGTTATACATATTATTAGTGCACGAATAACTAATCTTGGTCGTTTTCCTATTGAATATTTTACTCAGGGGGTTATCTTTATGAAAATGTTTACTTTTTAATTTAAGAAAGATCTTACCAATGTTATTGAACGGGGGTTGAATCATATAATTTTTCTTTTCTTATGTATATCTTTAGCTTTTTGCGATTCACAATTACTAGTGGGTGTTGAATAAATTAATTTATCTTTATATCCGCTACTCTGGAGGGACTTATCATATAGTTTTTTGTTATTCCTAAAGATTCTAAGGATAGAGGATAATCGTCTAATTCTAATATTGACGTATTTGCTTTATAATGGCGTTATGATGGTTGGAATTAATATTGATATAGCTAGGAATTTCATTGTCTTTAATGTACTGTTAAAAGAATTACTATCGAGGTTAACGTTAATTAAGTAATTCACTCGTCTCTAATTTTAAAATTTCGGTATTTGAAACGTCCAGTCGCGTGTTCATAAAAATCCCTTTTGTACGTTTGAAAATGTTGGAAAAGCAGTTGTTATAAATCGTCTGAAAATTCCTGAAACCTAGATTTTTTTTTTTTAATCATTTCACCCCGAGCAAGGCAGAAACGCCACTGATGTGCAGGGGGTTACATAAATGTAGAAAGATTAATTAGAAAAGAGTGAGGAGTACAAGCTAGTTAGAAAGGAACAATAGAAAGCTGAGAAAGCAGGTGCAATGACAGATACATGGGCGGAGAGAAAGGGAAGATTATACAGGGGAAGGGAGAGAGCTAGAGTCCAGTGGTTAGTAGGTGAGTATTAACTTTGCTTTTAAATATCTGGAGGTCGTAGCCGTCAGGAAAGCAAGAATACGGGAGCGAGTTCCACAGGCGGGAAGTGCGAGAGAGGAAGCTGCAGGAGTAGAATTGTCGTCTGCATTTGGCTAACCTGACTGTGAATGGGTGGGACCCAGTTGCCAGTCTGGTTGCACGGGTAAACACCTGTTGAGGAAATAGCTAATTTCCAAATTATTGTGATTCTTCGTCGTCCAAATTGTTGTGCAGTTGTTGTGACGAACTTCACCGCAAAGTTATAGTGACCGATTTGGTCGGAAGTAAAACACGGAACACCGGAGGTAGGTTCAAAACATTGTATTAGTATTAGTATTAGTGTCACAAGAACATAGATACAAAGTAATTGTTAGTAATAAGTAAATAGAAATAAGAAAATCCGAACGGTACATTTACGCTGCTTATTGCCTGAATCGTAGCTGGCTTTAACTGCGGACTAGCTCTCGTTAACTACAATTCAGTTGCCTTCCTACTTAAGACAAAATGCGGCACAAGGCCTTTTTAATGTGCGCAATCCAGGCCATATAGCCTGGGAAAAATTTATGTCTGATTTTCCCAGACGGGACTCTAACTTTCAGCAGAACCTTGACTGGGTTATTACTCTCCACCCGAAGGCACAGAGTTCGACAGAAGTAAATATCGTTAACTGCCTCTCCCGGAAGTCACGCAGGTAACTATATATAACTAGAGGAAGAGTCCATTTCTCGTAAGAAGGCACCATAACACTAATGAAATATATATATATATATATATATATATATATAGAGAGAGAGAGAGAGAGAGAGAGAGAGATTGCTTTTCTTTAATCCGAAGTGGAAGAGTAGGAAGGTAAATTCCAAGAACCTGATCCTAATCAATATTAAAAATTTTTAACATGAAAAAGTGATGCAGGCAGAGAGCTCAATGTATTAAGAATACAGAGTCAATATAAATTAGAGAAAGTTTTCAAAATTCAAAGGTGTCGGATGTACATTTCGATATAGGATCTCTAATAGAGATTCTACGTCACGTCAACGACATTGTTTTGTTCCAAATGGCGAAGGCCCTGGGGTAAAGTGTGGAAGGGTTTTAGGTTAACAACGGTCACAAAGTACAACAGGACAGAGCTGTTAGTGGCAGGGTTACAGGGTGTTGAAACGCTATATTTATGAAGGGGAGGAATAGATTTAAATGTAATATCTAAAAAAAATGTAATTAAGTTTATCCATTACAGGAAGTTATGAATTTAAAGTTATTAAAGAAATATATATATATATATATATATATATATATATATATATATATATATAGGGATTTGGTAAAGGAGTTCATATTTTATAAAGATAGACAACTAAAGGAGTTAAATTACTTTTTTAAGTTTAAGATTTTGGGCTGTTTGAAGAGGTGTATTTAGGCGGGAAGGAATGGATTTCAATATAAAATTTTAAAAAAATTTTATTTAAGTTTATTTAATTAAACCTTTTAGGTAGAAGCGAGCTAAATGCCAATTACAGGAAGTTATCAGTTTAAAAATTATTAGAGAAAAAAAATATTAGAGAAAACATATATATATATATATGTGTGTGTGTGTTAACCAAGGAAAAAGGGGTTTAGTAAAAGAATCCATATTTTCTAAAGATAGGCAATTAAAGGAGTTTGAGATAGGAAGGTCGGAGGGTTAAAATACTTTTTAAGGTTAACGTTAGGGTAAAATTAAGATTAAAACTTAAATTGAATCCTTTTAATTTATATTCTAACATCTAGTCAACGGGGATTTAAATTCTAAATTTAAGTATTCAAAAAAGTTGCCTTGTGGCGGCACTTACTGATGAATTCCCTCCTAAGATTCAGTAGCCGGTGTTGGTGGGGGTATTTTAATATTGAAATTTTTTCCAGTAAACATAGACAGTACCTATCACGAAAATTCCTTGGAATACATATATATATATATATATATATATATATACAAATGAATAAAGAACGAAGAAAATATTTGCAACGTTCAAAACATTAATTTAAATTAGTGTTCAATATAGAAATAGAGCGATGAATACATATTATAAATTATACTTTAGAACATGTACAAACTACATCTTCTGAAGTATAATTTATATATATACAGCCTTTGAGATTTCACTCGCCCGATCGGCCCAGTCAATTAAAATAAAAAAGTCAACTAAATTGGGCCATTAAAGTTTATCGCGGTCGATTAAAAATCTCGCAATGAAACATGTCACTTGAAATTTAGAAAAAGAAAATCTGATTCCTTTTATAACCGAAAATTATGCCATTGAAGATTCACAATTTACTTAGAATGACCTACAATGACATTATTTAACTCTTTGGTCTTATGCATGCTTTTATCGTCCCGGTCAGTGTAAACATTCGTTTAATTAACGCTTCTAGAGTGGATCCAAAATGTCTCTGTTGCCCAGATTAAAGATGCTCAGAGATTTTTAAAAACTCATTTAGAAAAGTATTATCCTTGACTCAACATCTATATTTCCTCTCCGCTTACGAAAAGTAACATCGATCATTTGAAAGAAAGAACAAATTATGCATACTTCTTTCAACCACGCACACAAAAAAAAAACAAATTATACAAGTAAGTAATATTTTATAGAAAATCGTTGTTGAGAAAATAAGATTTGTTATTTTTTATCGTCTATGAGTTGAAGGTTGTAGTCAAACAGAAGAAACTACTAATTTAGGTGTCTTCGCTCAATTGCCAAGAAAAAAAAGCAGCCTATCATGATGTTAAAAAAGCTCAAACTTAATAAAAACAAAGTTTTATCTTCAAAATGCTTATGCTGTTATTAAGAGAAAGGATTAAATTTTGTTATTATTATTTTTAAAAAAATTTTAAAATCCTATCTAACGCGTTCAAAATTTTAATTAAATTTCATTTTTTGTTTTTACTCAGCGATTCACACTATATTTACGTAAGGTGACTATTAAGAAAATGGAGTCGGTCGAGTAAAATGATTTGGGGGCGAGTAAATTTTCTCTCGCTCTCAACCGCCGGTCGAGTGATTTATTTTTCAAATCTCAAAGGCTATATATATAAGAGACAATGAATATCTATTATGTTTAATCATGAGCCGTTCTAAACGTCGTATTTTGGTTTAATTTCAGTTGAAAATAAAGACAAAAATTCTCCAACATTTGGATATTTTTTTATTGATTTGTTTCTAAGCTTTCGGCTCACATGAGCCATCTTCAGAGAGGTTATTTAGACTGTAATACAATAACATCCACCATCACCGACGATTTTATTTTGTGTTTACATAAAACTCCGCTTGGCAATACACACACACACACACACACACACACATATATATATATATATATATATATATATATATATATATATATATATTGGGGAAAAATATATCGCAGAGTGGAAAAAAACTGTGCGATGTGTTTTGTACTTTAGGACTTCATCAGTCTACACATGTGCATAAACGAAGAATGCTAAAAATTTTAAATTAAAAAAGAAACTAGCCAATTTCATTTAGATTCTGTTTCCTTTTGTATTTGTATCCGTCACTTCTGTTATTAGAAATCCCACACTGTGATAATAGAAGATGTGCCAGGAATGGGGAAATATTGTAAGATCCAGGACGACGATGTATTGTGGCTGACCTTGTGGAAATGCAGTTAGCATCCATGTGCCGATTTAATGGACTTTACCATTAGTTGAAGATGACGAACGACAGTAACTTAAGAGATTATGACAGTATTCATCAACTTAAAAAAGAGACCGTCTAGAAGAGTTGCAGGAGATTCCAAAATCGTCTAGAGGCCGTGGTTAAAGCTAGTGGCAATTTTACCTTATAAATGTACTCTCTGGTATTTAAAAATAATTTTGAGTAATTTTGTTAAATATATCTGTTAAAATGAGATGTCGTTGATATTTTCATTTTTGTGTCATTTAGACGACAATTTTTCCATCGGACTTTATATATCTGTTAATATGAGATGTTTGCCTAAACATCTCATTTTAACAGATATCATTTCTTTGCTTAAAGAAGATTTCAAGAGATCAGTGTGGTTAAACAAATATAATAAGCAAAGCTAACAATATGTCAAAGAACGGAACACACACCACTTACTTGCTACCTAGGTTTTTATCATGCCGGTCTCTTTAGAAGAGACCAGCGTGGTTGAAACCAAGGTAACAAGTAAGTGGCGTGTGTTCTGTTCTTTGATACGCATCGCTCATTCAGTAAAATGAATTAGATTACTCTAGTTATTGGGCGCGTATAATTATAATATACAGGCTAAAAAGTCTGCCTTCTTCTACCGAACGCTCATAGCCCAGAGGTAGAATCGCCGACTGACGCCAATTCGGTCAGGTTTTAATCCTGGGTTAAAAGCGATCGGAGTCTAACCGTACTGATGAGCTGTGATACACCGAAACAGATCTGTCTGCGGATGACTATTTACGCTCTCACACCCTGATTGAGCACTCTGGAAGAATGGTAAACTTTGAAAAACAGTAGCTCTTCTGGCACGTACTATCGCTCATTCAGTAAAATGAATTAGAGCATTCTGGTTATTGGGCGCGTATAATTATAATATACACGTTAAAAAGTCTGCCTTCTTCGACCGAACGCCCATAGCCCAGAGGTAGAATCGCCGACTGACGCCAATTCGGTCAGGTTTCAATCCTGGGTTAAAAAGCAATCGGAGTCTAACCGTACTGATGAGCTGTGATACAGAGAAACAGATCTGTCTGCGGATATATATATATATATATATATATATATATATATATATAATATTGAGAATGTTATATAAAAATGTATAGAATATATATTGACGCAAAATAAAGAAGAAAGATAGGAATAGACATTTAAGTCTACAGATAAAAAAGACAAAAAGGGGAGAGGGAGAAGAAAAAAGACAAAGGAGACGAAAATACACTACAATTACAAATAATAATTTACACAAAAACTTTAAAGATCAAAACTATCTTTTTAGAAACTTTTTTTAAAATCTCTTCAAAAAAAGTTTTTAAATCTTTCTAGAACAAAATAATAAAAATAAAAATAAAATAAAGAAAAAATGAAAGAAAAAAGGAGGAAAAAAATTATATAATTGTGTGATTTACATTCACTTTGTGTCCCCTTTTTGCCTCTGTTTGTTCCAAAATGTATATGTTTTCTCATAAGATTTGTTTTGTGTATGTGTAATTTAATGTACGTATTCCTTTGTCTGTATTATGTTATATGTGTGATCTGATGTATCTATTTTCAATTTATTTCTAGTTTAAATAATACACGGTCCACTTCCTCTGTTAAAAATGTTTTTTTAAATATTCTGAATAAATTTGTTTATTTTTCAACGCTCTGAAACAGACACTGTAAATTTATATTGTTGAAATCAATTTTTATTTATAACCGTTTAACTGTGTGTTTAGTTTCCTCTAAATATTTTATAATGCTCCGGATGATAAACTTTAATTTCATCTATTTAATAATTGGTTAAAATCTTTTGGAATATCTTCTCCGTTTTAACGGATCTGCCATTCACTCCTATATATATATATATATATATATATATTATTATTATTATTATTATTATTATTATTATTATTATTATTATTATTAAACACCATATTTCCGCTTTAATTTTTCAAAAACATGTAAAATTTATAATATATTATAAAAAATGAAAGACAGCAAACCTTATTGTTTCTAATAATAATAACCTTATCAAATCTAAACAAGCGATGACTAATATAGTGTATGAAATCCAATGCCCAATACAAGATTGAGCAGGTGAAGAAGCTCATCCCTTGTTGAGACATAATCGACTAAGTGTGCATCACTTATGGCACTTAACTGACTGATAGAGGTTATTGAACAAAGGATAAAAGATGAGTAGGTTTCAAGATGGCGATTGAGGTTGCATTTTTAATTTTGGAAAATTATAGTTATTAAAGAAGCAAGTAAACGGAAGGTAGTTCCACAGAAGGGAAGTGCTGTTGGAGGAGAAATAATGGTTACGTTTAACTATTTCAACTGTAAAAGGGTATGACCTAGTAGCACGCTTAAATTCGAGTGGTCTGATGTATCTATTTTCAATTTATTTCTGGTTTAAATAAGCCAAGCTTCACTTCCTCTGTTAAAAACGTTTTTTTTAATATTCTGAATAAATTTATTTATTTTTCAACGGTCCGAAAGAGACACTGTAAATTTATATTGTTGAAATCAATTTTTATTTATAACCGTTAAACTGTGTGTTTAGTTTCCTCTAAATATTTTATAATGCTCCGGATAATAATTTTTATTTAAATTTCATCTAATTAATGATTGGTTAAAATCTTTTGGAATATCTTCTCCGTTTTAACGAAGCTGCCATTCAGATCCGTTAAAACGATAATTCTGCTATATATTATTAAACACCATATTTTTTCAAAAACATGTAACATTTATAATATATTATAACAAATGGAAGATAACAAACCTTTTTGTTTCTAATAGGCAACCTCTCCTGCCTCCCATAAGCATGGGCCAAGCGATTCTCCCTGAGAGCAACACACTACGCCTCCTCGGCCTTACCCTCTCCTCAGACCTCAAATGAAACCCCTATATTGAATCCATAGCTAAATCTACTGCTAAGAAAGTTGGGTCACTATGTCGATCCAGGATGTTTTTTCCGCCTGAATCCATCCTGCATATATACAAGTCAACCATCCGTCCGTGCATGGAGTACTGCTGCCATTTATGGTCAGGCGCCCCTGCCGTTCTCCTCAGTGTTCTCGACAGGCTCCAAAGGAGAGTCTGTAATGTGATAGGTACTGATCTGGCGGCTCGACTGCAGCCACTTCCCCACCGTCGAAATGTGGCCTCCCTTTGTCTGTTCTATAAATACTTTCATGGCTTCTGCTCGGACGAACTTAAGTCACTGATGCCTACTCAACAGGTGTTTACTTGTGCAACCAGACTGGCAACTGGGTCCCACCCATTCACAGTCAGGTTAGCCAAATGCAGACGACAATTCTACTCCTGCAGCTTCTTCTCTCGCACTTCCCGCCTGTGGAACTCGCTTCAATATTCTTGCTTTCCTGACGGCTACGACCTCCAGAAATTTAAATGTAAAGTCAATACTCATCTACTAACCACTGGACTCTAGCTCTCTCCCCACCCCCATATAACCTTCCCTTTCTCTCTACCTATGTATCTGTCATCGCACCTGCATTCTCAGCTTTCTATTGCTCCTTTCTAACTAGTTTGTACTCCTCACTCGTTTTTAATTAATCTTTTTACAGTTATGTAGCCCCCCGCACATCAGTGGCGTTTCTGCCTT
This sequence comes from Ascarosepion bandense, assembly GCA_037127315.1. NCBI lineage: Eukaryota > Metazoa > Mollusca > Cephalopoda > Sepiida > Sepiidae > Ascarosepion > Ascarosepion bandense. The sequence goes on from JBBBDQ010002070.1 coordinate 90,287, forward strand.
GCTCGGGGTGAAATGATTAAAAAAAAATGATAACCCCCATCAAATCTAAACAAGCGATGGCTAATATAGTGTATGAAATTCAATGCTCTATACAAGATTGTGTTTTTGTCATAAATCAATTACTTATATGGGTCATACTATCACTTCTCTGAGTAGATGCCTTCCATACCACTTATCTAGTAATACTAGCGCAAAAAAAAAAAAACATTAACCTATAACTTACAAGAACGCTTAAGAAAAATTTTGGTTGAAAATACAAAAATACTATTTAAATCACAATATTAGAGGCACCTCCCAATAAGAGAGGCACTTTATATCAAACAATTTTCTCCTACCACCAACCTCACATTATTTAACAGTGGAAATGAAGTTTTGAAAGTTTTTTTAAAAAATAGACAGACGATCACACGATGTCCAACCGCACGCATCATGTGATAGCTTGAAAGAACTCTCCTTTTCAAAAAACACTAAGATACAAAAATTTACATTATAGTCAAACATGAGGACATTGAAGATATATGGAGATGCTTGATGTTTATTAAAATCACCATGTGTCATACATAACCGAACTCCTTACAACTTAGGATTATTCGCTATCATCAGAAGGTTGGAGATTAGATTGTGTGGATTAGTGGATTATACCTTTTGTATGTTTAAATATAAATTTAATAATGGAAAAGAATAACATTTATTGGTAGAATTTAAAAGTCCATGAGAAACAGTATTCAGAAATGTAGGGTATCAAGAGTTCGTAGTAATCCTTGCAAGAGTGAGTTTATGTGTACGTAGTCAGGAACACATGTGTGCATGTATGTATGTATGGATGAGTGTTTATTGTTGGATAGGAGTGTCTTTGAAGTTATCGCTTAGGGTGAATGGTGAAAAGGAAGAAGGTGGGAGGTGAGTGGTGAGTGGTGAGAGAGAAAAATTGAGACAATAATAGCGCTCGCTTGACGTTTGTCAAGGGTACGTGTTAATTGTGCTCCTCATAGTATCTCTCTAACAACTGTCAAACTTGGCCAGTCTTTTATTTCGTCTGGGAATTCACTCCCGGATCTGATTCTGTCCTTTCCGTTGGACGGAAAACATTTTGCATCGACGTGTGAAAATCCGTGAGTTTTTGTGTGTGTTAAGCAAAGTTTGTAAATTCGAGAAAATTCGTTTATTTCTAACAATGAGTCAGATTTGAATTTTAAATGTAGAACTTGTTTTATTCACTGCAACATAACAAAAAATAGCATTCTTGAAAATAACATGTGATGAGGCTGAAAGCGCTTGGAAAGTCGAAAATTATGGAACATTTTTACATTGCTTACTTTAGCAAAAAGGAAACACGTAAGAATACTGGAAAAATTAAATGTATGTATGTTCATTTATTTCATACGTATATTCAAATTTTACATTTGGGAAGTAGCTATCTCAACAGGATACTACAACCCGCATTGCTCAGACAATGGGTATATATGGCAGTATATGCATGCAACGACTTTGTATTGTGTATGAATTTGAGAGTGTTCTACTTTGCATTATGAATTTATGAATGTATTTTGATATATTTTATGTGTATATGGGTGCACCTAGTTGTATGGTTAAATGTCTTTTTCGTATATAGGGGTGCACCTTGCTATATGCATGTTCTGCGTATATGGGTGCCCTCAATTATAATTAAATGTATAATTACATGTATAGTTATATGTAGATTCCTTTTATATGAGTACACATAGTTATAAAGATTCTTCATGTACCTAACTATATAGATATTTTTCGTAAATATGGTGGCACCTAGTTATATATATGTTAGTGCTAATATTTGTCTATATTTCTTAGATCAGATAGTATTTACAGTATTTACATTATTCGGACTATTGTCCTCATATTTGTTGCCATTTGTATGACGTTTCGGTCGTTGTACGCTCCGGCCTTCTTCAGGTGCTAGGAATTTTGAACTAAACCTTTTATTACAATCACTGGGTTATATCATTCTAATTTTGGTAGTCATGAGTTATCTCCCTCTAACCCTGCAACTTACTTGTCCACCACTGCTGTAGCTTGGTATTGGACTCACAACATCTATATCGTGGGTATAGACGTTGGTTAATTCCTGACTTGACTCTTACAGTTGTGAGTTCAATACCAGGCTACAGCAATGGTGAACAAGTAACTTGCAGGGTTAGAGTGAGATATCTCATGACTTCCAATTGAGGCTTTACGCAATAATGAGGATGATATACCCCAGTGAGTGTAATAAGGAGTTCCGTTCGAAATTCGTAGCACCTGAAGAAGGCCGGAGCTTACAACAGTCGAAACGTCGTACAAATGTCAACAAAGCTGAGAACAATAGTCCGAATAATGTAAATACTGTAAATGTTGGTGCTTATTTTGTATTAAGGATGTGATTGATTGGACATTTCTTGTATGTTCATGTTGATATCGGAATCTAAATGATAAATTCCGATATATGTATGTAACTGTTTTTATAAAGTATATAATTTAAAGTAGGCCACCTCGTTTGGTGTAAAAAAGTGGACAGTTTTGCATATGCATGTTGGCACTGTGCTTGTAAATACACATGTAAGTTTTTATAAGTGAGTACATGAATGTTGAAAGGCGAGAGTGTGCAGAGATAAGAAACTTATATGTATACGTAGAAAAATTTATGTATATATATATATATATATATATATATATATATATATATACAAGCAAAAATACGTATATATATATATATATATATATATATATATATATAAACTTATTTATAAATGGAACTTTGTCTCTGTGTGTGTGTGTGTGTGTGTGTGTGTGTGTGTGTGTGTGTTTGTGCGTGTGTGTGTTCGTTACCTATAGACTCCGAAACGGCTGAACCGATTTTCTTGAAAATTTACACAGTTGTACTATAAGCGTCTGCGAGTGTTCTTAGCTAGGTTTTGTGTCGAGGTACACCCGATAAACATCGAAAATCGATAATCAAAAAAATCAGGTTATAGAAGGTGTGGTCCGATTTTAATAAAATCTGATACACTCATAGACAAAGACATAAGAAACGATATTCAGAAGTTTCAAGGTTGCAGTTCTTACAATAGTTCAGAAAATCGATATTATATATAAATAAAAGGCAAGATGTTTGTGTGTGTGTGTTTATCAGCCTGTATGTCTGTATTTTTTCAGGCATTTTATTTTAATTTTTGCTTCGGGTTTGGATCTAAGTAGTTATAATTGTAGACTAAGGTCTTATCCATGATACCATTTACTCAGAGGTCTTATTTAGCCTTCAAAATTCAGTTTACGACGAAAAAAATTATTTGATATCGATACCAGGAAATCAAAATTTGACTTACATCCATACATTTTTCTTTCAGTCTACGGTTTTGCTTTAACTGGAAACAACTATTGCTTTTTAGTCTTTCGTGCCAACGTCCAAAGAGCCTGAGCTCCAGGACCATGGATTAGTTTCAAAGCTTTCATTACACCCGAGTAACGCCGGACTATACTGCTAGTATATATATATATATATATATATATATATATATATATATATATATATATATATATGGGGATGTGTGTATGTATATATATGCGTATTTTCTGAGGATATATTAGTATACGTGCGTAAATATGGTGATTTTCTAAGGGCTGCTTAGATGCAACACAAAAACGAAAGAATAGGATATGTACGTATATGCATATATACATACATATAGACAAGCAGGAATACGTATATATCTGCATATATATATATATATATATATATATATATATATATATATATATATATATATATATATATATAAATTATATATATATATATATATATATATATATATATATAAACTTATATATATATATATATATATATATATAAACTTATTTATAAATGAAACTTATCCAGTGAGGATCAAATTCACTACTTAATTGTAATCGGTTCTAGCGAGATAAGTTCGCTAACCATTCTACCACCTCGAGGTGCCCATACATGCGTAAATACGTGTTAGTATTATTCATACTTATGTAAGCCCGCTTTTCATAAATATGTATGTAAGTATGTGAACACAATAATTGTATGTGAATATGGATGGATGTGTATGTATGTATAGATAAGTGTATTCATAGACACATTTGTATGCACGTATGTATAAGTATGGACATATGTGTATGTGGATATAGGTATATATGCGGAATATGTGTGTGTGTGTGTGTACAAGTATGAAAATATAATTATATTTTCTGAGTATATGGAAAATTTGTTAGTATACTTGAGTAAATATGTGTTAGTATTAATAATACGCGTATAAGTCCGGTCTTCATAAATATGTATATGAGTATGCGAACACAATATTTATATGTGAATGTGTGTATTTTTGTATATGTAAGTGTACGAAAAAATGCATTTGTATGTACATATGTGTAAGTATAGATGTATGTGTATATGGATGTAAGTATGTATGCATAAGTATGTTTATATGTGGGGTTATATGTGTATACGTATTCATGAGATTGCGAGTGGGCGTGTAATGGTTTTATGGTCACTCTTCCCGCCCAATGAACTTTCTCGCCGGACCAAATGATTCCTAGCCGAGATTAGGCCAAAATTTATGTTCTGGATCATGTTACTTGATTTCCATCTCATTTTAAAGAAATGTTTATTCCGGAAAAATATTTGTTCCGATGGAACGAATATAGTGTAGTCTGAAGAAATTAAATAATTTAGTTTAGTTCACATAAATTAATTATAATTTATAACCACTTTAAATGTTGCGTTTAGTTTTCCTTTATTGATATAATATTGCCCTGGAAAACATACATTGAGATCTCTATACAGATCTAACACTTCATATTTTATATTACGTAGATCTTGGTGGATTATCCTCACCATTCACGGAGACTCGGAATTGTAAAACTGTTGGTTCTCGTTACCTGGATATATATATATATATATTTGTTCTCGTTACCTGGATATATATATATATATATATATATATATATATATATATATATATATATATATATTGGTTCTCGTTACCTGGATATATATATATATATATATATATATATATATATATATGTATTGGTTCTCGTTACCTGGATATATATATATATATATATATATATATATATATATATATTGGTTCTTGTTACCTGGAGATATATATATATATATATATATATATATATATATATATATTGGTTCTCGTTACCTGGATATATATATATATATATATATATATGTATTGGTTCTCGTTACCTGGATATATATATATATATATATGTATTGGTTCTCGTTACCTGGATATATATATATATATATATATATATATATATATATATATATATATATTGGTTCTTGTTACCTGGATATATATATATATATATATATATATATTGGTTCTCGTTACCTGGATATATATATATATATTGGTTCTCGTGACCTGGATATATATATATATATATATATATATATATATATATATATAGCGTGTTTATACACCGCTTATATATAACACACTCAAATTTCACTTCTCTGATTCCATGCGCCTATGGCTTAGGTGTCAGTGTCTCCCAATGACACCATTTCGATCCTGGCCAGAAGAAAGTGGATGTCTAGCCCCACTGATGAGCTGCGATGTAGCAAAACGAGCTTGTATCTGGATGACTAATATATATATATATATATATATATATATATAAACATGTTACGGAAATTAACGTTTTTTTTTAACGAAACTTGATTATAAACAACCGACAATTTGAAATGAATTCAATTAATATATATATATATATATATATATATATATATATATATATATATATAAATCAAAATCTTCTGTACAATAAAGACGGAAGCTGATGATGGTTCGCCTGAAACAGGCCTATACTTGCGCTTAACCATAGAATAACGTGTCTGTCTTAATTTTTACATATATTTACTCTATATTTATTTATATACATATATATCTAGAGCTCTCCTAGAGAGTTATCCTACCACTTTATAGACAGGACACTCCTTTGGATTCAACAGTAAATATGGTACTGGTTAGCCCAGAATACGGTTTGTTTGTTTGTTTTTTTAATTCTCAATGTACAAACGAAAGACTGCCTGATGAGACCGGCATTGTTTAAACCTGGGTAGCCAGTAAGTGGTGAACATTTCGTTCGTTGGCTCTGCATATTCAGTTCTTTTTTTGTGTGCATTGAGCTCTTTGTTTGATTAACAATCCGCTGGTCCAACCAGCATCTCTTTTACTATTGTGATTCTGCTTCTGACCTAGGGTAGATGACTTTGTTACGGTGTATCTTATTACGCTTTGAAAAGTAAAAAATAAAAGTTGTATTCCGTCCCAGAGTCAAAAATGTATCATACTTATGAACAGAAATATGACGAGATTACAATTTCAATGGAGAAATTCAAGCTGTCCCATTAATGAGAAGAAAAAACTATTAAATTACAGCAACTCGTGATGATTGATGAGTTTCATTTCGCTTATTAAAATATCGTTATTATATATTATATATTATTATATATTAAAATAACGTTTCAGACGTGATCAGATTGAAACAGCCTAAAAGAAAACAAATGAGAGAAATTGGTTTTAAGAACTAGAGATATGCCAAAGTTTGTGTAGCTGAGGAAGGAAGCAGGAACCGAACTATAATACTCACCGTGAGAATTTTCTTCTATAACGGTATACAGGATGCGATGGGTAAATTGTCACGATTACATACATGTATATTAATAACGTGCATGCGTTTTTGTTTTTAATTTTGTCGATTGCACAGTATAATAAAGTCAGTTTGGCACCATCTATGTGAATATGAGCACCATGACGCAATTCACTTAATTAGAAACAGTATGCTGCATTGCTTGGCATTCGCACCGGAAACTCCAGTAGAAACATTTCAGAGTTCTGAGTACAGTTCAGACAACTGGGAAATATTTGAATGATATGTCTAGTCAACATCATGGTGTTTAGAGAGATCACAAATTATGGCGACATTATGACTCCATACAGGGCCTCAGACTGAATACAAAGAGCTACATCAAGAAGCCTTGAGTAGGTAGGGCTGCCCTGAGTCAAGAGGATAGCTACTGGAAACCAGCCATAATTATTAGGCTACCCCATTTTAAAAAAAATGTGCTTCATACTATTTTTAGTATTTACTGCCAAGTGGATAATTCTAAATGAAAATAGAATAGTTCTTTTGTTATTATCACTTTTTTTTCAAGGCAGCCAATAAGCTTTTGCTTCGGTCAGTCAATAAGGAGAAGAGACTGGCATAGGGAAGAGAGCACAAAAACAGGACATCAGAACAGTTCATTTGATGCACATATTATTATGCAGTATTAAAAAAGAACCATTCTATTTTCATTTAGAATTATCCACTTGGCAGTAAATACTAAAAATAGTATGAAATACACCATTTCTTAAAAAAAAAAAACTCGAATGGCCTAATAATTATGGCAGGTAGCGTATGTCTGGCAACAGGACTTTTGCACTATGCCACACTAGCAGGGGAGGCTTGTCATGATTTTCAGATAATTTCTGTGACAACATCACCCCTAACTCCACAGACTGCAATCCGTTTTATTATTATGTGTCAAACGCAGTTGAACGAGAGACCATCAAAACTTTTGTAACACCTAAGATGATCTGAAGGAAAAATTATGGCAGCATCCACCAACAAGGAGACGATCCAGAAGAGTTACAGGAGATTCCAAAGTTGTCTGAAAACCATGGTTGAAGGCAATGGCGATTTTATTGAATATATTTACACTTTGTGGTGCAATGGATATCGACTCAGAACGACACACCGGAAGCGGAGTTCGAATTCCAGTTGAATTTCTTGTATTCACTTACGCAAATACCCTTGGGAAAGGTATTAATCCATCACTTCCCTCCAGTTATGGGTTAAATAACAGGACAGATTGGGTTCTATAGCTTTGGCTGGAAAACAGTCTACCGCTGAATGTAATGGCAACCTATTGCGGGATGATCTTCTGCCCAATTAGTCATGTCTCTTTCGAGATATGATCGTCCAAGCGTGTATCACGTGTGGCACTTAGCTGATTTAGTCTTTAGTATTGCAAGATATTTTTGTGTAATTTTGGGAAATATCTATGTTAAGGTCAGATGTCAGCTTTATTTTCATTTTTGAGTAAATTAGAAGACAATTCATCCATCGCACCCTGTATTTCACTTTTTCCTTACATGAACTGAAAATTATGAAAACATTATAAGTCTAGCATTCGTCTATTCTTTGACTATTGCTGCCATCTATCTAGTTTATTCATTTATATTGTTTTACAGTGTATCAAACTTAGTGCCAACAACATTTTTAAGATAGGTTAGCATGAATAGAATTCCGATAGTTGGGAGCCTAACTAGTGCTACAGCTCTAGGTCAGCTTGAAACTGGAAACAACAACTAAGTGGTGGTTTCACGCTCCTGAAAATTTCGCGATCAGAGGTCTTGCTGCCGGATGTAGTTTATCTTCTTACCCTGGACGACATTATCTGGTTCACCTGCTGTATATGAAAAGATTATTGTTCAAATCCCCACAACCCCTCAAAAAACAAGAATTGGAAAATATCTTGATCTCAGCTTCAGTCACTTTTTCACTGCCGTAATGTGCCTTTTCTATAAATATTTTCATCGTACTTGTTCTGATGAACTTTCCTCTCTGGTACCTAAACTAAGAATTTAATCACAGTATTAGAGTCATTTTGGAAGAATCTGCAATGTTATTGGCCCTGACCATGCATTTCGGCTTCAGTCACATTCCAACCGCCATAACGTATCTTCCCTGTGCCTTTTCTATAAATATTTTCATCGTACTTGTTCTGATGAACTTTCCTCTCTGGTACCTAGACTAAGAATTTAATCACAGTATTAGAATCATTTTGGAAGAATCTGCAATTTTATTGGCCCTGACCATGCATTTTGGCTTCAGTCACATTCCAACCGCCATAACGTATCTTCCCTGTGCCTTTTCTATAAATATTTTCATCGTACTTGTTCTGATGAACTTTCCTCTCTGGTACCTAGACTAAGAATTTAATCACAGTATTAGAGTCATTTTGGAAGAATCTGCAATGTTATTGGCCCTGACCATGCATTTCGGCTTCAGTCACATTCCAACCGCCATAACGTATCTTCCCTGTGCCTTTTCTATAAATATTTTCATGATAATTGATGAACTTTCCCCTATGGTGCCTAGTCTATGAATTTAGGCACAGTACTATAGTGATTTTGAAAGAAACTACAATTTTATTGGCCTTGGCAATGCATTGCATTTCGGTTTTAATAACTTTCTTACCAGCGTAACGTAGATTTCTAGTGCTTTTTCTATAGTAATTGTTTTGATGAACTTTCCTCTATGGTACCTAGACTTTATGAATTTGAGCGCAGTTTGTGGCGCAGTGGATATCGGCTCGGAACGAGAAATCGGGGATCTGAGTTCGAATTCCAGTTGAATTCCTCGCACTCACTTACGCGCAAATACCCTTGGGAAAGGTATTAATCTGTCTCTTCCCTCCAGTTATGGGTTAAATAATAGGACAGACTGGGTTTTATAGTCTTGGCTGGCAACCAGTCTACCGCAGTAAGCAATGGCAACCTACTGCGGGATAATCTTCTGCCCAGTCAGTCATGTCTCTTTTGAGACATGATCGCCCAAGCGTGTTTCACGTATGGCACTTAACCGATTGACTAGATTGACAATGTTTCGTCAATTTGCAGTTGAATTGATTAGATGCAACTGTCAGTTCTATTCTAACAATATCTTTCCTCGCATTTCTCCCTTATGGAACTCTCTTTCCAGTTAACTTTGATCTTCAAAGATTTAACTATAATATCAAATGTTATCTACTTTCTTCCTGATTACGCTTTTATTGTTCTCGCTCCTTCTTAATGTTACACTTTTTCTAATTCTTTCACATTCTGTAACCCTTGCAGTAATCTTATTTTTTTTTAATCATTTCACCCCAAGCAAGGCATTCAACTTCCACTATTGCGCAAGGGGAAGGTGATGAGAAAGAGTGGTTAAATATAGGTAATGTCAAAAAGAGGGTGATAAACGGGCAGGGATACCGATGATGAGGGTTGGGTATGTGGGAAGAGTGTTTGAGAGAATGGAAGCGAGTTAGTGTGTTAGGAGGTGTCTATTGACCTTACATTTAAATACCTGGAGATTGTAGCTGTCGGGGAAGCAAGCATGTGGAAGGGAATTCCACAGGCGGGAAGTGCGATAAAAGAAGCTGTTGGAGTAAAAATTGCGGTTACATTTTATCGGTTTCACTATTGCTCGTCTAGTATCTCGTGCAAATTCATACCTAGGGGGCACCAGTGATCTAAGTTCATCGGAGCAGAAGCCGTGAAAGTAATTATAGAAGAGGCACAGGGAAGCCACGTCACGCTGGTGAGAGAGTGACTGCAGCCGGTCTGGCAAGTCGGTATCGATCACATTACAGACTCTCCGTTGTATTTTCTCAAGAATCCCGAGGAGAACAGCAGGGGCTCACTAATCTTTCTGCTTTGCATGGGGTGATATAATCAATAAAGAAATAAACATTGTTTTAAATTTTAAAATATTTCTATTCCTTCAGAATAAAGGCGATAATGATTCTCCGCGATTTCCTTTTATTCATTATTTTCAAATTGCCGTGCTTCTTGGGAAATACAATGGAGTCGTTTCCCAGCGCTTTCGCCACAGTTTTCACTTCAAATGTTTCTTTCTTCTAAACTGGCCAACATCTTCTAGTTATTTAAAACTTATTGGGGCAGTGAATACATGGGTATTAGCGCGAAAGAGAACATGCGAAATAATAACACCCTTCACTCACACCTTTCAATTTCAGAGGACTGATGGAAAAGACGAAAAGGAACTCGTAAACCTATGAGCAATATTCTTTTCATCTGTGAAATACTTACCTTCACAGAAATTGGCCGGTGAACTGAAAAGAACGAGGAAATAAATTCTCGAGCCTATGCGAAATTGCTTTTGGACCAATGAAAACATTACCTTCACAGAAACTGGCCGTTGCGAAAAGAAAAAAAAGTAGCGAGCCTATGCAAAATTTCTTTTGATATTAAACTAGGAGAAAAAATTAAATTAACAAGAGAAGCGATTTCAGCTATTCGGGTTGCAGTTCTAACCAAACACGCGGTACTACAAAGAATCCAAGAAAGCTAATATTTCAAATTATCTCTCTGCGTCTACTTTTGAATATAGCCAATCATATACGCTTTCGATGAGCAACGACCTCTCTTACATTTGTCTTATTATTTTAATATTATTTTATGTTAGATCATTTAATATGTTGCATAAACATTTCCTCTTCATGACAATTCGTTAAAACAACAATTTATTTATTTATTTTTCTGAAACGAGCTTCTGACACTTCTTCAAGCCTGCAAACTCGTAAATAACTTCCTTATCTTGTCTCGCTAAAATTATGGTAATCATGGTCGATTTGTTAAGGAGATCACTTTATTCGAACGTGAGACGCCGTCAGAAAGTGCCTTAAAAGCGTACCATGAACAAGCGTCCCCAAGGGGTCACTACCTTGACCAATCCTCTTTTCAATTTGCATAAATGATCTGCTTAAGGATATACTCAAGTGTATTTGTAAACATCTATGCCGATGATACAACGATAAACGGGCGCACCTCAAAAACACTTGATGGTTCAGAGATTGGCGACTCGTCTCTCTCATCCGATTTTGCACAAACAACTCAGTGTGGTAAAAACTGGCTGGTTGCATTCAATGCCTCCAAAACAAAGCTGGTTATATTGCATCAACGCCGATCATAGCCCGAACTGTCACCAGTCACGATGAATGAATGTCGCCTCGGGGAGGACCCGTGCCTTGTGGGGATACTGGGTTTCAAACACACACCCGACTTAAAGTGGAAATTCTTTATAAGAGTCATCATTAAAGATGCTCGTAAAATGATCAGCTACCTGTACCGCTCCTGTAAGTACCTGACACCCCGTGCAATCCTCTACCTTTATAAGACCCGGATCAGGCCCAAAATGGAGTATTGTTGCCAAACTTGAACGGAAGCTGCCCAGGTCTCACTTTCCAATATTAATAGAGTTCGAAAGTGTCTCCGAATCCGTCTTGGAGAAGAATTAGTTTCTAACCTCCAACCTTTCTCTCACTGATCTATCGGTATTACCATGAAAGTTGCTCGAACGAACTGCATCACCTGGTTCCACCAGGACTGACCTTCACGCCTAGGATCCGCTATGTCACACACATAGTGGTATACTGCCCAGGTTCTCTCCCAATTCCATCTTTGAGAAGTAAGTTCCATTCATACAGCTTCATCTCGCGAACCATGTAGGAAAAACTGGCTGGTTACATTCAACGTCTCCAAAACAAAGATGGTTACATTGCATCATTGCCGATCTGACCCCAAAGTACCACCAATCAGGATGAACGAATGTCCCCTCAGGAAGGCATCGTACCTTGAAAGATTACTGGGCCTCAAACTGAGTGCAATCGAAACTCGTGCATAGCATCAGAGACTCGTATATACTCTGGCTATTGGGCGTGTATAATGATAATATACATGCTAAAAAGTCTGCCTTCTTCTACCGTGCGCCCATGGCCCAGTGGTAGAACCGCCGACTGACGCCACTTCGGTCAGGTTTCAATCCTGGGTTAAAAGCAATCGGAGTCTAACCGTACTGATGAGCTGTGATACAGCGAAACAGATCTGTCTGCGGATGACAATATATAAAGTTCTATCAGTTCCATTAGTCCGTCCATCATAACCTTTAAAATAGCCATGCATTGACCAAATGAATTTTTTGTAGAAGTGTAAGCAGGTGAGGATGTACATAGTACTGTTGGTTTTACTTTGTACAATTAACTTATATTTATTATTTGTAAAAAAGTAAAAAGGTTTATTATTTAATATACGAAATACTCCCACTATTTTGAAAACAATTTAATGATTAAAACAATCAATAGTTATTTAGGAAAAATGCTTGACAAAAAGCGAACATTCTTTTGTGACACATTTCGTTCATTAGGACTTCATCAGACTGAATTTATTATGGAGGCGCGACTACACATGCGCACGAATGAAGGATGCTGGGAATTTTTTTTTAATCTAGCCGATTTAATTTAGATTTTTTTTCTTTTTCTTTCCGTCACTTTTGTTAGTAGACATTCCACACTGTGATAATAGAATATTTGTCAGAAATAGAGAATCGATGTAAGTGGCAGGCCGCAACATTTACTTGCAATCAAGGCGCTCACTTGACACTTTCGTCGTAAGGAATTATTTTCTCATTTTATCAGAATAGCATTTTTACGATATATCACAATGTATATATCGCTAACAAATATTTATTTAATAAAAATACAATATTGTTTTATGCATATCTTTTTTTAAGTATTTATATATACAAGAATCAAGTTTCGTCTGCGTTTGCGAAAACTATAAACAAAGCCAAGCGATTCAAAAAGTTAGAATTCGGCTCCAGAAAAAAATATTTTCACATGGCCAGTTGTATGTTGCATGCTCAAGAGTAAGAAATCCTAAGAAGGAGAAAAAAATTCTTTAAAAAAATATTGTCTACTATGAAGTCCTATTAAAGAAATTAAAGAAATTATTAAACCGCCAAGTAGGTTTTTTGTCAAACTATTTTTCCAGACAAATCGGTTTATTCAAATTTTATAGATTGGTTTAAGAAATTGAACGAAATGCAGTGTTTATAAATCTCGATATAAAATGTTAACGATAACTTTAACACTATTCAACGCTGTGAGTATTCCAACAACCGTCAGTGTGTTGCAAAAACAAATTAATAATTCAAAGTTGATAAAGTGTGTACTCGGTGTTCTGTAGGTTTTTCAAAGCGTCTGTCATTTCGATTTTTCAACTATAATTTTTTTTCAGCCAAACGTCGCGCCAAACAGCCGAGACGACAATTATCTGCGAAGACGCTATTGTACATGTTATGCCTTTCCAAACAAACCCGCTGTTCACGTGGAAGAAAATATTTACAAATTATTCTGATTATTTGTTAAAACACGGTGAATAACCTAGGAGCTGATGGCGTGTTTATTGAAGTACGAAAATAGTTTATTCATCTGTTTTTTTTGTTTGTTTGTTTTTTTTTGCTTTTAGAAAAAATAAACTGTTTAAATTATTTTTGAAAGTGAAAAATGTAATTTTATTTCGATTTTTGTCAATAGAGAAAATTACTGATAATTTTTCTTAAATAAAGAATATTTATATTGCTTTGAAAAGGGTCTTCTTGCTCCAAAACTCAAGTTCTAATTATATCTATTTATCTATAGCTGCTTCAGTCAGTCAGGTAAAAGCCATACGTGATACACGCTTGGGCGATCATGACTTGAATTTTTCTTGCAGTAGTTTGCCATTACATTCTACAGTAGACTGGTTACCAATCATGGCTATAAAACTCAGTCTGTCCTGCTATTTAACCCAGCATTTTGGTTTGTGTTGCAAAAAATCTAGTACTTGAAAAGCCTAAGACTATATTAATAGTATAGGATCGTTGCGCAAAAAACAGTTTTTGGGAAGAAATTGTCTAGTTGCTACTTATTCCTTACTAATGGCATACCAATGGAATGTACTATTATGGTACATTATCGTTCTGTTATTAGTGGTATTTTGTGATTGTCGATTAAGTATAAGTAAATGGCTATTAGTACACCAGGCTGTTTGTAACTGTTTATATATAGTAAAAGAAGCAGAGGAAGAAGAAAAATCTGTATTCGCATCATTAAGCGTAAACAAAACAATAGTCTCTTTTTAGGGGAAGTGTCTCGGAAAAAACTTGATATAGAATTGGTTTGCTTATTACGTTCATTTTGAATTATTTAAGGATACAGTAAGTAACATTTTCAAAAACATTATCTTCATGTTGTGGATCTCCGTCGCCAGTATGCTGTGGAGTTGTGGCAAACTTTGACGCAACGTTGTAATCACCGGTTTGGTCCGCAAGTAAGACACGGAACAAGAAGGTAGGTTCCAAACAGTGTATTAATATAACAAGAAGCAAGATATCCAAAAGAAGTGTTAATAAATAGTACTATAGAAATAAATAAGTCCGTAGGTATTATTACGCTGCCTGATTAGTAGCTGTCGTTAGCTGCTCTCGTTAACTGCTCTACTTGACTGCTCTATAACGGTATTCAGTTGCCCTCTCACTTAAGACAAAATGTGGCACAGGGTCATTTTAATATGGAAAATCCGGGCCATATAACCAAGGAAAAAAATGATGTCTGATTTTCCCCAGACGAGACTCTATTCTTCGGCGGAGCCTCGACTGGGTTATTACTCTCCGCTCGAAGGCAGAGCGTTCGACAATACACACAGCAGAACTAGCTGTCGTTAACGGCAGTATTTGTTCGCCTTCCGACTTAAGACTGTGTCAAAAAGATTTTTTAATGTGGAAAATCTGGGCCATATAGCCCAGGAAACAATTGTCTGATTTTCCCCTGATGATACTCTATCCTTTGGCGGAGCCTCGACTCGATTATTACTCTCTGCTCGAAGGCAAAGAGTTCGACAATGCACACGGCAGAGCTAGCTGTCGTAATAAAACTGCTCTGGAAGTTACGCAGGTAATTTATATATAGCCAGAGAACGAGTTCATTCCTCGTAGGAGGGTACCATAACTCTTTATATAACCAATAAGCAGTCAACTTATATTACACGTGTAGGATAAATTCATGAAAATTTGTTATATTTTTTACCTCGTCTTATCTAAAGGTCGCCTTATACGCAGATATACACAATAACTGCATGGATGAGGGTGGCGGGTATTAACTGGGGGACAAGTAAGAAATGTTATACGTATGAACATTTTCCATGGAATTATCGATAGTGCAGTGCAGTTTTCTTCAAACATTTTTTATTCAGAGCTTACTCTCACACCGGCGTGATGTAGCTTCCCTGTGCCTCTTCTACAAGTACTTTCATGGCTTCTGCTCCGATGAGCTTAGATCACTGGTGCCGCCTAAGCACGAATTTACACGAGATACTAGATTAGCAACTAGGTCCCACCCTTTTACAGTTAAACAAATAAGATGTAATCGTAAATTCTACTCCAACAGCTTCTTTTTCTCGCGCTTCCCGCCTGTGGAACTCCCTTCCACAACTCTGCTTTCCCGACAGTTACAATCTCCAGGTGTTTAAATGTAGGGTCAATAGACACCTCCTATCACACTAACTCCCAACTATTCTCACAACACTCTCATCTACCCAACCCTCATTCTCGGTATCCTCACCCGCCTATCACCCACCCTCTGTTATTTCCTATATTTAATCATCCTTTCTCCACTCTACGTAGCCCCCTGCACAGTAGTGGCAGTGACATACCTTGCTCGGGGTGAAACGCTTATAAAAAAAAAAAAAACTTGTAGCATCACTAAAACTCTGGGGTGCACTTTAAATTTTAACAAGGAAAAATTAGTCATAAAATTTGAGAGAATTTTGCTGTATATGATTTTGATTTTCGACTGAAACAACAAAAGAAAAATCCCCGCTAAAACAATCCAATTTTCTATCAGTCAACAATTAAGGGGTATATATTCGGAGGTGAATTGAAAATTAAACAATAAAACAAATTCTGTAAAATATAAAATAGCTTCTGAGTCTGATAAAAGAAATTTGTTAGAAGAAATTTTCTCTGCCGTCATCACCCTAGCCTAACCCTAATCTTGTTTGAAGTACTTTGAATAATAAAAATATCTCCATCCCTCCCCCCACCAAAAAATAATAAATTATAAATGATGCAACTCTAAAGAAATTCGGTTTCACTATGTGTTGTTTCTTTAGGCCGGTGTTTCTCAACCACTTTTAATTCAGGTCGCATTTTTAGAATAACTAGAACTCTGGGACACACTTTAAATTTTAATAAGGAAAGTTTTTTCAGATATTGTTTATATTTAATCTTCTTTTTTGTGATGTTCACTGTATACAAGGCCCAAGAGACACTCAAGATAAGGGATTATTGAAAGCTGTTGTTTTGTGAAAAGTCAAATTAAACGGTGCAATCTATAGGGATATGTATGAAACATAAAAGTTAAACCTATCTATCTATATATAAAGGTCTATCAGTTCCATTAGTCCGTCTATCATACCCTTTAAAATAGCCATGCTATGAACAAATGAAACCGAATTTTTGGTAGAAGTGCAAACAGGTGAGTGGATATACAGTACTGTTGGTTCTGCTTTGTACAATTAATTTATATTTATTATTTTGGAAAAAATTAAAAGATTTATTATTTAATATACAAAATACTCCCACTATTTTGAAAACAATTTGATGGTTAAAACAATAAATACTTATTTAGGAAAAATGGCTGACAAAAAGCGAACATATTTCTTGTGGCTCGTTTCATTCATTAGGACTTCATCAGACTGAATTTATTATGGAGGCGCGACTACACATGCGCACGAATATATTACAAGTGTATTATATTATTTCTGTACCCAAGCACCTCTTGTTTTCAATAGTCACAAAATGCAGAACGAAGATGACTGTCCATTTTTCTCAGCTCCTTAGCGTCTCTGAGATCAGAAATCACAACGTGGCAGAGTAAGTGAAAGATTTTCGACTGAATATTTGATCAACTGGGGGCAGATCCAGGGTCTGTGGATACTTGTGTTAACGTGTGTGCATAAGGAACACCTTCAGTGTTTCAGTTGTAAAGTAGCAAACAAGGCCACGTTTTTACTTTTAGATAATTAAAAACCCAGTAACGCCAGCCTTGATACGGAGGCTTCAGGGCCATAAGGTCTACAGCTGATGTGCTAACGGCCATCACTGAATATATGTACCAGGCTCTTGATAAAAACAACGAAGCCCGAGCTTTGGCTCTAATTATCTCGAGAGCGTTTGACAGGGTTTAGCATGCTGGTCTTCTGCGTAATCTCCAGGGCTACAGTATGTCTGGACAGTTGTTAGATTTAATTTTATCGTTCTTATCAAATCGTGAAATGAACGTAGTTCTGAACGGGAAACGGGTGTCCCTCGAGGCTCTATTCTAGGTCCTATGCTTTTCCTGATTTTCATCAATGATCTTCCTGATGTAATCAGTTCACAAGTAGGCATCTATGCAGATGATACTACCATTTATACTCGTCTCAATAAGAAATCTGCCTAAGCTGACAAAGTAAACCTGGCGGCTGCTCTTGAAAAGAACCTCCAATCTGTGATGTAATGAAGTAAAGAAAAATGGCTCGTAAATTTTAATGCTTCTAAAAACAAAGTTGATCTCCTTTAATCATCATAGAAAAACTTTCCTAACTTCCATCAGTATTGATGGTGCTCGTCTCCTAGAAAGCAACACACTGCGCCTCTTTGGCCTCATTCTCTCAACCGACCTCAAGTGGAAAGACTACATCGGATTTATAGATGCAGTTACCGTTGAGAAAGTTGTGTTACTCTGTCTGGCCAGAAAGGTTTTCTCGTCAGAATCCATCTTGCACATTTATAAACCTACCATACGTCCGTGAATTAGATACTGGGCTATATCTGGTCGGGTGTTCCTTTTATTCATTTATAGGTTCTCGAGAAAATCCAAAGGAGAATTTGAAATGTAATCGGTTTTGACTTGGCAGCTCACCTCCAGTAACTTTCTCTCCAAAAGTTTAAATGCAACATCAATTACCATATTCTACTTCCCTAAATCCTGTTCACCTCGATAAATCACATCCTTTCTTTAGTATCTCCGGTACCCTGTTTTTCCCCTGCACACTAGTGGCACTCCTGCCTTGCTTGGGTTGAAACGATTATAAAAAAATACATTTTCGGTTTGATCTGACTCATGTAAAGATAGAGGAGAGTTAGATGAATCAGATATTACTGTTTTTAAAATTCCAGTAATCGTCATCGGAGGCCACAATCATAAGGTACGCAGATAATCCAGTGCTAATAGCAGACATGGAAAAAAACTACAATACCTCCTACAGATGGTAGCTGAAGAAAGTGGAGAAAAAAAACTACAAATAAACTATAAGAAAACTGAATGCATGGTCATCAGCAAAAAAAAAGCAGCCCAAAATGCCAAATACAGGTGGAAGATACTAAAATCAAGCAGTTACAAAAATTTAAATACTTGGAAAATGTTCTAAGGACGCATTCCAGAAGCTGAGCAGTGTATTAAGAGACAGTAAAATTTCGCTTGAAACAAAGAAAAGCGTACTGGATTTCTATGTGATGTCATTTCTTCAATGTGACAGTGAACGCTGTACAATATTATCAAAGATGAAGGAAAAAAATGAATCAACTGAAATGTGGTTCTACAGAAGGATGCTGCGGGTATCATGGATCGAGCATGTGAGCAATGATGAGGTTTTGGAAAGGATGAAAACGAAAAGGGAATTAATATTGAGCATCAGGAAAAGGCAGCTAAAGTTTCTGGATATGTATTGAGGAAGGAGGACTTGGAGAATCTGATATTTACTGGTCAGATAAACGGAAAGAGAGACAGGGGAAAGCAGCGTGTAATATACTTGACGTGCCTGAGCAGGTGGATGGCAGAGCGGTGGTTGAGTAGTGTAACAGGAGAAAGCGTGCTAAGAGCCACCAGGGACAGGGAGACGTGGGAGGCCATGATCGTCTACGTCCTGAAAGTACATGGCACATAGAAGAAAAAATAGAAGAAGATTTTTTTACTGAAGATTAAAAGATACAAAGCTGAAGAAATTTTTGCGGGGATTTGACTTAATTAAAAATCTAATCTATCCGTTTGTAAGATTTGTAAGATTTGCATATTAATAGTTGATAATTTCGCTTGAATTAAAGATATTTGCTTTCAGCCTCGTACTTAAACACATCCATACATAAACTACTGAGTTTGATCCTCACTAAGTACCCCATAGTTTCGGCCTTATTAGCTAATTTATCTCATTAGATAAATTACGATTGAATAGTGAGTTCAGTCCTCATTGAGTGCCCCTTCGACCTTTTTCTACTTTTAAGCTACGTTTCAAAAATCACTTGGGTTCTTGGACATGGCATAATGGTTCGCAACCTTATCACGTTAAATCAGTTTCGACTGAGCCTGATCCTCACTGGATGCTCCACACTTCGGCCTTGTGCCACATCTAAGCTACGCTTAGACTATCACTCGAACACTTCGAAGTGATCCAATGCTTAGCAACCTTCTCTTTCTAAATCTACTACGAGTGAATAATGAGTTTAATCCGCGGGTGCCACATGTTTCAGGATTTTTGCCACATCTTTTTGTTTTTTAATCATATCACCCCGAGCAAGGCGGTAACGCCACTGATGAGCAGGGGGCTACGTAAGAGTGAAAAGATTGGTAAAGAGAAAGCCGGAAACCACATCCTAGACAGGGAACAAGGGATGAGCCTCTTCACCTGTTCAATAGACGAGGGTGGAGTGTGAACCAGGCAATAGTTTAGTCTATCTAAGCAAATTGAAAATAAAAGAAAAAGAGTAAAAAGATTGGAAAAGAGAAAGCCGGAAACCACATCCTAGACAGGGAACAAGGGATGAGCCTCTTCACCTGTTCAATAGACGTGGGTGGAGTGGGAACCGGGCGATAGTTTAGTCTATCTACTCCAGAAGCTAACTTCGAAAATCACTTGCGCTCTTCAAAGTGACGCAATGATTAGCAACATTGTCTCGCTAGTTACGACTGAATAGTGAGTTTCATCTTCACTGGGTGCTCCATACTTTTGGCCTTGTGCCACATCTCTGGGTTTTTGTTGTTTGTATTTTGTTTTCGTGTTTGTTTGTTTTTTGTTTTTGTTTTTTTTTTCATCATTTCATCCCAAGCAAGGCGAAAATGCGACTGAGACGCGAGATGTCACTGGGAGTGAAAAAGAATGAGAGGAATTTAAGAGATGGAAACGGAAATCAAACTTTAAATAAAAAAAAGGCCGGATGGGTTTTACACCCGCTCAAAAGAAAGAGAAGGTGTGTGAAGCGGGCGATAGGCGAACCTAAAAAGCAGTGCCGGTTCGATCCCTGTTGAAGTTTTTATTTGTGTTTTGGACTTCTCAATTTAGGTCATTTTTCATTAAATTCACTATTAAAAAACAGTGACACCTGTACACAATAAAAATACCGTTTAGAGTAATAAGAAACACACACACACACACACGCATATATATATATATATATATATATATATATATATATATATAATAAAAAGTGTGAGAAGCCGTGAACGTTTTCTTTAAAATATATATTTATTGTTTGCTATTCATAAAAGTTATGGAGTATTAATTTGTCATGGTTTGCGCTACAAGTGTTTCGAGTCTAAAATTGACTCTCTTCAGGCGAACAAATTCGTTGTTTTACGTTTGGGTTTCTCTGAGTATCTGATCATTCTGTTTAAAGTTAATAGGAAGTACTTGAAAAATAAGAACAGTAAAAAAATATATACGAATTTGTTCGCCTGAAGAGAGTCAATTTTAGACTCGAAACACGTGTAGCGCAAACCATGACAAATTAATACTCCATAACTTGTGTGAATAGCAAACAATAAATATATATTTTAAAGAAAACGTTCACGGCTTCTCACACTTTTTATTTTATACTAATTACTCCCGTTGGAATAACCCTATTCCTTTATTCGATATATATATATATATATATATATGTGTGTGTGTGTGTGTGTGTGTGTGTGTGTGTGTGTGTGTGTGTGTATACACTTCCGGCCATAATTATTAGGCCACCCCAGTTTTTTAAATTAAAGATGTATTTCATACTATGTGCTAACGTGTGTGCATAAGGAACACCTTCAGTGTTTCAGTTGTAAAGTAGCAAACAAGCCCACGTTTGTACTTTTAGATAATTAAAAACCCAGTAACGCCAGCCTTGATACGGAGGCTTCAGGGCCATAAGGTCTACTGCTGATGTGCTAAAGATGTATTTCATACTATTTTTAGTATTTATTGTTAAGTGAATAATTATATTCACTTCCGCACAAATACCCTTGGGAAAGGCATTCATCCATCTCTTCCCTTCAGTTATGGATTAAATAATAGGATTGGGTTCTATATATAAGTATAGAAATTTAAATACCTGAGAAGTTTTCTAACAGAAGACGGAAAGTGTGACACTGAGACCGAAAATTTGGGACGGCCAAAGATGCATTCCAAAAGCTAAGTAGAGTATTGAGATAAACGAAAATTTCGTTGGAAGCAAAGAAAAGAGTCCCGGAATGTTATGTGATGTCTGTCCTTTAATATGGCATCGAATGCTGGACATTCTCATCAAAGATGAAGGAAATAGTTGAAGCAACCGGAATGTGGTTCTAGAGGAGGATGCGGAGGATACCCTGGACCGGGCATGTGGTGTTTGGGAGGAGTAACAAGAGAAGAGGTATTAAGAGCTACAAGTGATATGGAGATGTGGAAGGCCATGATCGACTACGTCTTGAAGAGACATGGAACACAGAAGAAAAGTTATAAATACTGAGAAGAGTTGGATTCATACCTAATCAGATTTTCATGAACAAATAAGAAATTATAATGTGGATATAAAGTGGGGGATCATTTCCATATAATAACAATATATAAACTGATCCCTCACATTGTGGCCACGCTTGTTTCTATACATTTATATTCTAGATTTATGGCCTTTATGGCAGAGCAGAGTTTGGAAGGGTTAGCAAGAGAAGGGGTGTTAATAGCTACAAGGGATGGGGAGATGTGGAAGGCCATGATCGCCTACGTCCTGAAGGGACTTGACACACAAAAGAAAAGTTATAAATAACTAATCAGTATTGAGAAGAGGTGGATTCATACCTAAACAGATTTTGATAAACAAGAAATTATAATGTTGATATGAAGTGGGGGATCAATTCAATATTATAATCAATATACAAACTGATCCCTCACTTTGTGACTATTCTAGTTTTTATGCATTTATATTCTAGATTTATGGTCTTGAACAAATGAATGACAGAACAGGGTTTGTGAGGAGTAACAAGAGAAAGGGTTTTACGAGCAACAAGGGAAAGGGAAATGTGGAAGGCCATGATTGTCTACGTCCTGAAGGGACACGACACATAGAAGAAGAGTTATCAATAACTAATCAGTATTGAGAAGAGGTGGATTCATACCTAATCAGATTTTGAAAAACAAGAAATTATAATGTGGGTATAAAGTGGGGGATCATTTGCATATAATAATGATGTATAAATTGATCCCTCAATTTGTGGCCACACTTGTTTTTATACATCTATATTCTAGATTTATGGGCTTGTGCAAATGAATGGCAAAAAACAGGGATTAGGAGGAAGTAACAAGAAAAAGGGCGGTAAAAACAAAAAAGGGAACAGATGCGGAAATTGAAAACAAGAATGTTACCAGTAATAGTAGGTGTACTTCGAATGATAAAAAATGGAACAAAACAACACATTAAATGAAATGAAAAACATGAAATGGAGCCATAATAACGCACCACGACCTGTCTTAGGTCTTTTCGCAGACTTGGTGGGACTATAGCAGAAACCGAATTATGATGAAAAATGAAACAATAATATTAATCATAATATGAATAATATTAACAATAATGATAATAATAACAACAACAGTAATGATAATAATATAATGATACTAATACAGGGTGACCCCAAAAAACGGGAATTTTTTAAGTGTGCATTGGCAAACATGAGCAAGTGACAGCACTGCGAAACAGTGGCATCACGAAATAAACACTGCCATTCTAGTAACCATGAATCAAGATGAATTTCTAAGCAAGTTATGGGTGTCAGATGAGGCCCATTTTAATCTCACAGGTTCCATGAATAAGCAGAACTACTGTTACTGGGCAGATACAAATCCTAACGAAGTTCATGAGCGCCCTTTACAAGCTAGTAAGGTGACAGTATTGTGTGCTGTTTCATTACATGTGATCATCGGACCTTATTTTTTTTTTTAAATGAACAGGGGATCTCAGTCAATGCCACTGTCTCAAAAGCAGATTTCAAGAATGTATACGTACAGGAGGACGCCATCTACAGGATGTAAGTTTAAAAAAATGAAAATTCCATCATTGTTTCTTAAATGGCATGTTTTAAGGTTTCAATTCAATCAGTTAAGTGCCATAGGTGATACACGCTTGGGCGATCATGTCTCGAAAGAGACATGACTGACCGGAAAGAGGATTAGTTTGCCATTGCTTTCTGTAATAGATTGGTTACCAGCCAAGCCTATAGAACCCAATCTGTCCTGTTATTTAACCCATAACTGGAGGGAGGAGGCGGTTTAATACCTTTGTCCAGGGTATTTGCGCGTAAGTGAATGCAAGGAATTCGAACTCGGCTCCCCGATTTCTCGTTCCGAGCCGATATCCACTGCACCACAGCGCACATTCTGCACAATAGCGCACATACGAGTTACGAGAATGAAAAAAAACAAACTGTTCCACTCTTTATCAACCTTGTCAACGAGGATACTTATTTACTGAGGGAAAGTAGTTTTTAATATCGAAAAGTTTTGAATATAATTCGTTAGATATTTACAACCAAGATAACTAGACGTGGTTGGCGATAAAGGGAAATAGTATTCAGTGATTGTCTCTTTGAAGCCTTTTCGTTACTTACTGATTCCAGCGAGCGAATTAAATCGAAAAAGGGGTGCGTAAAATAAAATCGTGATTCACGGATAGACGTAAAGGGTGTACTTTCTTTGTTCGCGCTCAGAGGCGGGGAGGACGGGTTTTACATCAAATGACCTAGAACGAGGAAAGGTGGAATAACAGCAAAAAAAAAAAAATGCCTGTGGTAAAACTGTCAAGAGATCTCCGAATTCTTTTAGGAGAAACCAAACTTATTTGGTATCGGTGTTTGTTGATTCTGTTTTGTCATTCAACTGAAGGTTGAGTGGAATTTCTCTAAAATCAAGCAGGTACAGAAATTTAAATACCTAAGAAGTGTTCTAACAGAAGATGGAAAGTGCGACACTGAGATACGAAGGTGAAATGGCATGGCGAAAGAAGCATTCCAGAAGTTGAGTAAAGTATTAAGAAACAGGACAATTTCACTAGAAATAGAGAGAGTACTGGATTGCTATGTGATGTCAGTTCTTCAATACGGCGGTGAATGTTGGACAATATCATCAAAGATGAAGGAAAAATTTGAAGCAATTGAAATGTGGTTCTACAGAAGGATGCTGCGGATATCATGGACCGAGCATGTGAGCAATGACGAGGTTTGGAAAGGATGGAAACGGAAAGGAAAATAATACTGAGCATCATGAAGAGGCAACTAAAGTTCCTGGGACATGCAATGAGAAAGGAGGGCTTGGAGAACCTGTTACTAACAGGACAGATAGAGGGAAAAAGAAATAGAGGAAAGCAGCAGGTAACATATTTGAAGGACCTGATCAGGTGGATGACGGAACGAGAGTTGCATGGTGCAACTGGAGAAAGCGTGCTAAGAGCCACCATGGACAGGGAGATGTGAGAAGCCATCATCGCCTATGTCCTGAAAGGACATAGCAAATAAAAGAAGAAAAGAAGTTTAATAAAACCGTAAGAATAACAGAGAAGATGAAAAAAACGATCAATTTGTGGTTATAACTCCGAATAATTAATGATATGTGTTGTGGCGATGTCGATATCGGCACGGAAGAACAAATCGGGGAGCCGAGTTTGAATTCCAGTTGAATTCGCTGCATTCACTTACGCGCAAATACCTGAGTAAATAATTATATACCAACTAACATTTATGTTATGGTGCCCTCCTACGAGGAATGGACTCTTTCTCTTGTTATATGTAATAGCCTGCGTGACTTCCGGAGAGCAGTTAACAAAAGCAGTTAACAGCAGTTGATGAAAACTACTAGTCAAGCAATAAGCAGCGTAATAATAACTTCGGACTTACTTATTTCTAGTTACTTATTATTAAGATTTCCTTTGAATATCTTGTTTCTTGTTATACTAATATACTGTTTTGAACCTGCCTTCATGTTCAGTGTCTTACTTCTGATCAAACCGGTCACAACAAATTTGAGGCGAAGTTTCGCCACAACTACTCCGCAACAAATTGGCGACGAAGATCCACAACAACATATATAAATATGAGACCAGATAAAAATGTTCAAAATATTTCTAATGGCAAACATAAGATTGCACAAGAACACACTACTGATCTTTTATGAAAAAATATTAAGAAGGTACTTTCCGCTACAAAATAGAAAACGAGAAAAAGAGGTGTTAAAAGTTTGTCGACTTTTGAAATTCCATAACTTGTGAGCTATTTGAAATGAACCACTCATTTTTCTTGAAGCATTTTGAAACAAAAAAAACTCTACACACGTATAAGGCAAACCGAGCAACACCGTAGCGCAACTTTCGCTCAACAAAATAATGATATTATACTCCCCAAAGCAAGATAAAAGGTTTAATATATGTCTAATGGCAAATATAAGCTTGCACAAGAACGCACAAATGAACTTTCATGAAAAAACATTTTGAAAGGAAAAAAATGACCTGACAGGTTATTTTAACAGTAATTTAATATACACCATTACTGGTTAGATAAGAACCATAATAAGGAGACAAAAATATTAATAGGATATAAACTAGGTACCTCCATTCATTTTCGATATCTAAATTTAAACTGAATTTCTAAAAATAAAAACAAATTTCTTGAAACTTATTTTAGTTTTAATTGAAAGCTATATGATTAAATTTACGGTTTGCAGTACTCTGGTGTATTTCAAACAGAAATTATATTGATTGGAATCTAAAATTTTTCAATTTGTTTTTAACCTTTCAATTTTTTGGACATTTGCAAACAAAGATTAATTCTCGGTTTAAAAATCTTGCAAAAATAAAATATATATCTGTGTACCACCCCAATTGCCCGTCCTAACAATTTTCTCCGGCGGCCGTTCTCCACGCTGTGATGTTGCCGGAAATTTGTAGAAAATGTCGGACGAACAGCTGGGGGTACAAGATTGAACTATAAGGAACGAACTTCCACAACTTGGAGAGTTGAAAAGGATGCTTTATTCGTTTAGAGTTAGCCTTGTCGGTTGGGGCAGGCGAATGTGACACACAGCTCTAACTCTAATTAATGGAGATCAACAAATCCAAACTGAACGAAACAAGACGAACGGAGATTCTTACTTCAAGCTCGCACCCGGCTGACTCCCTTCACTTTCTCAACTGACTCGGAAAAATTACCTGAATTTATCCAAAATTGACCGGAAATCCGGAAATCCGGAAATGCTTTAGACCACCGGTGACAAACACCGGCGACTGTAAGTTTGAAATTTCAGTTATCTTTTTTTTTATCTTAATAAGGCTTCCGCCGGAAAAGGCTTAATATGTGTCAAGATACAGTAAAGGACAGCCTTTGACCGGGTCATCGAAAACCTACCTGCTGAACTTTATCACTGAGTCAAATATTTACCGGAGGACAATTTTCCTCATAAAAGAAAAAGCGTTTATTTATTTATTTTTTCCTCTTCTTTCACTTTTGTTAAATATGTTTTTAAACTATTTTCTATTCTAATCTATTTTCTATTTTAATCTATTATAATAAAATACATATATGCCTAGTTATCGTGTCACAATCTGTAACTCAATATTTTTTGAAAATTAGCAATTTTTATGTTAAATTAATCTTATTTACACAAGTGTTACTTACTAATAGCATGAAATTTAAATTAAACTATTTCTTAGTCACGGAATGTTGATCGTTCTGACTTTCCCCGTATGATTTGACATGTAACGACAAGCAGACGTGAGATAAGCTAAATGTCTATCGTGATTAAAAGTGGCATAATTGTTCACATTTTTCCTGTAAGGGGAAGAAACCGTGAAACACATGATCTTTTAATGTACACACAAAAATTACATACAAAAAAATTCAAATACACAAAAAAATGTTACTTTTTTTTATAAAAACATAGGCTTCATGATCTGTATTAGACTTTTCAATGTCTGATTAGTAAATATAGTCCTCACTTAATAACCTAATAACTTAACGTGTACAAGGCATTGAAACATTTTTTAGATATTTTAAAATTTTAAAAATTACTATAATTAATAAAATGGAAACAATGTTTTGAAAATTTCATTAGTATCAAAAAATTTTTTCGTTAGACTATAATTTATGATATTTATTGAAACAATAATAATAATAATAATAATAATTATTATTATTATTATTATTATTATTATTATTATATAATGAGTGGTCCCGTGCTGTAAAAATGAGAGCAACATATTTACATCGATATGCCGTCAAAAATGACGGCAACATATATACTGATCTACCTATTATTGAGTATCTTGAGACATAGGAAAATAATAATAATCTAAACCAACAGCGAGCGTGAAATGAAGGATATATATATATATATATATATATATATATATATATAATGTATCGAGGCAGCAGTAATTTTTTAAACATGTACTGTTAAATATAATAGACAATGAATGTCTATTATGTTTAATAATGAGCCGCCCTAAACATCGTATTTTGGCTTTAATTCCAGGTGAAAATACAGACAAAAATTGTCCAACATTTGGATGTTTTTTATTATGTTGGTTCTAAGCGATCAGAGTACAATTAAACAAGGTTTCTAAGAAAAACATAACCATGTAGGTAATATCAGACAGATTTTAGTCAACAATACAATAATCCTCACTCATCCACACAGTAAAAAGAACCTTCAGATATTGGAGGCCATCTATATTAAATCCAAACAACCCACACTTACTAAAATCACGTTTAAATCTGGTCATAACACATTACATACATTGCATTTGAATATATGGTTCTGTTATCATTTCGAGCTATCACGCGGTGTAACGTCATAGAACCTCAATAAAAATTTACAAACTGTGTTTGCTATTTTTGGTAACTATTATTGTTGCTTAGCAAAGATTTATGCCAACACAAGATAAATCGTCGCTGATGATGAATGTTTTTGTGTTAACGTCCTTGTAACATCTCTGAAGATGGCTCATGTGAGCCGAAAGCTTAGAACCAACTTAATAAAAAAATATCCAAATGTTGGACAATTTTTGGCTTTATTTTCACCCGAAATTAAAGCAAAAATACGATGTTTAGAATGACTCATGGTTAAACATAATAGACATTCATTGTCTCTTATATTTAACAGTATATGTTTAGAATAAACTAGCAGTATAGCCCGGCGTTGACCGGGTGTAATGAAAGCTGTAAATCTAATCCATGGTCCTGAAGCTCAGACAATTGGACGATGGCACGAAAGATTAAAAAGCAATAGTTGTTTCCAGTTAGAGCGAAACCGTAGACTGAAAGTAAAATGAATAGATGTAAGTCAAATTTTGATTTCCTGGTATCGATATCAATAAGTTTTTCGTCGTAAACTGAATTTTTAAATTTTGAAGGCTAAATAATTCCTCTGAGTAAATGGTATCATGGCTGAGACTAAGAACTACAATTATACCTACTAAAAGCCAAACCCGAAGCAAAAACTAAAATAAAAGGGCCGAAAACATAGACATACAGGCAGATAAGCAGACACACACGCAAATATCTTGCCTTATATATATATATATATATATATATATATATATATATATATATATATATATATCGATTTTCTGTACTATTGTAAGAACTGTAACCCTGAAAATTATGAGTATCGTTTCTTATGTCTTTGTCTATCAGTGTATCAAATTTGATTAAGATTGGACCACTCCTTCTATAACCCCATTTTTTCGATTATCGATTTTCAATATATATCGGGGGTAACTTGACACAAAATCTAGCTAAGAATACTGCAGACGCGTATAGTACAAACGTGTAAATTTTGACACACACACACAAACAGACAAAGTTCCATTTATAAATAAATTTAGATTATATATATATATATATATATATATATATATATATATATATATATATATATTCTGAATGGGCGTGCCTCGTCGTCCTACAGCACGAATGCTGGTGTCCAACAAGGCTCTATCCTGGGCCCGACGCTCTTCCTTATTTTCATCAACGACCTCCCAGATGAGATCAAGTCCCAAGTAGGCATCTACGCAGATGACACTACAATATACTCCCGCTCCAGTAAGAAACCTGTCGTGGCGGACAGACATAATCTCGCTGCTGACCTTGAGCGGGATCTACACTCTGTGGTGAACTGGGGCAAGAAGTGGCTTGTCAACTTCAATTCCTCTAAGACCAAGCTGTTGTCTGTCAACCATTACAGGCAACCTCTTCTGCCTCCCATAAGCATGGACCAGATGATTCTCCCGGAGAGTAATACACTACGCCTCCTCGGACTTACCCTGTCCTCAGACCTCAAATGGAACCACTCTATTGAATCCATAGCAAAATCTACTGCTAAGAAGATTGGGTCACTATGTCGATCCAGGATGTTTTTTCCACCTGAATCTATCCTGCATATATACAAGTCAACCATCCGTCCGTGCATGGAGTACTGCTGCCATTTATGGTCAGGTGCCCCTGCCGTTCTCCTCAGTGTTCTTGACAAGCTCCAAAGGAGAGTCTGTAATGTGATAGGTACTGATCTGGCGACTCGACTGCAGCCACTTTCCCATCGTCGAAATGTGGCCTCCCTCTGTCTCTTCTATAAATACTTTCATGGCTTCTGCTCGGATGAGCTTAAGTCACTGATGCCTCCTCAACAGGTGATTACCCGTGCAACCAGACTGGCAACTGGGTCCTACCCATTCACAGTCAGGTTAGCCAAATGCAGACGACAATCCTACTCCTGCAGCTTCTTCTCTCGCACTTCCCGCCTGTGGAACTCACTCCCGTATTCTTGCTTTCCTGACGGCTACAACCTCCAGAAATTTAAATGCAAAGTTAATACTCATCTACTAACCACTGGACTCTAGCTCTCTCCCCTCCCCTGTATAATCTTCACTTTCTCTCCGCCCATGTATCTGTCATTGCACCTGCTTTCTCAGCTTTCTATTGTTCCTTTCTAACTAGCTTGTACTCCTCACTCTTTTCTAATTAATCTTTCTACATTTATGTAACCCCCTGCACATCAGTGGCGTTTCTGCCTTGCTCGGGGTGAAATGATTAAAAAAAAATATATATATATATATATATTGTCATCCGCAGACAGATCTGTTTCGCTATATCCCAGCCCATCAGTACGGTTAGACTCCGAGAGATTTTGAACCCAGCATTGAAACCCGACCGAATTGGCGTCAGTCGGCGATTCTACCTCTTCGCTATGGGCGTTTGGTAGAAGAAGGCAAACTTTTTAGCGCATATATTATCATTATAAGTGCCCAATAGCCAGAGTGCTATAATTCATTTTACTGAATGAGCGATGCGTACATGCCAGAGTAGCTACTGTTTTTCAAAGTCTACCATTCTTCCAGAGTGCTCAATCATGGTGTGAGAGCGTATATATATATATATATATATATATATATATATATATATGTGTGTGTCTGTGTGTGTGTGTGTGTGTGTGTGTGTGTGTCTTTATTATCATTAGATAAGCTTTTAGCTTATCTAATTAAATAATGTCATAGTTTTATTGTATATTTTACCTTTCTATTTGGAGCAGATTTTCAGAAAAAATCTAAAAAGTATTTTTGTCTTTAGATAAACTGCTGGTTAATAAACAATAGGAAACGAATCAATCTTTTAACATTAAAAGATGTTAAACTGACTTTTTTCATGCTTTTAGCCAATGTTCTTAATATTTTGCACCTGTTTCTTTTTGTTACCATCCAAAATACCAGCTTCTTCCAAGCTTTTCTTGCTGCTCAGTCAATTTCTTTTTATCATTCTTTCATCTTTTTCTCATGTGGCTATTAACCAGTTTCTCTTGATTTTCTTTTATTTTACAAACATTTACTCTAAATTGTGTGTTCTTTTTTCTAATATTTCGCACTTTACAATATTGTACTCCCATTAATCAATCTCTTGACACTATCATCTTTCTTTTTTCTCGTGATATACTTCTCAGTTACGCTTGTAAGCCTTGATATATCAGAAATCATATACAATTTTCCGTTTTCTACAAAGAACGTGTTAAAGTACGTGCAATACCTACCAACCATGGGAGGTAATACAGTTTCAGTGACTAAGGTAGTTATGCCATCCCTGGCATCACCAGCAAATTTTGCTACCGGACAGGGTATTGTTTTCTTTTTTATTAATTACACACGTCAAAAAACAAACAAACATGAGAGAAAGCCTTATTAGATACCTCCACTAAATAGCTGAAAAACAGCATAGTATGAAGAAAAAAAGTCCCCAAACTTAACAAAAGCGAATTTTTTCCATCAAAATGTTTATATTATTATTAAAAGAAAGACCAATGCATTTTTAAACCTTTTTACACGTTCAAAATATTGGTAAAATTTTGTTTTGATTTTAGTTAGCAGGTACACAAATTGGTAAGAGAAAATACAATGAAAAATGTAATAGGGGAGGTAATACAGTTTCGGTGACTAAGGTGGTTATGCCATCCCTGGCATCACCACCAACTTTTGCCACCGGACAGGGTATTGTTTCCTTTTTTATTTCTTTTTTTTTTCTATAAACCTGTCCTCTTCTTTCTATTTTTCTTTACCCTACTTACTTTCCTGTAAGACACTTAATTTTGATTTCTTAACACAGATGTAACCTAAAACTTCTTTTCATTGATCGAGTCTTGAATCCTTTTCGCCGTCTCTCTTTTCTTTTCCCGTCTTCCCTACTCTCCGTATCAATGTCTAGACGATAATCTTCTAATATAATCTACTCTCTTTTTTGACACCCTTCCCAGTATTCTTTCTTATTTTATATCATTTTTTCTTTCTCTTATATAAACTTCCGGTGTATAAATTTCTTTGAGTAGACTTCCGGTATATGAATTTCGTACTATATTTGAATAATAAACGAATTTCGTCGCTAAAGAAGCGAAGTTTTTGCTCGCTGAAATGGCCATAAGACATATGTCATTTTCGAAGTTTTATTTTAAAATATATATTTAAAAAAATGAATGTCGGAGAACTCGGAATTGTAAAACAGTTGGTTCTCTTCTTATATATATATATATATATATATATATATATATATATATAATAAAATATATTTCGATGTTCAAAACAGTTGAATGATCATTTCAACATGAAATCCCTAAGAGAGATTTCATATCTCACCGGCAACTACCACATTTCAAAATAAAATAAAAAAGAAATAAAAATTGAAGGTTAAGAATTCACCGGCGGAAGTAAAAAATTTACGTCACAAAAAAAATTGGTTAGCAATCAATGTCTATTTTTTGATTTTGGACAATTTTACTTTTAGATCGAGTTGTAAGTGAAACAATTTTAAAACTTGGCTTTGTCTAGCTTTACAAATGGAAAGGGGTTAACGGATGGACAGGAATATATATATATATATATATATATATATATATGTGTGTGTGTGTGTGTGTGTGTGTGTGTGTGTGTGTGTGTGTGTGTGTGAAAAGTGTATATATATAATTATAAATATCAATATGTATATATATGCAATTTGTTATATATTATATTATTTTTATATATGTGTGGTACTAATTTGAAAGCGCTCAATATCAGTGATAGATCTGACATATTCATATAGATAGGTGCGAGTTTGTAACCCTGGGTTTCACGCTCTTGCAATCGTTAGACAAACTGATTAATTTTTTGAAAAAATTGGCTATATGTAGTGCTGCGTAAATTGGTGTAATTTTGTGGAAGTGGGAGGCAAATTTGTCGTCATGACAGACGCAGGCATATATACACATTTGTACACCCATTGACGTGCTCAAACACACACACACACACGCGCGTCCGGCCACGGGGCTCACAAAAACATATATGCGAATCGTACGGGGCTCGGCATATATATGTATATGTGTGCCGTTGCGAACATACATACGCATTCGGTTGGTGTATTCGAATAGTGTAGCAATGTCAACGCGCGGGCAGTTGTCGATTTCTCGTATGTACATATGTGCGTATGATGGGGTCTATGTAAAACTATATATATATATATATATATATATATATATCTTGCCACGCTAAGGGATTTGTTTTTTTTCTTTTGTCGTAATGTAAAATACTCAATAGTAAGTACATCAATATATCTGTTACTGTCATTTTAGATGGTATATCAATTTTATCGTCATTTTTGACGGCACAGGCCCACTCATATTTTATAAACATAAATAATAACGGGCTATTTTATAAACCTATAAATAGTAATGGACTTTATTATTGAACTATAAATAAAAATGAATATATATATATATAAAATAAAATAAATTTCGATGTTCAAAACAGTTGAATGATCATTTCAACATGAAATCCCTAAGAGAGATTTCATATTAGTACCACACATATATAAAAATAATATATTATTTATATAGATTTATTATTAGTACCACACATATATAAAAATAATATAATATATAACAAATTGCATATATATACGTATTGATATTTATAATTATATATATACACTTTTCACACACACACACTAACAGTATGACTAACAAGTGAATTTTTTATTAATCTGTAAATAATACCAAATATTTTTTATAAACTTATGAATAATACCGGAATATTATATAAACCTATAAATAATAACGGACTTTTTTTTTAATCAACTTATAAATGATACTGAATAAATTTTAATTATGACGAAATTTATCATTAACCTATAAATAGTGAAGAATATCATTTATAAATCTGTAAAAAATAATGGTCTTTCTTTTCAACCGAGAAATAATAACGAATATACTTTTTATAAACTTATGGATAATAACTGAATTTCTTATAAATCTATAAATAATACCGGAAATCTATATAAATAAAAATAGATATTTCTCACCCCCTATCTATCTATCTATCTATCTATCTATCTATATCTATATCTATATCTATCTATCTATCTATCTATCTATCTATCTATCTATCTATCTATCTATCTATCTATCTATCTCTACATTTATCTACATCTATATCTATCTATATCTATATCTATCTATCTATATCTATATCTATCTATATCTATGTCTATCTATCTATCTATCTATCTATCTATCTATCTATCTATCTATCTATCTATATCTATGTCTATCTATCTATCTATCTATATCTATCTATGTATCTATCTATCTATCTATATCTATCTATCTATCTATCTATCTATCTATCTATCTATCTATATCTATATCTATCTATCTATATCTATATTTATATCTATCTATCTATCTATATATCTATCTATCTATCTATCTATCTATCTATCTATCTATCTATCTATCTATCTATCTATAACTATCTATCTATATCTATCTATCTATATCTATCTATATCTATCTGTCTATATCTATATATATCTATCTATATCTATCTATCTATCTATCTATCTATCTATCTATCTATCTATCTATATCTACATTTATCTACATCTATATCTATCTATATCTATAAAAAATTCTACTTTTCCGAAACTCTTGGTTCGATTCCAATCAAAATTGGGTCACTTGTCGATCATGACATAACCTTCTGTTTAATATAAAATAGAAAACTAATCAGTCTTTTAACATTAAAAGATGTTAAACTGACTTGTTTCATGCTTTTAGCCAATGTTCTTAATATTTTGCACCTGTTTCTTTTTGTTACCATCCAAAATACCAGCTTCTTCCAAGCTTTTCTTGCTGCTCAGTCAATTTCTTTTTATCATTCTTTCATCTTTTTCTCATGTGGCTATTAACCAGTTTCTCTTGATTTTCTTTTATTTTACAAACATTTACTCTAAATTGTGTGTTCTTTTTTCTAATATTTCGCACTTTACAATATTGTACTCCCATTAATCAATCTCTTGACACTATCATCTTTCTCTTTTCTCGTGACATACTTCTCAATTACACTTATAAGTCATGATATATCAGAAATCATATAAAATTTTCCGTTTTCTACAAAGAACGTGTTAAAGTACGTGCAATACCTACCAACCATGGGAGGTAATACAGTTTCGGTGACTAAGGTGGTTATGCCATCCCTGGCATCACCAGCAACTTTTGCTACCGGACAGGGTATTGTTTTCTTTTTTATTAATTACACACGTCAAAAAACAAACAAACATGAG
This sequence comes from Ascarosepion bandense, assembly GCA_037127315.1. NCBI lineage: Eukaryota > Metazoa > Mollusca > Cephalopoda > Sepiida > Sepiidae > Ascarosepion > Ascarosepion bandense. The sequence continues at coordinate 126,375 of JBBBDQ010002070.1, forward strand.
AGAAAGTCTTATTAGATACCTCCACTAAATCGCTGAAAAACAGCATAGTATGAAGAAAAACGTCCTCAAACTTAACAAAAGCGAATTTTTTCCATCAAAATGTTTATATTATTATTAAAAGAAAGATGAATGTATTTTTTAAACCTTTTTACACGTTCAAAATATTGGTAAAATTTTGTTTTGATTTTATTTAGCAGGTACACAAATTGGTACGAGAAAATACAATGAAAAATGTAATAGGGGAGGTAATACAGTTTCGGTGACTAAGGTGGTTATGCCATCCCTGGCACCACCACCAACTTTTAGCACCGAACATGTTATTGTTTTCTTTTTTCGATTTTTTGTTTTCGTTTTGTTTTTGATGTAGACTTGTCAGTCTCTGTGATTTTTTTGCAAGTGCAAGTCAGATTTCTAAGTTGTGTAAAAAGTGTTTACTTTGATCGTTAAACAAAACACGACACGTTCTTATCGACCGTTATCAATGACGTAAAACTTAAGGCAAATAGATATTTTTCATGTCGGCAGTAGTTTTGTGTTTCACGCATGTTTGTAATTAACATTGTATAATATTTTAACCTTGCCTGGATATAACTCGACACCTGTTGAATTGTGGTCTGGAGACGATGTGAAGTATCTAAATCTAAACTTATTCATGAATGAAAATTTGTCTCTGTGTGTGTCCGTTACCTATATACTCCGAAACGGCTGAACCGATTTTCTAAAAAAATTACACAGTTGTACTATAAGCGTCTACAAGTGTTTTTAGCTAGGTTTTCTGTCGAGGCGCTCCCGATAAATATCAAAAATCGATAATCGAAAAAATCGGGTTATAGAAGGAGTGGTCCAATTTTTATCAAATTCAATACACTCATAGACAAAGACATAAGAAACGATATTCAGAAGTTTCAAGGTTGCAGGTCTTACAATAGTGCAGAAAATCGATAATATATATATAAGGCAAGATGTTTTTGTGTGTGTCTGTTTATCTGCCTGTATGTCTGTATTTTTTCAGCCCTTTTATTTTAGTTTTGCTTCGGGGTTGGCTCTAAGTAGGTATAATTGTAGTTCTTAGTCTCAGCCATGATACCATTTACTCAGAGGACTTATTTAGCCTTCAAAATTCAATTTCCGACGAAAAAAACTCATTTGATATCGATACCAGGAAATCAAAATTTGACTTACATCCTTTCATTTTTCTTTCAGTCTACGGTTTCGCTTTAACTGGAAATAACTATTGCTTTTTAGTTTTTCGTGCCAACGTCCAAAGAGTCTGAGCTCCTGGACCATGGATTAGTTTTAAAGCTTTCATTACACCCGAGCAACGCCGGGCTATACTGCTAGTGTATATAACTGACGCCGATTCTTTCGGGTTTCAATCCTACGTTAAAAAACAATCGGAGTCTAACCGTACTGATGAGCTGTGATACAGCGAATTATATCTGTCTGCGGATGACAATATATATATATATATATATATATATATATATCAAAATCGAAAATGGCATGTAAGTAGAATTCAAACATGGTTTCTGTGACCGAGAGGATGTAAACGTCGAGTCTAATGATTGTTTCATCTGCCCAGAGTGACGCAGGTTCGAATGTTTCCAGAGAATAATGAAAATTAATAAATAAGAAACTATCTTTTATTGTAATAGTTATAGCTTTTTTTATATGGACTTCTTTCCTAATCTTTTATTTGAAGTAGTGTGGCATGTCTCTTTTCACCAGATCTATTCATCTTGTACAGCGAGACTATAATGAGGACCCTATATGTTATGCCAGATTTCAGCATCGGAGGTCACAATTTGAACAACATAAGATACGCAGATGATACGATGCTGATAGCAAACACGGAAAGGAAACTACAAGACCTCCTACAGAAGGTAGCTGAAGAGAGTGACAAGAAATGACTACAAATAAATTGCAAGAAAACCGAATGCATGGTCATCAGCAAAAAAGAACAGCCCAAAATGATAAATACAGGTGGGGGATACTAAAATCAAGCAGTTACAAAAATTTTAATATCTGGGAAGTGTTCTAACAGAAGACGAAAATCAAGCAGTTACAAAAATTTTAATATCTGGGAAGTGTTCTAACAGAAGACGAAATGTGCGACACAGAGATCCGAAGGCGAATTAGCATGGAGAAGGACGCATTCCAGAAGCTGAGCAAAGTATTAAGAGACAGGAAAATTTCACTAAAAACAAAGTAGAGAGTACTGGATTCGTATGTGATGTCAGATATGGTAACTAATGCTGGAAAATATCGTCGGAGATGAAGGAAAAACTTGAAGCAACTGAAATGTTGTTCTACAGAAGGATGCTACTGATATCATGGATCGAGAATGTGAGCAATGATGAGGTCTTGGAAATGATGGAAACTAAAAAGAAATTAACACTGTGTATCAGGAAGAGACAGTTAAAATTCATGGGACATGCAATGAGGAAGGTGGGCTTGGAGAACCTGAAACAAACAAGCTAGCTAGAAGGAAGGAGAGACAGGTTGAAAATAGCGTGTGGCCTGACCAGTTAGATGGCAGACGGGATCTGCGTGGTGTAACTGGAGAAAGCGGTCTAAGAGCCACCAGGGACAGGGAGACGTGGAAGGCCATGATCGCCTACGTCCTGATGCCAACTGTTTATAAGAAATTATAATGTGGGTATAATATGGGGGATCAATTCAATATATAAACTGATCCCTCATTTTGTGGTCATGCTAGTTTCTATACATTTATATTCTAGATTTATGGGCTTGAGCTAGTAGATGACAGAGCGGGGGCTGCGTGGTGTAACAGGAGAAAGCATGCTAAGAGCTACCAGTGATAGGGAGACGTGGAAGGCCATGATCGCCTACGTCTTGAAAAGAAAAGGCACACAGAATAAGTGTGGAATGCTAACATTATGATTATGTTATTTTCTCTTTAAGTTATATAGTTGATGTTGGTAGTGCTTAGGTGATTCGCTTTCTCTTATTTAGTAGAATTCTTTGTTTGGGATTATGTAGCACCAGAATGTTCAAAAAAGGATGATCTTTGTCAAGACTCTCGGGCCTTACTCGCTCAAAGCCTTATTTAAGCATTGATACTGGAAAAAACAATGTCTCACTGAACCCTAACGTTAACCTTAAACTGCTAACTCTCTCCTTCCCTCTCCTTCTGCAACCCCCACCTCCAACCCTAACATTAAATTCTCAATTTATAAGTTTCTTTGATCTTGATATTATGGTCATCAAGAACTTTATTATTTTTTTACATTTCCTCTGATTTCTTTTGTATTCTCATTTTCTTGTGGTTTCCCAACCAGAGGTCTTAGATCGAAAATCAGAAATGGCTTCATGATATTTCTCATTGATCATTTATGGAAAAAAAACTTTATTATGTCCTTTGATTTCTGTTGTATGCTCATTTTCTTTCTGGGTCTCAAATAGAGATCTAAAATCAGAAATGGCTTCATGAAACTTTTCTCTAATCATTTAAAAAAATAAAAAATAAAATTAAACAAAAGAAACCAATAATCAGACCCATTTTATATAGCTAAACCTCTTCGTAATATGTGAGCCCTACTTGTAGGCTCTATTTTTTTTTTTTTTTTTTGTAATTCTTTAAAGGGTGAGATACGAGGGTTCCCTTCAATGAGTCTGTCGGAATATTTCCAACCAAACCGAGGTCTACGAATAAAATTATTGATAAACTCATATTCCATATTCCCTTCTGCTGGTACTGACATGTCAATAAAAAAAGCACATTCTGTTTCCTTTTTTTTATCTATCCCTTTATGGCTTCATTCATATCAATAATCAAGTTATTGGTATAGTGAGATACTATTAATATTAATGTATAGTGAGATACTATTAATATTAATGTATAGTGAGATACTATTAATATTAATGTATAGTGAGATACTATTAATATTAATGTATAGTGAGATACTATTAATATTAATGTATAGTTAGATAATATTAATATTAATGTATAGTGAGATACTATTAATATTAATGTATAGTGAGATACTATTAATATTAATGTATAGTGAGATACTATTAATATTGATGTATAGTGAGATACTATTAATATTAATGTATAGTGAGATACTATTAATATTAATGTATAGTGAGATACTATTAATATTAATGTATAGTGAGATACTATTAATATTAAAGGGAATCTATGAGCTACACCACAATTATCTATATATTTAGAACTCCCTATAACGTCTTTCCACGTTAGGGATTTTCCTTTTTGTCTGTTCATATATTTCCTTCATAAATTTTATGTCTGTATATATGTATATACACTACCGGCTATAATTATTAGGTCAGCCCAGTGCTTTTAAAAAATAATGTATTTCATACTATTTTTAGTATTTATTGCCAAGTGAATAATTGTAAATGAAAATAGAATGGTTAATACTGCACAATAACATGTGCATCAGATGAATTTATAAATATTTAATAATTACCTATATTGCAGTTTCATCAATGGAAAAAATGAAGACAATTTAGGGTATTTCGGACGAGTTCATCTTTGCTTCCATGTCTTAAATTTTGCAAAGTAATAATAAGAAAAGAACCATTCAATTTTCTTTAGAATTATCCACTTGACAATATATACTAAATAAGTATGAAATATATAATTTCTTTTTAATATCTGGGGTGGCCTAATAATTATGGCCGGTAGTGTATGTATATATGTACGTATATGTGTCTAATATATATATATATATATATATATATATATATATATATATATATATATATATATGATGTATGGAGGCAGCAGATAATTTTCTAAACATATAATGTTAAATATAATAGAAAATAAATGTCTATTATATTTAATCGCGAGCCGTTCTAGACATCGTATTCTGGATTTAATTTCAAAAGAAAATAAAAATTTCAAAAGAAAATATAAACAAAAAATGTACATTTGGATATTTTTTATTATGGTAGTTCTAAGCTTTCGGCTCACATGTGCCATCTTTAGAGAAGTTAAAGAGACGTTAATATAAAGACGTTCACCATCAAAGATGATATTATCTTGTGTTGACATAAAACATTGCTATGCGACGATAACAGTTACTGAATAGCAGACGCAGATCGTACAAAGGAGAATCTGTAATGTGATTGGTCCCGACCTGGCAGCTTGACTCCAGCTACTTTCTCATGGTCGGGATGTGGCTTCCCCCTCACTCTCTCTTCTATAAATATTTTCATGGCTTCTGCTCTGACGAACTTGGGTCACTGCTGCCCCCTCCACAAGAATTTACTCGTGCAAACAGACTGGCAACAAGGTCTCATCCTTTTACAGTTAGATCAACCAAATGCAGGCGACAATTCTATTCCCTCAGCTTCTTTTCTCGCGCTTTCAACCTGTGGAACTCCCTTCCATATACTTGCTTTCCTGACGGCTGAAACCTCCAGCAATTTAAATGCAATATCAATTCCCATCTCTTATCCACTTGACTCCAGTCTTTTCTACATCACCCGTGTATCTTGTTCTTTTCCATTCTCTCTACCTTCGCAACTGTCTTCATTTCTGTGTTCCCATACTTCACTTGCCCTTTCTCTTTAATTTAACTTTTCACGGCATCCTTTTTCTCTCCCCCACATCTACCCTCTAAACTCATTCTTCTATCCATCGTTGACTTGCTTTCTATTGGTTAACCTAGTTCAACCCTTTGAATTCCACAATTCATGGTTTCTGCTCCGACGAACTTAGGTCACTGCTGCCCCCTCCACATGAATTTACTCGTGCAAACAGACTGGCAACAAGGTCCCATCCTTTTACAGTTAGATCAATCAAATGCAGGCGACAATTCTACTCCATCAGCTTCTTTTCTCGCGCTTCCCTCCTGTGGAACTCCCTTCCATAAACTCGCTTTCCTGACGGCTACAACCTCCAGGAATTTAAATGCAAAGTCAATTTCCATCTTTTATCCACTTAACTCCAGCCCTTTTTTTCACCCTGTGTATCTTGTTCTTTACCTTTATCTCTACCTTCGCAACTGTCTTCCCTCCAGTGTTCACATTCTTCTCTTGCCCTTTCTCTTTCACCCTCTGTAGCTGGTTCGTCTTTGTCTTCACTCTCCTCCTGCCTAATACTTCATTTCTCTTATGTAAACCCCTGCACATCAGTGGCGTTGACGCCTTGCATGGGGTAAAATGATTAAAAAAAAAGTGATGCGCAATTAGTTGACAGTTATGGGTTAACACGATTCATTCCAGAACTAATTACCTTAAGCAGGTAAACCTGGCAAAATTAAGAATCCATAGTCAATTTTGAGTAGAAAATGAATTGCCTTGAAAGGCATTTATTTAACAGAAAAAAACAGCGATTTCTAACGCTGGTTACTAAGAATAACGCTATGGTACTGCTTTATATTTTAGATGCAGAATTCTCGACCAATTTCGCGCTCCCAGTCTAAATGCCTAGAAAGAAAAGGCACGCCGTACATTTCGCCAAACGCCAATTGTGTAGAGAAAGGAGTCGACGGGAGGCTTCATCGAATCGTAGGCAGTCCCAAAGTGTGGAATAGTCAGTGAATGTGACGGCCATGTCCATTGATGAGAGTTGTTTGAGCCAACAAACTAGAAATGCTTCCCCATTGTATCTGCACATACAATTGAAAATTTTGAGTGTTCATTTAAACAATCCATTAATGCTTTTCAAACCGCAGACCCCAGTGATTCAGTGATTAACGGAGAACGTCAAGTTAAGTTATCAACGAAAGCAGGCACCCGGGCTTTAGAGAATGACGTTCAACTTAAACATCGTTTGAGCAAAAACGCTGTTGCCATGGCAGCTATGCGATTATCAGAGAATAAAGCTCAACACGAGCTTCGTCTAAATAGAATTGCTATAGCTATGGCCGCCACAAGAGCTTCACAGAACGATGCCCATCGTGAACTTCGTCGTAGCAGAAATGCTATAGCTATGACCGCTGCACAAGCTTCAGGGAATGACTCCCAGCGTGAACTTTGTCGTAACAGAAATGCTACAACTACAGCTACCGCACGAGCTTCAGAGAATAAAGTTCAACATGATCTTCGTCTGTACAGATGCTACTTATTTGACAACTGCGGGAACTGTTGAGAATGAGGACGAACCAGGGTGTATAAGAAGTTTTAAAACCTAAAAAATCAGTAAAAACCCTATTTTTTTTTAAAACTGATTATAAAATGGGGTAAAAAACGATGAAAATACAGGAAAATCCATACAGGCTGCTGGGGTGTAATGACATAAAAACGGAATAGGGCGCTATAAAAAAAAGTATCATAAAATACTCGAAAATTCCCTTACAAATCGAAAGAATGGCCAGAGATTACTAAAATTTGAGCAGGGAACACAAAAGAATCTGTCAAAGAAGCCTACAAAATTGCCAAAGGAGCCCCAAAAACCGACCCGTATACACCCTAAGCCGAAAGGCTGCATCTACGGCAGCTGCGTGAGTTCAAGAGACTGACGTTCAACGTTACGTTCATGTGAACAAAGACGCCGCTGCGATAAAAGCTGCAGAGACTACAGGTTATTATTTACTAGCAGTATAGCCCGGCGTTGCTCGGGTGTAATGAAAGCTTTAAAACTAATCCATGGCCCTGGAGCTCAGACTCTTTGGATGTTGGCACGAAACACTAAAAAGGAATAGTTGTTTTCAGTTAAAGCGAAACCGTAGACTGAAAGAAAAATGAATGGATGTAAGTCAAATTTTGATTTCGTCGTATCGATATCAAATAAGTTTTTTTCGTCGTAAACTGAATTTTGAAGGCTAAATAAGTCCTCTGAGTAAATGGTATCATGGCTGAGACTAAGAACTACAATTATACCTACTTAGAGCCAAACCCGAAGCAAAAACTAAACTAAAAGGGCTGAAAAATATACAGACATACAGGCAGATAAACACACACACACACACACACACACACACACACACACACACACACACACAGCTTGTCTTTTATATATATATATATCTATACATATTATCGATTTTCTGCACTATTGTAAGACCTGCAACCTTGAAACTTCTGAATATCGTTTCTTATGTCTTTGTCTATGAGTGTATTGAATTTGATAAAAATTGGACCACTCCTTCTATAACCCGATTTTTTCGATTATTGATTTTTGATATTTATCGGGAGCGCCTTGACAGAAAACCTAGCTAAAAACACTCGCAGACGCTTATAGTACAACTGTGTAATTTTTTTAGAAAATCGGTTCAACCATCTCGGAGTCTATAAATAACGGGCACACACACACACACACACACACACACACACACACACACACACACACACACACACACACACGCACACAAAGTCCCATTTATAAATAAGTTTAGATACGAATTAGTTAAATTTATTTTGTGTCGTATGTTTTTTGTTAATCTCAATTTCGTTCATTGTTTTTTTTTTTTTTTTTTTTTTGACTGCTTCGTTGTTGTTCTTTGCTTTTTTATTTTTATTTATTTTTCTTTCTTCGTTTATTTATTTTGCTGTTTCGCTGTTTTTTTTTTTGTTTTGTTTTTTTTTGTTTCCTAATTGTCAGGAAATTAAAGGACGCTATTTTACAAGTTCTTAATTATTAATTTAATTTTTTTAGGACTAGCTTGCCACTTTTAACATGCTTGGTTTAATATTTGTCTATATTTATGAGATGAAGTAGTCTTTACATTATTCGGATTATTGTCCTCATCGTTGTTACCATTTGTACGACGTTTCGACCGTTGTACGCACCGTTCTTCTTAAGATGCTAGGAATCGAACCGAACCCCTTATTACAATCACTGGAGTATATGAACTCCATTCCTTTAGAGCCTCTAAGTTACCCCCTAAGTTACTTGTGAACCATCGCTGTAGCCTGGGATTGAACTCACAACTCTTTAGGTCAAATCACAGGAACTAACCAACGCCTATAGCCACTGGGCCAGGGTTAGAGGGAGATAACTCATGTCTACCAGGAGAGTCTCTACTACGCAAGGAATGAAGAGCATATACCCCGGCCATTGTAATAAAAGGTTCGGCTCGAATTTCCTAGCACCCAAGAAGGCCGGAGCGTACAACGGCTGAAACGTCGTACAAATAGCAACAAAGATGAAGACTATAGTCCGAATAATTTAAATAATGTTTTATTTAATTTTTTTTTCAATTTGAAAAAATAAAATCTTTCCAGTTCAATAATTTTTTTCTTAGATTTTCTTTTTGAATATTTTGAAAAACGTTTAGACTGAAATTTGTGCACGTTATTTTAGTCAGTCAGTTAAGAGTCATACGTGATACACGCTTTAGGCGATCATGTCTCGAAAGAGACTTGACTGACCAGGCAGAAGATTATCCCGCAGTAGGTTGCCATTGCTTTCTGCGGTAGACTGGTTGCCAGCCTCCCACAAATCGCTATCCCTTGTCGTTCTTAATGCCCCTCTCCTGTTATCCCACTTATGCCCGCTCCACCATACTTCTGCTCAAGTCCATCAAGTATGTCATGCCTTAGTTTCCTTTTCCTTTCTATCCGTTCCTTGTACATAAGGTTCTTCAAGCTCTTTTTCCTCAATCAGTCAGATAAGTGGCATACGTGATACACGCTTAGGGCGATCATGTCTCGAAAGAGACATGACTGACTGGGAAGATTATCCCGCAGTAGGTTGCAAGTACTTTCTGCATTAGACTGGCATCCAGCCAAGGCTATACAATCCAATCTGTTCTATTATTTAACCCATAACTGGTGGAAAAAGACGGATTAATACCTTTCCTGTGGTATTTGTGCGTAAGTGAATGCAAGGAATTCAACTGGAATTCGAACTCGGCTCCCCGATTTGTCGTTCTGAGCCGATATTTACTGCGCCACAACGTACATTCAGTCAGTCAGTTAGGTGCCATACGTGAAACACGCTTGGGCGATTATGTCTCGAAGGAGACATGACTGACTGGGCAGAAGATTATCCCACATTTGCCATTGCTTTCTGCGGTAGACTGGTTGCCAGCCAAGGCTATAGAACCCAATCTGTCCTGTTATTTAACCCATAACTGGAAGGAAGAGACGGATTAATACCTTTCCCAAGTGTATTTGCGCGTAAGTGAATGCGATGAATTCAATGGAATTCGAACTCGGCTCCCCGATTTCTCGTTCCGAGCCGATATCCACTGGACCACAACGCCCATCCTTACAACGTACATTAGTCAGCTTAAAATGCGGTTTTAAGATGAGAAACCAGACGATGGAAGGTATTCTATCCGACCAAACTACTTTTCACCGCAGCATCAGAATATGATTCTATTCGAAGTTTTTTGTTTGTTTCTCTCCTGCACACTAGCGATAGTGGAACTCTGAAAGTGGTGAGGCGACTTAGAAGCTAATAATTTCCGAGGAGGGGGGGCAAACTCAAGCAACGTCTTTATTTTCATACTACTACTGCTACTTCTTCTTCTTTCAGGACTTCAGCGATCATAGACTTCAACTTGGCTCTGTCTCTTGTCGCTCTCTGTAATTTTTCTCTTGGTATCTCTTCTAAGCCCAGCTCCGCCAACCATTTGCTGAGACCTATCAAGTACGTCTCGCGCTGCTTTCCCCTGTTTCTCCTTCCGACCTATTAGTATTAAGTTTTCCAGGCCCTCCTTCCTCATTACGTATCTCAGGAAGCTCATTAGTTTCTTCCTGATATTTAGTATCTGTTTTTTTTTTCTCGTTTGCTTCCTTTCCAACACCTCATCGTTGCACATAGGAATTCGTCGTTTGAGAATTCTTCAAAAAGATAGAAAATTACAGACCAATTCTTTCACTCTGTCATAAATCACTGATTGCCTATGTATCTTCAAGTTAGGGGACATTGTTTCTAATTCATGTTTTCCTTCATATATGAAACTATGACTATTAAGTCTCTTTCCCTCCCTAACAAGATGTTTCTCTCTACCTATCTAGTCGTTTTATTTTGTTTGATTTTCTTTGAAACTGGTCTCCGTATTCCTATTTACTGGTCTCCGTATTCCTGTTTACTGGTCTCCGTATTCCTGTTTACTAGTCTCCGTATTCCTATTTACTGGTCTCCGTATTCCTATTTACTGGTCTCCGTATTCCTGTTTACTGGTCTCCGTATTCCTATTTACTGGTCTCCGTATTCCTGTTTACTGGTCTCCGTATTCCTGTTTACTGGTCTCCGTATTCCTATTTACTGGTCTCCGTATTCCTGTTTACTGGTCTCCGTATTCCTATTTACTGGTCTCCGTATTCCTATTTACTGGTCTCCGTATTCCTGTTTACTGGTCTCCATATTCCTATTTACTGGTCTCCGTATTCCTATTTACTGGTCTCCGTATTCCTGTTTACTGGTCTCCGTATTCCTATTTACTGGTCTCCGTATTCCTGTTTACTGGTCTCCGTATTCCTGTTTACTGGTCTCCGTATTCCTGTTTACTGGTCTCCGTATTCCTGTTTACTGGTCTCCATATTCCTATTTACTGGTCTCCGTATTCCTATTTACTGGTCTCCGTATTCCTATTTACTGGTCTCCGTATTCCTGTTTACTGGTCTCCATATTCCTATTTACTGGTCTCCGTATTCCTATTTACTGGTCTCCGTATTCCTGTTTACTGGTCTCCGTATTCCTATTTACTGGTCTCCGTATTCCTATTTACTGGTCTCCGTATTCCTGTTTACTGGTCTCCGTATTCCTGTTTACTGGTCTCCGTATTCCTGTTTACTGGTCTCCGTATTCCTATTTACTGGTCTCCGTATTCCTGTTTACTGGTCTCCGTATTCCTGTTTACTGGTCTCCGTATTCCTATTTACTGGTCTCCGTATTCCTGTTTACTGGTCTCCGTATGTGTCGCTAAAAAACTAAATGAAAAAACAAAAAGCGCAGCGGGATAAGTGCTTGAGATCAGACCTTTCCAAATCAGAGACTGATCAGTTCCATAAATTTTTGAAGCTTATAAAAATGTGGGTAACAGAAAAGCCAGTCAGAATTCTGGGGGTGCTTTAATGGGGAGTCAGTAACTCGTAATTCCTCGGTATTCCCCACCTTCACCAGTAGAATTTCACAAAATCGAACATTAAAGAATGCTCTAGCACGTGTAATTTTTATTTTTGAATTCATTAATTTTAAAGCTTTTAAAGATTTAATACATTTTCCTCTATCCACAATGGCAGAATCTGACACCAGATCGAGATTAATTTTGGGCTTCCCGGCGCACACAAGCTGCTTCTTCGAGTAATTGCTTATCACCCTTGACACTTCTGACTGGTACGCCCCGGGCATTTCGATTAGGCCCGACCCTACATCTTTCGGGATGAAATGAACGGGGACCGTCGCCTAGAGCTGTGTTAATCACTCTAATTAGTCCGGCCATGATTGACTGAGTCCCTATGTAAAACCCAGGAGAAAGAGTTCAGTTAAGTGCATTGGCCAGGAACGAGGATATATTGGAAGATATTATCGTCCACATGTAAATAGCGTAAATGATGATAACTCCTCATGCCAAATATTCAGACAAAAATCGAAGAGTGCTTGCATAAAAACTTTCTTCGTTCATTCTCTTCTACTCAATTAGTTTCTTTTCTCGCACTAACTGCCTTCCATATACTTGCTTCCCTGATAGCTCAGTCAGATAAGTGCCATACGTGATACACGTTTTGGACGATCATGTATCGAAAGAGACATGACTGGCTGGGCAGAAGATTATCCAGCAGCAGGTTGCCATTGCTTTCTGAAGTAGACTGGCTGCTATCCAAGGCTATAGAACTCAATTGGTCCTGTTATTTAATCCATAACTGGAGGGAAGAGAAGGATTAATACCTTTCCCAAGGGTATTTTTGTGTAAGTGAGTGCAAGGAAATCAACTGGAATTCGAACTCAGCTCCCCGATTTCTCGTTCCGAGCCGATATCCACTGCACCACAAACAAATCTCCAAAATTTAAAAGCAATGTCAATTGCAATTTGTACCTTCCTAAATCCCATCCAACTCTCCGAATCCTATCAACCTCCCATCCTTTCTTAGGCATCCCTTGTACCCTGTTTTTAACTCTCTCTAACCCTTATACACCAGTGGCATACCTGCCTTGCTTGGGGTGAAATGACTATAAAAATACAAATCATGAAGATACGAACTTACTAACATGCACTTAAATGAATAAAGACAAAAAAATAACTTATCCTACCTGCCGCGTTTCGATCTCTGAGGAACTTTATCAAGGTATATGTAGGGATTTTATTTTAAGTATATATATACAAGAACAAAAATGTCATTGTCTTTTTCACAATTGATTGGGATAGAAGAGCTTACGAATATTCATCATGTATTGAACAGGTGAAGAGGCTCATCCCTTGTTCCCTGTTTACGATGTGGATACCGGCTTTCTCTTTTCTAATCTTTTCACTCTTTTCTTTTTTTTATTTGTTTCAATTGGAGTAGAGAGACTAAACTATCGCCCGGTTCACACTCCACACACGTCTATTGTACAGGTGAAGAGGCTCATCCCTTGTTCCCTGTTTAGGATGTGATTTCCGGCTTTCTCTTTTCCAATCTTTTCATTCTTTTCTTTTCTTTTCTTTTTTTCAATTGGAGTAGATAGACTAAACTCTCGCACGGTTCAAACTCCACCCACGTCTATTGAACAGGTAAGGAGGCTCATCCCTTGTTCCCTGTTAAGGATGTGGTTTCCGGCTTTCTCATTTTCAATCTTTGCACTCTTTTCTTTGTTTATTTTTTCAATTGGTGTAGATAGACTAAACAATCGCCCGGTTCACATTCCACCCACGTCTATTGAAAAGGTGAAGAGGCTCATGTCTTGTTCCCTGTTTAGGATGTGGTTATCGGCTTTCTCTTTTCCAGTCATTTCACTCTTTTCTTTTTTCTATTTTTTTCAATTGTAGTAGATAGACAAAACAATCGCCCGGTTCACACTCCACACACGTCTATTGAACAGGTGAAGAAGCTCATCCCTTGTTCCCTGTTTAGGATGTGGTTTCCGGCTTTCTCTTTTCCAAACTTTTCATTCTTTTCTTTTTTTTCTTTTTTTTTTTTTAATTGGAGTAGATAGACTAAACTATCACCCTGTTCACACTCCACCCACGTCTATTGAACAAGTGAAGAGTCTCATCACTTGTTCCCTGTTTAGGATGTGGTTTCCGGCTTGGGTTTTCCAATCTTTTCACTCTTGCGCATCCCCCTGCACATCAGTGGCGCTACCGCCTTGCTCGGGGTGATATGATTAAAAAAAAAAGAAAAAAATGATTAAATGTCATCCATGTTCATGGACATGAGGGAATACAATTCAGAGCCTAGTAAATGAAAGTGTGAAGTTGCTGTTTTTTATGCAAATTAGTATTTAAATTCTGCTAGATTCTGATTGATCTGACATCCTTGCTTTTGCATATAAATACATGTCGCAAAAAATCCCTGCGTTTGCATTTATAAAGTCCCACAGAGGACGAAATGCCTCGGTTAAGATAATTAATATCTTCTATATATTCATATTGCCCTTTAAAAGATATACTCTGACAGAAATTTTTCACACACACACACACACACACACACACACACATATATATATATATATATATATTTGTGTATTTAGGCAGCAAAGTTTCTTTTAGACATGTCAGAATAAATAAATTGCAAACATTGTGTCTGCTTTATTATTGATAAATTCCGTTCATAATCACGGATATTATTTCGTGTGTTATAATTGAAAGATATAAAAGATGAGCTGTAATGTTGACAGATTAAAAGTAGTTGGAAACATTGAGAAACGAATTATAATAACATCTGTCAAGGTTGTAGCTCAGCTTTTTACGTCAATTACAATACAAATCTCGAAAGATTATCCGTGAGTATGAACGGATTTTATTAAAATTAAGCAGACATAATGTTTGCAGTTTATTTCATCTGACACGCGCGCGCACACACACACACACACACACACACACACACACACACACACACACACACACACACACACATATATATATATATATATATATCATGGACGTACCGTATAGGTAGGCAAGGTAGTAGGCAGTGCCTACCCGAATAAAATAGATTTTTTTTTCTGTGACGCTATACACACTTAATCCAACAATATTCTAAAGATTATACCGATTATTATGCATAAAATACATACATATATATATATATCTATATACTAAAAGAAAGTGAAAGAACACGTAGATTCCTTTAGCGGTGTAAAAAGAAAATTTACAGTAATTTTTAGCAACACAGTTTTGCGGTTATTTTTTGTGACCACAACTTACACTCTTGAAGAGAATCTCGAAAGGAGATTGGGCGTCCTTGGGAACATCGAGAAATAGATAATAAAATCAACTCTTAATGTTGCTGTGCATTTCTTACATCCATCAATTATAATACACGAAAGATTATCCGTGAGTACGAACGGGTTTTATTAAAAATAAGCAGACACAATGTTTGCAATTTATTTAACATTACATTCCTAAAGCAAAATCTGGCGCCTAAATACACACACACACGCGCGTGCGCATATATATATCTATATATATAATCAGATGAATAAGGAAGCAAGAAAATCATTGCAACGTTCAAAACAATAATTTAAAACAGTGTTCAATATAAAAATTAACAATGAATATTTATTATTATACTTAAGAACATAGACAAACTACAAACTACTACAAAATTATATATTTTGTTTCGACATTTAACGAACAATGTTAGGTAGTTAACATCTTCATTAACTACCTCATGAGACATTGTTCTTTCAATGTCCAAACAAAATGTACGATTTTGTAGTAGTTTGTAGTTTGTACATGTTCTAAAGTATCATATATATATATATATATATATATATATATATTGCTGTGGCCTGTAAAAGCCAGAAAAGAAGACCCAGAAAGTAGAAGGTAGGTTGAACCAATGTACTGGAATAACAGAACATATATACAAATAAGAATGTTTTTAGTCAGCAGATAGAAGTGTCCGTCCGAACTGTCAAGTTACACTGCGTCTCGACTGCATCCCCTGGGAAGTCTCGCAGGTTAGTATTTCTGAAGGAGGAAGAGTTCATTCAAATGTAGATAGGGCAACATACACACACACACACACACACACACACACACACACATATATATATATATGTATATATATATATATATATATATATATATATATTAGTCATCCACATACAAACCTGTTTCGCTTTATCGCAACTCATCAATGTGTCTAGACCTCCACTTGCTTCCAACCGAGATCAAAACTGGTGTCACTTGAAGTGCCTAACCTCTAAGCTATCGGCGCATGGCTGAGAGAAAAGGAAATTTTAGCGTGTTGTATATATCGGGCGTATACACACGAATATGATATTTAAACAATAAAAATACGAGTCTCAATGACAAACCGACCTTGACGAGCAAAGTCACCATAACGGTCCCTTGACGAAACTTCGAAGTCGGCATGAATCTACTCAGTTAAGTAACGATCTCTTTGTGCTTATATATATATATATATATATATATATATATATATATATATATATATATATATATAATGTTTTGGTCTCAAGAGCAAATTTTCGGAAGCGGACACCATATCTGCTGCTTGTTTGATTGTGATTTTCAAGAACTGTGCGTGTTTTTTCGAAAGGCACAAATGCAAGATTTGTGGTATGAATAGGTGCCAAATTTTCTATGCTGTTCCGACACCACTGTCCTGAGTCGGAGGTCTGAATCAATTAGGGCGATCGCATAAAATTATCTTTCGCAAACATGGCTTCCCGGTTGACACCATTTCATACACAATTTACTTACAGTAATTGGTAGCACAGCTGATGATTGGATTGACTTTATGGTGTTCACTATGTATCAAACGTCGTTAAGCTATTTAATATCGAACCTGTTTATTATTATTATTATTATTATTATTATTATTATTATTATTATACTTGAGTCTATAGACAATGGTTGGTCTTATTTCTATTGGAGTCCATTAACAGAAATTGGCTGCGTTCATATTTGAGGTATATTAGTCACCGTTGCCCAGGTTTGATTATATATTTAAACACTGGTCGGAATTTTACTTGACTGTATAAACATTTTTCGGATATGTATTTATGTCTATCAGTAAGCACTGGTCCCTTTTATACTTGAGTGTATAGGCAAATGTTGTCTGGATTTGTACTTATATATTTATAAAAACGTTGGTTGGGTTTATACTTGAGTCTATAAGAATATGATTTCCAGATCTGTACTTAAGTCCATATGTACACACTGGTCTGGTTTATACTTGAATATATATATATATATATATATATATATATTAGAACCAGCATAATAAAAAATATCCAAATGTTGGACAATTTTTGGCTTTATTTTCACCTGAAGTTAAAACCAAAATACGATGTTTAAAACGGCACATGATTAAACATAATAGACATTCATTGTCTGTTATATTTAACAGTATATGTTTAGAAAAACAATATATATATATATATATATATATATATATATATATATATATATTAGAACCAGCATAAGAAAAAAATATCAAATGTTGGACAATTTTTGTCTTTATTTTCACCTGAAGTTAAAACCAAAATACGATGTTTAAAACGCCGCATGATTAAACATAATAGAAATTTACTGTATGTTATTTTTAACAGTATATGTTTAGAAAATATATCTATATATCTATATTAGAACCAGCATAATATAAAATATCCAAATGTGGGGCAATTTTTGTTTTTATTTACATCTGAATTTAAAACCAAAATACGATGTTTAAAACAGCTCCTGATTAAACATAATAGACATTCACTGTGTGTTATATTTAACAGTATATGTTTGGAAAATATATATATGCATATTAGACCCAGCATAATAAAAATATCCAAATGTTGGACAATTTTAATCTTTATTTTTACCTGTATTTAAAACCAAATTACGATGTTTAAAACGGTGCATGATTAAACATAATAGACATTCATTGTCTGTTATATTTAACTGTATATGTTTAGAAATATATATATATATATATATATATATATATATATATATATATATATATATATATTAGAACCAGCATAATAAAAATATTGCATTGTTGGACAATTTTTTTCTTTGTTTTCACCTGAAGTTAAAACCAAAATAGGATGTTTCAAACGGCTCATGATTAAACATAACAAACATTCATTGTCTATTATATTTAACAGTATATGACTAGAAAAAAATATATATATATATTAGAACTAGCATAATACAAACTTTGAACAATTTTTGTTTTTATTTTCACCTGATGTTAAAACCGAAATAAGATGTTTAAGACGGCGCATGATTAAACATAATAGACATTCATTGTCTGTTATATTTAACAGTATATGTTTAGAAATATATATAAATATATATTAGAACCAGCAAATAAAAAATGTCTAGATGTTGGACAATTTTTGTCTTTATTTATAACTGAAGTTAAAACCAAAATGCGATGTTTAAAACGGCTCATGATTAAACATAATATACATTCATTGTATGTTATATTTAACAGTATATGTGTAGAAAAAAATTATATATATATTAGAACCAGCATAATAAAAAAATATCCAAATGTTGGACGATTTTTTTTTCACCTGAACTTAAAACCAAAATACGTTGTTTAAAACGGCTCATGATTAAACATAATATATATACATTGTCTGTTATATTTAACAGTATATGTTTAGAAAATTATCTACTGCCTTGATAAAGTGTGTGTGTTTTGTAATACTTGTTTGAATAACCAACTCGTATATATAAAAATACTTAGTTGTATTTTTCTTCTTTATCTGACTCAGTAGTGTAGATGGGTAGTCAGAGGAGAATCTCGCACACGCATGCGTTGTCGGGAGTTATTTTCTCTTCTCTGCCTGTACTTCTTCTACCTCTTGGTTCCGTTCTGCTTTTGACCGAAAAAAAACTCGATTTCATATAAGCTGAAATTGCCACGTATTTTGCCTTCTCAAAATCCCTTTAATTACGTCAACGATGGCTAGGTCCATCTATTAATCATTTTCGCCGATTATTACATTTGACGTAATTACATTCCTGTTTGTCTCTGTTTATGTTTTGTTTGTCATTTTTTAATATTTGTAAAGTACACTTTTCCTTTAATACCTCTCCACCACACAATCGAGACAATTTTATAAAACATTTGCATATAATAACAGACAAACATAATTAATCAATGATATTCATTGTCTGTTATATTTAACAGTATATTATGATTAAACATAATAGAAATTTACTGTATGTTATTTTTAACAGTATATGTTTAGAAAATATATATATATATATATATACTAGAACCAGCATACTATAAAATATCCAAATGTGGGGCAATTTTTTATATTTACATCTGAATTTAAAACCAAAATACGATGTTTAAAACGGCTCCTGATTAAACATAATAGACATTCACTGTCTGTTATATTTAACAGTATATGTTTGGAAAAAAAAATATATATATATATTAGACCCAGCATAATAAAAAAATATCCAAATGTTGGACAATTTTAATCTTTATTTTTACCTGAAGTTAAAACCAAATTACGATGTTTAAAACGGTGCATGATTAAACATAATAGACATTCATTGTCTGTTATATTTAACTGTATATGTTTAGAAATATATATATATATATATATATATATATATATATATATATATATATATTAGAACCAGCATAATAAAAATATTGCATTGCTGGACAATTTTTGTCTTTGTTTTCACCTGAAGTTAAAACCAAAATAGGATGTTTCAAACGGCCCATGATTAAACATAATAGACATTCATTGTCTGTTATATTTAACAATATATGTTTCGAAAAAATATATATATATGCATATATTAGCACCAGCATAATAAAAAGATATCCAAATATTGGACAATTTCTGTCTTTATTTTCACCTGAAGTTAAAGTCAAAATACGATGTTTAAAACTGCTCATGATTAAACATAACAGACATTCATTGTCTATTATATTTAACAGTATATTATTGGTCACTTACTGACCAACTAAAGGATTGATTTCCTATTAGGGCCAGGAAGAAAGATACGAAAAAAAGAAGGTAGGTCGAAATAACAGAACATATATACAAAATAAGAGTGTTATTAGTAGAGAGAAATGTCCGTCCGAACTGTCAAGTTACACTGCGTCTCGGCTTCTTTAAAATGTCTCGCAGGTTAGTATATCTGAAGGTGGAAGAGTTCATTCCAATCTAGATAGGGCACCATAACAGATACAGAACAACAAATGCAAACAAAAGTAATAAAATATTATCAATATCAAAGATAAAACTCTGTCTCTCTTCTCTGCAATTGTGCACATGTTTTTTTCTTGTTAATATTATGCAGGGGACACGTTTTCCTAATGTTAACTCCAAATTAGCCCCTTAAATTAGGCATAATAATGAATCAAGCCAAAACGCGATTTCCATATTTTTTTTTCTTTTTCTTTCAGTTTTTTCTTTTAAATTCCACTGAGTATGTCATCTGTCTACACATTCTGAAATACGTTTGGCGCCAAGACGTGGTATTACAGTTAGCGTAGAACTATTATGACTGAGCAGTGAGTTCGATCCTCAACAGGTGCTCCATAATTTTGGCCTTACGCCACATCTAAGCCACACTTACAAAACCACCATTCCGAGAAGCATGATTAAATAACTTATGACCATAGGAACATTTATCTTGCACGTATTTTGTCAACTTCCAAAGTTTTCTGCACGTCTCAGACTTTAATCATATCCATAACTGGCTTACAGCGACATCTCACCTTTTCAGTTAGACATTAACTCTCTTTGTCGTTCCCTTTTGTTCTTTTATTGCTTCTTTATCTTTTCATACATTTATTCGTTCATTCGAGCGCTATCACAATCCACTTACTGACCAACTAAAGGATTGATTTGCTTCAGATATCCTTACTTTTTTTTCTTTTTTAACGAGTTTGTTATCGACTTTGTGGCGTCGACCAACTCCTTTGTGATACCCTGAAGAAAATCTTTAAACAAAAATAAGTAGGGTACAAAGCACTGAAAGAAAAAAAGCGAGAGAGCGCCTACATTTCTCTGTTATTATTATTTTTCTTTTAAGCATATACACATCAGAAGAAAGTTCTAAAATGTTCAAAAGTTCGTTTTTCTTCGCGTTGTATCATACCAGTAGACATCTCGAAGCACGACCATACGATCATAGGCGGTACCTGCGCCTCGATTTACAAATTGACATCAGGTAAATAACCTTCACATACAACATGCGTGCCTTTGCTCAAGTTCAACGTCACACGTGTAATTTCCTTAATTTCAGCCATATTTGAACACAGAAATCTGTCATTATTTTCATTTCATATTATTCAAAGTCTGACCCAGAAAGTAGCAAAACAAAAAATCAAAGAAAAATTATTTAAGAGCCTGACTGTATGTGTTGAGGATGGGCATACAGTTTGCTTGGAGGATTAGACGTATCATCTAGCGTTTGAACTTCGTCTTAAAAATTATGGGTCCGTAAAACTCTAAATACTATTCATCTTAGCTCATGCATTGTTACACGGAACCTAATTCAACTTTAGTGCGTTGTGGAGCAGTGGATATCGGCTCGGAACGAGAAGCCGGGGAGCTGAGTTCGAATTCCAGTTGAATCCATTGTATTCACTTACGCGCAAATACCCTTGGGAAAGGTATTAATCCGTCTCTTCCTTCCAGTTATGGGTTAAATAGCAGGACAGATTGGGTTCTATAGCCTTGGTCGGCAACCAGTCTACCGCAGAAAGCAATGGCAACCTACTGCGGGATAATCTTCTGCCCAGTCAGTCATGTCTCGTTCGCGACATGATCGCCCAAGCGTGTTTCACGTATGGCACTTAACTGACTGATCTCAAGCGTAGTTTTCTTGTCTAACATCTCATTGTACAACATATCTGCCAGCTCATGTCTAACTTCCCTTTCTTACGGCAGTTCTTATAGTATTTCAAATCAACCCCAAACTCTACATCCTTAGTCTTACTACGAAACTTATCTATCGCAGTCTCCCTCGCATTTTTATGTTATTCCTAACAAAGCGGCGATAGTAAGAGGCCATTTCAATAAAGACACTCACTTGACTGACATTGGTTGTAGTCGAAACTGATTTAAATAAGTGGAAGAGGTCGAAAATATTTATTCGATTTGTAGCAAGTTCATTTCTCTGTTATGTCGTGAGTAAGAATAAATAACTCAACAACAGGAATAGGTTAATCGTCTCAACCGTCGTAAGACGTAGTATGAGCAATGGGTACTTCCGGGTCGTCACCGGAAGTCTACGACTGACTTGTCGATCGGCTGCTCGGTACACTCTCCTCACGTAGATGCCACCATTACTTTACATAGTAATGGAATAGTCCATTGTAGCCGAATAGGTGCGGGCGTCCCAACATTCTCCCATTAAGTTCATATCTTTCGTTAATTCCTTTGCACTCTGCAACTCCTTTTCCTATGACAACTTCATTTTCAACGCCAACTTAATTTTCTTCAGGAACTCTATTTCTCGTACCAACTTCTTTTCCTCGCCAACCTCTACGCATGCGCTTTCGACCCTGCTTAATGTATTTGAGCAAGCCACATTTCTTAACACTACTGTCAGACTTTGAACCAAATTTTAAAAAGTACGCTGCTACATCTTATGTTTTTTTTTAAACTCGCAACTTTTCTAATAAGAAACGGCGAGAAAACTACACACAGGTAAAACGATAAGTCACTTACCTTATCTTGATATCCTTTAATAAAATGATCGTCCAATGTCCTCACAGATGCCCCCACCCAGTTTTTTTTATCAATCTATGAATTTTTTCTCAAAAAACAAAAACCTATGAATTTTACCTCAAAAAACAGCAAGTCACTGCACACGAAATCATGTATGTTGCATAATATTTTTTTTCTCTGGAAAACAACGATGAAGACCGTCATGTTGGTTAACCATGAACAAAGAAATATTAACTTTTATTTTTATTCTTCATCTAACTCGGAGTGTCGAGAGTTCTCTTCCTTGCCTCTCTTCTATTGTCTCTTGGCTCTGTTCTGGTTTTGACCGAAAAAACTACGATCTTATATAAGTTGAAATTTCCACGCATTTTGTCTTCTCGAATTCTGCTTAATTACGTCATCTATGGATAGGCACATCTATCAAACACCTTCGCCGATTATTGCCTTTGATGTAATCCTGTTAATATTATGTTTGATATTGTTTATAATTTCTGTGCTTGAACCGGATGCCCTTAACGTATACACACATTTGTTTGCCATTGTTTCTGGTTCAGTCATATTTCTGTCGAAATATATTAGATTCTTTTGTTACCGGCTGCCTTTGAAATAAACACATATTTGTTTGTCACTGTTTACATTCCGGCCTTTGACCGAATTCATTTTTCTGTCGGTCACACACACACACACACACACACACACACACACACACGTGTATATATATATATATATATATATATATATATATATATATATATATTGTGTTGAATTGTGATAATGTTAATCGCCAATATTGCTATGTTTCAGTGGTTTTAATGATAAAATGTATCTTGACAAGCAGGTATTTTATCTTAAAGTGCTCAATATCGGAGTCGAGATAGAGGCTTGATAAGCACAAAGAGTTTGTCACTTTAACTGAGAAGGTCATGATGTTCTCACTCAGCAAGGCTGGCAACCCAGCTCTGAAGAGTGATATATATATATATATATATATATATATATATATATATGTTAGAAATTATGTTTTAGAACATGTACATAATTTCTTCTATATATGTCCTTATTATGTACATGTTCTAAACATGATTTATAATAAATATTCACTGCTCTGTACATCATATATCGAGCACTGTTTTAAATTAATGTTTTGGACGGAAAAAATTATTTTTTCTCTCCTCATTCTATACTCACTCGGATATGTCAAAAGTTAAAATAGAAATAGGGGTTGTTTCCAACGAGGGAAATTCGTATTGAAGAAAAAGTGCGAGAAGCCGTCAACGTTTTGTTTAAAGTGTAGATTTATTGTTGTTGTTATTAATAATTATTACTTTAATTATATAAAAATTACCAGCCTTCACTCAACAAAGTAACTTGAAAAACCTAAAACACACACAGACACAAGAAGTTCAAACGCGAAAAACACATAGACACACTAAATTCAAGTAGTATCCCAAAACAATAAAAAGGACTAGATGACCCGTAGAGTAGAGTTGAATCAAAATCGCTGAATACAATTGTGAAGTATAAAGACAAAATCACATTTTGCAAGTCAGTGACAAAAACTTTTACGGTTAACGAAGGCGACAGAAAAAACTTAAAGTGCGAATATGAAAAAAAAAACATGCACGCATGCATTTGAACTTTCTTACCTACTTACCACTTGACTTATCTATTTATACATGATACCTTGGCCATCATAATAGAAAACGAATCTCGACATGTGAAGTCACAAATTTATTCACCTAAAGACAGTCAACTTTAGACTCGAAACACGTGTAGCGACACACATATCATTATGGACACTTAATATATCAGACAAAAAGCAAATAATAATTATAATAATAGCAACAATAAATCTACACTTTAATCAAAACGTTCGCGGCTTCTCGCACTTTTCTTATATATATATATATATATATATATATATATATATATATCCAAGTGAATAAAGAACGAAAGAAGTAGTATTAACAACGTTCAGAATATTAATTTAAAACAGTGTTCAATATAGAGACAGAGTTATGAATATTTATTATATATAAGAACTTGTACAAATTATATTTTACTACAAAAGTGTACATTTTGTTTCGACATCGAAAAAACAATGTCTCATCAGGTAGTTAATAAGCCAGTCAGATAGTGATTAACTACCTGATGAGACATCGTTTTTTCTATGTCGAGACAAAATGTACACTTTTGTAGTAAAATATAAATTGTATATGTTCTAAACTATAATATATAAATATATATATTGATTGATTGATACTTAGTTTTTGGTCATAATAGGGTTAGACTATTACATATTTGTATTAAAAATTGTTCGATACACGTTTAAAAATGGAATATATATATATATATATATATATAATTGTAATAAATAAAAAATCTTTTCTAAATTATATTACTCTGTTAAATTAAATAAATGAATATAACATCAAGTTCTTTTGAGTTCGTCTCTATCGGAATCTACCCGGATAATATACCAAGTGTGCTACGTTATATATATATATATATATATATATATATATATATATATATAGGATGTCTTATCAAGAAGTATCGAGATTGTTACGACGGAGCTAAAGTACGCGCAGTGAAGGCTCTTCGGACAGACTAAACATAAACTTAATCGCCATGTACACTGTTATATATGGATAAAGTGTCGTTGCCGATATTTGAGTTTGAACACGGATCGCCAGCGAACAAACATAGTCGACCTCGTTTTTTTATGTAGTTAGAATAATCGTGCTGCTGGGATCACGTGACGTCGTAAAAATAAAATATATAGGGGTACATCATAAGCATGAAAGAGGGAGAAAAGAAAAAAATGTTCCAGTTGTTTAAGAAGGCGTTGTTTCTAGTATGTGTGACTTTACAAAAGTAGCGATGAGTATTCGTTTGGAATGAGGCAAAGAAACAAAAATATACGTATCCGGCACATTGTAATAGGATAATCAGTTAATATTTACCACTTCACCAAAGAGACGTCATATTTGCAGGACTACAAAGAAATAAGCAGGTGAAGTTATTTGAAAATTAATCCACGAAATATTCAGCAGAATACAGGAAAAGGGAAGAACTAAAATCTATCATTATTCAAATGTTGGCGCTACAAAACAACAAGAACAACAATTGCAGCAAAAAATAAACAACATAAACAGTAATTACAGTTGCAACAACAACAAGTTTTTTTAAAGTATTATTTAATAAAACTGAAGAAAGTAAAACAAGATTTATTCACTTCAGATGCTGTTGCCAGTTCAATTGACAAATTTTTATACAATCCAGACGAAGAGATAACTTTTCCAGCTTATTAAAAAAGATACGAAGGAATCTTCAAAAAGGATTATTTGTATGGAAAGAATGAAAAGAAAGTTCATTTATTATAAAGAAACATTATTATTATAAAAAAATATGTAAATATTATTTTTCAAAAATAAACTAGGTGAGATAAATTTTAATGAAATATTATCGAAAATTTTCGGTGATACGAGCTCATTGTTTAATACATGTTGGCAGTGTCTTTGCTTAGTAAAGTGTGACGATGAAAAGTCGGGAATCTAGTATGCGAGAAAGTGAAGTTATATTAATTAACTCAGGATTTATTTTCATGCCTAATATTCATAAGGAGCTTACCTTCTAATAAAGACGCAATAATAAGATCTGGGGTAATTGCTAAATTAGAAATGAATCCCAACTTAACTATTCAGAAAATAGCAAAAGAAAATCATTCTAAAACTCGATACCACAAAGATTGAGGAAAGAGACATGTTTTTTTTGTTTTTTTTTAATCATTTCGCCCCGAGCAAGGCAGAAACGCCACTGATGTGCAGGGGGTTACATAAATGTAGAAAGATTAATTAGAAGATAGTGAGGATTACAAGCTAGTTAGAAAGGAACAATAGAAAGCTGAGAAAGCAGGTGCAATGACAGATACATGGGCGGAGAGAAAGTGAAGATTATGCAGGGGAGGGGAGAGAGCTAGAGTCCAGTGGTTAGTAGGTGAGTATTAACTTTGTTTTTAAATTTCTGGAGGTCGTAGCCGTCAGGAAAGCAAGAATACGGGAGTGAGTTCCACAGGCGGGAAGTGCGAGAGAGGAAGCTGCAGGAGTAGAATTGTCGTCTGCATTTGGCTAACCTGACTGTGAATGGGTGGGACCCAGTTGCCAGCCTGGTTGCACGGGTAAACACCTGTTGAGGAGGCACCAGTGACTTAAGCTCATCCGAGCAGAAGCCATGAAAGTATTTATAGAAGAGACAGAGGAAAGCCACATTTCGACGATGGGAAAGTGGCTGCAGACGAGTCGCCAGATCAGTACCTATCACATTACAGACTCTCCTTTGAAGCTTGTCAAGAACACTGAGGAGAACGGCAGGGACACTTGACCATAAATGGCAGCAGTACTCCATGCACGGACGGATGTTTTACTTGTATATATGCAGGATGGATTCAGGTGGAAAAAACATCCTGGATCGACATAGTGACCCAATCTTCTTAGCAGTAGATTTTGCTATGGATTCAATATAGTGCTTCCATTTCAGGTCTGAGGACAGGGTAAGTCCGAGGAGGCGTAGTGTATTACTCTCCGGGAGAATCACCTGGTCCATGCTTATGGGAGGCAGAAGAGGTTGCCTGTAATGGTTGACAGACAACAGCTTGGTCTTAGAGGAATTGAAGTTGACAAGCCACTTCTTGCCCCAGTTCACCACAGAGTGTAGATCCCGCTCAAGGTCAGCAGCGAGATTATGTCTGTCCGCCACGACAGGTTTCTTACTGGTGCGGGAGTATATTGTATTGTCATCTGCGTAGATGCCTACTTGGGACTTGATCTCATCTGGGAGGTCGTTGATGAAAATAAGGAAGAGCGTTGGGCCCAGGATAGAGCCTTGTGGGAAACCAGCATTCGTGCTGTAGGACGAAGAGGCACGCCCATTCAGAACGACCTTCATTTTGCGGTTATTTAAGAAAGACTGGATTAGGTCAAGCAGGCGACCGCGTAGTTTGCATAGGAGGCCAGGGTGCCAAACCCTGTCGAAAGCCTTGGAGATATCCAGAGCAACCGCGCGAGCCTCGTCAGACTCATCAAGGGCCTGTAGCATGTACTCCGTTACAGTTGTTAGCAGGTCAGCTGTGGACCTGTCAAATCGGAATCCATATTGCCTGTTGGAGAACAGTTTGTGGGCGGTGAGATGATGAACTATTTCAGCATTGATTATAGCCTCGAACACTTTCCCGAATATTGGTAGAAGACTGATAGGGCGATAGTTGGATGGGTCCGAGGGTTCACCACAGTTCTTATAGACAGGAACGACTGAGGAGAATTTCCAGCATGCAGGAAAGCAGGAAGCAGAAAGGCAGTAGTTAAACAGTTTAGAGAGGACAGGGGAAAGTTCAGTGGCACACCTCTTAAGGACTATCACCGGGATTCCATCGTCTCCACACGCCTTATGGGGGTCGAGTTTTGAAATTACTCTGGATACTACTGTCGGGGTAATATATACGTCGTGCAGTTTGGCCTCAGTTCTAATAGGGAAGTCGGGTGGGTGCACTCTGGACGAGTCGAATGTGGAGTTGGATGAGAATCTGCGGGCAAAGCACTCAGCTTTCTCCGCAGATGACGTGAGAACATCAAATCCATGGATTAAAGGAGATATTGAGGATTTCCTAATGTTGAGCACTCGTTTACAAATCCTCCAATAGTCCTTGGAGCCGAACTTGCGGTCAGCTATGTACTGTCGCATTCTCTCAGCAAACAACTGTTTGGCGTCATTTAGGGTTCTCTTGCACTCACTGCGAGCAGATGTGAACAGGCGCCTATTGTGATCAGTTGGCTGTCTCCGGAATATACGGAAGTAATGGTTCCTGTGGGCAATGGCGGCTGAGCAGGCCGGAGAGAACCACGGAGAGGAATGAGGTTTTAAGCAATACTTCCTGGTGGGTATGAAGGCATCAAAAGCCAACTTTCACCCATGACGAGACCTCAGAGGCACAGTCATCAACTGATAGGTCAAACACTTTTCCCCAAGGGACGTCGCAGAGGAAATCGCGAAAGGCATCCCAGTCAGCTTTTTGGTAGAGGTAGGAGGTTCTATAAGTAGGGGGATCCTGGGGGGAGTGAGATTGGAAAGAAATACTGAGGGAGTGGTGGTCGGAGTTGCCGAGAGGGCAAAGCTGCGAGACTTGACAGGCGTCGGGCGCAGAGGTGAAACATATATCTAGCAGTGAGGAATGACCCGAGGGTGTGCTTGGGAAGCGAGTGGGGAAGTCCACCACTTGCGTAAGGGATTGGGAAATAGCAAAGTTCATGGCGTGAATGCCCGCCGAATCAGTAACGGCGTTTTCAAGCCACTCAGAGTGATGGGCATTGAGGTTTCCAAATACAAATATGTGGGCAAATGGGTGATAGGAAATAGCCTTATCTATGTCGTCGGCAATGCTATCTAGTAGGGAGCAGTTAGGAGAGGAGGGAGAACGGTAAAGGAAGAATAGGTAGCTAACCGAACTGAGGAGAGACAAGCGGAGACATATGTATTGGTGGTCAGTAGATTCGAGTGAAGTCACCCTAGTTATGGGGAGGTGTTCGCTGACATAAACACCCAGCCCATGCATGTGGACAGACATAGCGTCTGAACATCTAAGAAAAAAGATTATAGATGTTTTTTCAACTCCTAACCGAACATTAACAAAGGACTATAATCCCATCTTAATAACCTATACTTGCTACGATCATGAGGGTAAGCATTTTATAGTAATTGTTTTTTAAGACCAAAAAATGCTACGAATGTAGTTGATTATTAGGACATAAAAGTACTTATTGCAAATACAAAAAATGGAAGAAAAATAAAACGTATGTGAACATAGTAAATACATCGTGTAAATTCGAAAAGAATAAAGAAAAATCTCTTTAACTGAGTTATCAGTCAGTTAAGTGCCATACGTGATACACCCTTGGGCGATCATGTCTCGAAAGAGACATGACTGACTGGGCAAAATATTATCCCGCAGTAGGTTGCCATTGCTTTCTGCGGTAGACTGGTTTCCGACCAAGGCTATAGAACCCAATCTGTCCTGCTATTTAACCCATAACTGGAAGGAAGAGACGGATTAATACCTTTCCCAAGGGTATTTGCGCGTAAGTGAATACAATGGATTCAACTGGAATTCGAACTCGGCTCCCCGGCTTCTCGTTCCGAGCCGATATCCACTGTACCACAACGCACATCCTGTTGTTTGTATTCGACTCTGCTTCGCTGCAGCGAAGTCGACGTGCGGCGGCGGCGTCCTAGTCGTAGGCGTTGTCAGCTCGCATCGGCGGCGGCAATGGCAACGGCTAACGGCAAAACGGCGGACGACGTGCAGCAGCAGCAGCGAACCACGGAAGCCGTGACGGTGCGCCAGGCCTAGACGGACGAGATCTAACGCACACGACAGGCTAAGTTATAAACATCTCAAAACAGGAAATTTGTTTTAGTGAAAATTAATAATGTAAAAATAAAACTACGACTAGATACATGATCAGATATCACCATCATAAGTGAACAGACATGGAGAAAAATGGGTAAACGTAGTTTATTAACGTTTAAAAAGTTGCACATAGAGTTTCAGAAATTGAAACTTTATGGGTGAATTCACCTGTCACATTTCTTTAGTTGGCAAAACTAAAAAGCGGTGGTGATTTTATTAAAGAATACAGCTAATTTATTTGTAAAAGATTGGATTACATTATTTGATCTTTAGAACCTTCCAATGTTCTCTTTCTGCAACAAAATAAATATTGTTATCTCCAAGACAACTTAAAATTTGACAGTTATGACCTTGTGTTCCGCCACACTTTAGCTGTTAGAAAAGATGTAACGAATTGTTTTTAAATTTCCATACAAATCATTTTTATCGCAAATCATCGCCTGACGAAATCCAATTCATAGTATTGAAACATGAAAGCTTTTGTGTAGTGTTGTAAAAAGTGTTTCATTATAATCACTTATAATAAAAGTATTATAATGATATATTGTTCTACTTTGCATTCAGCAATTTGAAAAAAGTAAATGATATGATACGGACTTTGGATGTTTACTTCATTTGTTCTTACACACAGACACACACACACACACACACATATATATATATATATATATATATATATATATGCGCGCGCGTGTGTGTGTGTGTCTGTAGCGTGGGTATGTGTGTGAATAACATTAAGATATTTAGGGATGTATTACATATATGAATGATATATATTTAATAAAACCTGATGAATTGGTCAGGAGTTGAAATTATTTCGCGATACGCTGAGGGAGATAAATAAAATAAGAAAGAAAAGATTATTTTCTTTATTTCACACGGGTCCGGTTGGTTTCACCCTCGGAGTTATTATCGCGTCGCTTTCATCTCACATTGATTTTGAATGTTCTATTTGATAATTTAATTGGGTTTGTTTGGGTTTATTCATTTACTTGTCTATACTCTCCATTGATGATACATAATTTACATTTCCTGATTTAATATCTGAGCATTTTAATAACACTGTTTGTCTACTAGCTCAATAAACATTGCTCATAGAAATCTGATGTATTGAACCCAGTTTTGTTTGGTGTATTTCAATGCTATATCACTGGGGCATCTCTAAAGATTGAATTCGTAATTGACGAGATTTGTATCCAGACCGCCCATGTGGACGTCATGTTATTTTCTTGAGATTTTATTCTTGCTTTTATTCTTCTGTGTGTCGTGTCCTTTCGGAGTGTTGACGATCATGGCTCTCCACAATTTCCTATCATTTGTAGCGCTTTGTAGGGTTCGTGCTCTCAGCATCAGCCTTTCTCCCTTTTCGGTCATCCATTTACACAACTACATTAGGAAATTTTTTTTAATTCTTTTAATTTTTTTTGCAATGCTTCTCTTTTCTCACTTTCTAGTCTCAAATGGTCCAAATTTGTCCTTGTCTTTGTGTGTGACTAATTATGGTCCAAATTTGTCCTTGTCCTTGTGTGTGACTAATTATGGTCCAAATCCGTCCTTCTCTTTGTGTGTGACTAATTATGGTCCAAATTTGTCCTTGTCCTTGTGTGTGACTAATTATGGTCCAAATTCGTCCTTCTCTTTGTGTGTGACTAATTATGGTCCAAATTTGTCCTTGTCTTTGTGTGTGACTAATTATGGTCCAAATTCGTCCTTCTCTTTGTGTGTGACTAATTATGGTCCAAATTCGTCCTTGTCTTTGTGTATGACTAATTATGGTCCAAAGTTGTCCTTGTCCTTGTGTGTGACTAATTATGGTCCAAATTCGTCCTTGTCTTTGTGTGTGGCTAATTATGGTCCAAATTCGTCCTTGTCCTTGTGTGTGACTAATTATGGTCCACATTTGTCCTTGTCTTTGTGTGTGACTAATTATGGTCCAAATTCGTCCTTGTCTTTGTGTATGACTAATTATGGTCCAAATTTGTCCTTGTCCTTGTGTGTGACTAATTATGGTCCAAATTCGTCCTTGTCCTTGTGTGTGACTAATTATGGTCCAAATTTGTCCTTGTCTTTGTGTGTGACTAATTATGGTCCAAATTTGTCCTTGTCTTTGTGTATGACTAATTATGCTCCAAATTTGTCCTTGTCCTTGTGTGTGACTAATTATTTTCCGCCCTCCAGCCTATCTCTTTCACAGGCGGGATGTGGCAAGCCCCTCACTGCTCTATCGCTACTTCCATGGGCCTACTCGGACTAACTGCATTCATTAGTTCCGCCAAATCTAACCTTTATCTTCCTCACATATATGCATACGCTGTGCCTCTTATTCAGTTACCCCTCTACCAGGCTTACGGCCATATTACGTTGAATACACTGGTTCTCACTCGATCACCGAAGTTAAGTAACGTTGGTCAGTACTTAGATGGGTGACCG
This sequence comes from Ascarosepion bandense, assembly GCA_037127315.1. Classification (NCBI taxonomy): domain Eukaryota; kingdom Metazoa; phylum Mollusca; class Cephalopoda; order Sepiida; family Sepiidae; genus Ascarosepion; species Ascarosepion bandense. The sequence continues at coordinate 158,990 of JBBBDQ010002070.1, forward strand.
CTTGGGAATACCAGGTGCTTTAAGCGTTTAGTGACGGATGTGCGTTGTGGTGTAGTGGATATCGGCTCGGAAAGAGAAATCGGTGAGCCGAGTTCGAATTCCAGTTGAATACCATGCATTCACTTAATCACTGGTACACTTGGCAAAGGTATTAATCCTTCCCTTCTCTCCAGTTATGGGTTAAATAACAAGGGTAAGACTTGGGGACCCTACCCTTAAAAATAAATCCCAATGAATCTTGATACTCAAAAAGAAAAAAGTATTACTAGACACAAAACTTATATAAAAACAACAGAAAGAAAAAGGTATTACCAGCAATAAATAAATAAAATTTAGTTGGCAAGGTTGATACGCCATAAAAACAAAACAACCAACAACCAACCTTCTACCACGAGTGGCTCCAGGGCCTTGTACAGAGTAAACCTGACTGTAAAAAAATAAGAAAAATAAACAAAATCAGTAAAGATCAAATTCAATAGAAGAAATTTCTGTACAGAATAACTTTTTTTTAATTTTCTAGCCAGACTGCTATTGTATATTCGCCTTGTTGTTATTATGTACTTCTTTGTAAGATTTTTTTTACCACCACCTGAACTCGCTATTTTGCCATCCATTTAAACTAGCTCATTAAGTAGGCTATTCACTGTTTACCCTGCTCTTCTGGCCTTCAATATGTACTGTGAGTGTCAAATTCTCCAAGCCCTCTTTCATTAAAAATGACAGACAGAGTATTATAGTTACGTTTAATTTTTATGTCTAATTTTTTCATGTGGTCTTATGTTCTTTTTTCTTTTCAGCACATATATTATATAAAACTTTTCCAAATATTTTGTTTATTCGAGTGCTTTCAGCTATATTTTTAGCCATTATCAAGTATGAATTTTGTTTTACGTGTAACTGAATATGGATCGTTTTTATGTGTGTGTAGAGTCATGTGTGTAATTTATATTTCGAACACGGTAAACACATTGTGTCCATAGTTGATATTATTAAGTGTTGGATTTTTCTTTTTTTATTAATTCTGTTTTTTTGTATAAGTCATGTTCTGAAAAGAAAAAATCATATCACACAAAAAATTATAAAAAAAAGAAACTTTATATAAAAAAATGATATAAAATCTTTGTATAAAAAATGTGTATATGAAAAAGTGGTGTTGCTGCCCAAATATACAATGTGTGTGTGTGTGTGTGTGTGTGTGTGTGTGTGTGTGTGTGTGTGCGCGTAAATATTCGTCCGTGCATTGAATACTGTACCCATAACTGGTCTGGTGCTCCTACTGCACATCCAAAGATTCTTAACAAAAGCCAAAGAAGGATCTGTAATGTAATCTCTCGGTGTGGTCTAATAGTGAGCAAACTTGTCTCGCTAGAATCATTACAACTGAGTAGTGAGTTCGATCCCCACTGGGTACCCATGCCTTCGGCCTTGTACCACATCTAAGCGGCGCTTAGTAAATCAATTATCCTGGCATCTCGACTTCAGTCACATCGAAACTACGTAAACGTAATCTCATATGGTTGAACCCACCTTTTAGTCGTAATGTCTAAACAAACACCGGAAGAATTTTCCTAATTTAATTCACAAGCATTTCAACTATTCCCCTACGCTAAAAAAGATTTTTTTAACAAAAACAATATCAAGTTTACTTATAGCCGTGTTAATAACATCGATAAATATATATCACAGCATAACAATTAAATAATTGTAATTATTATTAATTAATTATATTAAATAAACGCATGTTTAACCTGCAAAATAATAGTAACTCTACAAAAATAATTGTAATTGCCGAAAAAGTAACACCTGCCCACTAAACGGCCACTGTAAAGTATAATTTACAGAAATAGCATCAATTCTAATAGCGATGTTAAATTTTATTTTGCCTCAACTGAAAACCAATGGAAATACCGTTACTACAATCATCAAATGACTTAAAAAAAAAACAATAAAACACTTCCCCTTCAAAATATTTCTGGCAATTAAAAAACAACAAGAATTATTATCTGGGATATCATCGCAAAAAAACAAATCTTATAACAGAAAAAGAAATGCATGTAATTTATGCCTTTTACAAAAACTTGTTATCTTAAAACACTTAACCCTAACTTTCAAAATGAAAAAGTGAATTGGTGAACACATGCAAATAATATTTTTATAATTAATGTCTTTGGTTTCCCCTAAAATAAAAACAGGTAATCCTTCCCCTTGAATCATACTTATAATTTCTGTCCTAAAATATTCTACCAATTAATTTAAATTTTAATTAATTTAACTTTCAAACTTTTACTTTCCTTTTTCATGTTTTAGTTTTGGGTCAAATTAAATTAAATTTAATGATGAAAACTGCATTAAAAATATTAAAAAGTAAATGATTTATATGCAATTGATTAAAAAACAATAACAAAAATTGATTATTTATAATTCTGATAATTAATTCTGGTAAAATGATAAGTGATAAGCAAAATTCGATTGACAAATATGATAAAAGATATAATCAGAATTTAAGTATTGAAAACCGCATGCAAAAATATTAAACAGAAAAAAGTTATAAAGAATAAGATTTATTATTAGAAGCGTTAGTCACTCACTTATGTAGTTAGTCTCCCTTTTCAGATTTCATATATTTTGATGTAACTTTTTTCTACTGAATCAAAATTTAAACATCTTTTTTCAAAATGTAGCTAAGAAGGTATTCTATCTAACTCTGTAAACTGACTGAAATTTGGTTAAGAACTGAATTAGTGGTGATGCTTAAAAGCTGCCTAGATTCACTCAATGTTAGACTTGAGAATTTATTCAACCACTGCTGTAGTTGAATGATAAAATTCTGTGACTTCAGTTAGTCCATATGTCCAAACACCTTCTAAAATAGCTATTCATTGACTGACGAAAATCAAATTTTGGGGAGAAGTACAGTTGGTTTTACTAGGATGTATATAGCTCGGTACAATAAATTTTCATTAGTTTTGATGGGAACATTAAGTTTTATTTTTTAACATACAAAATACTTTGACTAGTCTCTTCTATAAATACTTTCATGGCTTCTGCTCGGATGAGCTTAAGTCACTGATGCCTCCTCAACAGGTGTTTACTCGTGCAACCAGACTGGCAACTGGGTCCCATCCATTCACAGTCAGGTTAGCCAAACGCAGACGACAATTCTACTCCTGCAGCTTCCTCTCTCGCACTTCCCGCCTGTGGAACTCACTCCCGTATTCTTGCTTTCCTGACGGCTACGACCTCCAGAAATTTAAAAGCAAAGTTAATACTCACCTACTAACCACTGACCTCTAGCTCTCTCCCCTCCCCTGTATAACCTTCCCTTTCTCTCCGCCCATGTATCTGTCATTGCACCTGCTTTATCAGCTTTCTATTGTTCCTTTCTAACTAGCTTGTACTCCTCACTCTTTTCTAATTAATCTTTTTACATTTATGTAGCCCCCTGCACATCAGTGGCGTTTCTGCCTTGCTCGGGGTAAAATGATTAAAAAAAAAAAAAAAGCAATTTAATGATTAAAATAACATACTTTTTAATAAAAATTCAATATTGTTTTTTGCGTATTTTTTCTTTTAGTTTATATATATATATTCAATTCCATTAAAATATAATGCACACAAATAGCATTGTCAATATAAACATTAGGGAGAGTAGAGTTTGTAAATCTTAACAAAAAATGTTAGTTATAATTTCAACAATATTAAATGCTGTGAGGATTTTAACATGATAAAGTGGTAAGCAAGGTTTGATTGACAAAAATGATCAGAATTTAAATGTTGAAAATTGCAAGCAAGAATATTAAACAGAAAAAAGTTATAAAGAATAAGATTTATTATTAGAAGCGTTAGTCACTCACTCACTTATGTAGTTAGTCTCCCTTTTCGGATTTTACGTATTTTGATGTAATTTTTTTCTACTGAACCAAGATTCAAAAATATTTTTCAAAATCTAGCTAAGGAGGTGTCCTATCTAACTTTGTAAACTGATTGAAATTTGGTTGAGAATTGAATTAGTGGCGAAACTTGAAACCTGCCTAGATTCACTCAATGTCGGACTTAAGAATATATTCAAACTACTGCCGTGATTGAATGATAATCCTGAGATCTCATTCTTAATTTTCTTATTGTATAATTTAATTTTCCTTTCAGCTTTCTCCATATCCCAACATTTTCCAAAATGAAAAAAAAAGAAAAGAAAAGAGATGAAGAAAGAAAGAAAGAAAACATTTTATATTTTTGATCTAACTTAACTGAAAAAGTAAAAGCCAGAGAACTCGGAATTGTAAAACTGTTTATTCTCTTTACCTACATTCATATATATATATATATATATATATATGCGTGTGTGTGTGTGTGTGTGTGTGTGTGTGTGTGTGTGTGTGTGTGTGTGTGTGTGTGTGTGTGTGTGTGTATCAACAGTCTGCTGATACGTTGGCATATACTAAAAGTTAATTTTTGGTCGTTGTCCAAATCCGTAGATATCAAAGGTCTAGCGGAAACTCGTGGTCTTACTTTGAAAAAGAAAAAAGATCATTTATTTTCGGTTGCTTCCTTTGAAAAGTACTGATTTCAAATTGCTTCTTCAATTATATACTAGAGTAAAATTATAAACTATAAATTAACTGTCACTTCTCAAAAATACAAGACGAAATATATCTCTCCAAATATTTGCAGAGATCTTGTCCCGTACACAGGATTATTTGCACAAGAATAAAAAAAAACGATATGGGAATTTCGCATACAGCTATTTACTATATAAAGCGACTCAGTGGCAAAGCTACGGAGCCACAAGCGAGGATCGAACTCACTACTACAATTGACATGAGGAAACAAAATTGTAAACCATGACGCCACGTCGAATTGCCGGTTAAAATTCCGCATATGAACAAAAATAACATCCAATTCTGAATTTACGGAAGTCTTTGGAAGGTGCACCCAGAAATAAGTAAGCATTTTTCCCTTTTTTTTATCACTTAAACCCCACAAAAAAAGGACAATAAAGGATATAAGTTACTTTGAGTGAAGCAAGTGGAAAGGACAGTAAAAGAACAGTTTCAAGGTCTAACAATCAATTTCAACTTTTGTCACATTCCTTGGTATAACGATGAACTGCATCCGGCAGCAAGGCCTCTAATCGGGAAGTTGTAGATTTTGAAAAGCGTCGAATCGATTTTAATTGCCGTTGTCCCCAGCTCTACCGTGACCCGAGTTAGGGCCCCAGCTACGGAAAAATAGTGAACTCTCAAACAAAAACAAAATACTATGAAAGCATAGAAATTTTATCTGTAGTTGATGGCTTTCAGAATATAATTAGTTAAAGCAATCCTGATCAGGCATTTGGACTTTAGAAACTTTCTCTTCGATATGACGTGGCCTTCCTCTGTCTTTTCTACAAATATTTTCATGCCAACTGTTTTTTACCCTTGTGTCTCGTCTACATCAATTTAAACATGATACCCCACCCATAAGGCGTGTGGAGACGATGGAATCCCAGTGATAGTCCTTAAGAGGTGTGCTCCTGAACTTTCCCCTGTCCTATCTAAACTATTTAACTACTGCCTTTCTGCTTCCTGCTTTCCTGCATGCTGGAAGTTCTCTTCAGTCGTTCCTGTATTTAAGAATTGTGGTGAACCCTCGGACCCATCCAACTATCGCCCTATCAGTCTTCTACCGATATTCGGGAAAGTATTCGAGGGTATAACCAATGCTGAAATAGTCCATCATCTCACCACCCACAAACTGTTCTCCGACAGGCAATATGAATTCCGCTTTGCCAGGTCCACGGCCGACCTGCTAACAACCGTAACGGAGTACATGCCACAAGCCCTTGATGAGTCTGACGAGGCTCGCGCGGTTGCTCTGGACATTTCCAAGGCTTTCGACAGGGTTTGTCACTCTGGCCTCCTATGCAAACTACGCGGTTATGGTATTACCGGTCGCCTGAGTGACCTAATCCAATCTTTCTTAAATAACCGCAAAATGAAGGTCGTTCTGAATGGGCGTGCCTCTTCGTCCTACAGCACGAATGCTGGTGTCCCACAGGGCTCTATCCTGGGCCCGACGCTCTTCCTTATTTTCATCAACGACCTCCCAGATGAGATCAAGTCCCAAGTAGGCATCTACGCAGATGACACTACAATATACTCCCGCACCAGTAAGAAACCTGTCGTGGCGGACAGACATAATCTCACTGCTGACCTTGAGCGGGATCTACACTCTGTGGTGAACTGGGGCAAGAAGTGGCTTGTCAACTTCAATTCCTCTAAGACCAAGCTGTTGTCTGTCAACCATTACAGACAACCTCTCCTGCCTCCCATGAGCATGGAACAAGCGATTCTCCCGGAGAGTAATACACTACGCCTCCTCGGACTTACCCTGTCCTCAGACCTCAAATGGAACCACTATATTGAATCCATAGAAAAATCTACTGCTAAGAAGTTTGGGTCACTATGTCGATCCAGGATGTTTTTTCCACCTGAATCCATCCTGCAGGAGAGTCTGTAATGTGATAGGTACTGATCTGGCGGCTCGACTGCAGCCACTTCCCCATCGTCGAAATGTGGCCTCCCTTTGTCTGTTCATGGCTTCTGCTCAGACGAACTTAAGTCACTGATGCCTCCTCAACAGGTGTTTACTCGTGCAACCAGACTGGCAACTGAGTCCCACCCATTCACAGTCAGGTTAGCCAAATGCAGACGACAATTCTACTCCTGCAGCTTCTTCTCTCGCACTTCCCGCCTGTGGAACTCGCTCCCGTATTCTTGCTTTCCTGACGGCTACAACCTCCAGAAATTTAAATGCAAAGTCAATACTCATCTACTAACCACTGGACTCTAGCTCTCTCCCCTCCCCTGTATAACCTTCCCTTTCTCTCCACCTATGTATCTGTCATCGCACCTGCTTTCTCAGCTTTCTGTTGTTCCTTTCTAACTAGTTTGTACTCCTCACTCTTTTCTAATTAATCTATTTACATTTATGTAGCCCCCTGCACATCAGTGTCGTTTCCGCCTTGCGCGGGGTGAAATGATTAAAAAAAAAACTAGATTGGCATATCGGTCCCACGATTTTATTGTTGAAATAACGAGATACAACCACCATTTCTATTCTTTCATTTTTTTTCGCGCACTTTCTACCTGTGGAACTCCCTTCAGCTTACTTGCTTCTCTTATAACGAAAATCTTCAAAAGTTTTAATGCAACGTCAATCGCCATCTTTTTGAAACCCGTTCATTTTTTATCCTTTCCTTAATCCTTCTCATTTTTCTCTTTCACTTTCACTCCATGTAATTCACAATGTACTAGTGGTACTCCTTCTTTGCAAGGGACAAAATGATTTTAAAAGGCCGTAAGATTGTGTTCAAAACATTTAGATCATGACATTAAATAAAAATTAATAGCGATGACAATGGTAAAATTCTTCTTTTAACGCTCTGTTTTTTGGGGTATTTTTTGCAGGGTCAAATTGGCCAAAAAATCTTTCAAGTGTCTAATAGTCTACCCTCGAACATAACGCAAGATTTTTAAAAAATCATATTTTGTTTAAGTAGAAAAAAAAGTGTGAATAATAAAGTTTTTTGTTAATATTTACTTTTCATTTATTTTCTAATATACTAACTTTTTTTTTTTACCGGAAAGAACAATTTTCGATCTAATTAATGTTTCGTAAAGACGACCGGCTTTTCAAATCAAGATATTTTCAATTTCTGATCTGAGAGGCTTAATTTAGAAGATAGTTAATACCGAATTTTAATTACCTAAAGTTTAAGAAGAAAGAAAGAAAAAATTAAACAGCACATACAAACAAGAAATGGTATCAGTTTGTTCTGCAATTATCCAAAAATTAATTCCTAAACTTAAAAACAAAGAAAAAAAATTAAATAAATATTTATTTTTTTCTTCCCGACACCCAATTTCATAAAAAAATTAAATTCAAATCATTCACGTATTTAGTTTTTTTAAAATTTGGAATGGAAAATAGATATATGCTGTAGTGTTTTAAATTCTAAGAAAATATTTGAAAAATATTCACCTTAGATTTTAATTCTTTTCTGTGTTTTTGTTGTTGTTGTTTGTTTCTCTGTGTGTGTGTGTGTGTGTGTGTGTGTGTGTGTGTGTGTGTGTGTGTGTGTGTGTGTGTGTGTGTTTTGGGGTTGTTTTTCCAGAACTTGCTGAAAAGTGAAAATACCGAAATTCGCTTATTGATCAGAAACCGGAAGTGACAAATTACGGCGCGGAGTAATTGTCGAACGGCTTATGAAAAACATAATCCGGTTTAGTATCAGCCGCTTTTGGTGTGATTCAGTTCGTGAGCAGTCTGTACTTAAATAACTGGGGAATATATAAGCAAACTTTTAGATCGTCATCCGGTCGCTTCGAGATTTAAGGTAAGAAAGTTCTTTTCTTTAGGTGGGTTGAGGCAAGGAGGGGTAGAGCGTTGATTCAAAAGTGGACGCTGGCCGAGTAAAATAAACACCAGCATGACAATGTCGATTTTCTAAACAATTAATGCATACATACAAATATTAGTTGTCTGCTAGTAATCTAGTCAATCTAGCTCTTTGTAGGGGCGTCGGTGATGCTTAGTAAGTTGGCCTTGTGCCAAACACCTTCGAAGTCCTCACAACTTAAATATCAGAAGGTTGATGATTGAATATTGAATTGTGAAAGGATAAAATATGTTGCGTGTACATTAAAGTAAAGGTCTATTAACAAAATAACAAAATTGTAAGGAGAAAAATATAAATGAAATTGTGTTAACTGAATACTATAATATATTTGTGAGAAGAAAAATGTTCATTGAGAAATGCGTGCAGCTTTGTAGTTAAAATTTTTCAAAGAGAAATTTAAGTATTTAAAATGTCCACAGAAGTTTAGAGTTCATGGTTGTGTAGTAGCATAAGGTAAAGTCTTATGTTCCTTCCTCTTTTTCGTAGGTCGGCAACAGAGTGATAGAGAAGATTAAACAAATACAGAAACTGTACTTAACGCGTCCTGTTGTTGTTGTTGCTCTATTTGGTAGTGGGAAGTGAAAATGAAGAAAAGGAAAATTGTCAGTAAAGGCAAGACATTATTGAGTCAGCTCAGAGTTTCTTCCTTACATTGTGAGATGCTATCAGATACCGCTCCCATTCTGACTGTGTTGAAATTGGCTCTAAGTAGGTGTAATTGTAGTTCTTAGTCTCAGCCATGATACCATTTACTCAGAGGACTTATTTAGCCTTCAAAATTCAGTTTACGACAAAAAAACTTATTTGATATTGATACCAGGAAATCAAAATTTGACTTACATCCATTCATTTTTCTTTCAGTCTATGGTTTCTCTTTAACTGGAAAGAACTATTGCTTTTTAGTCTTTCGTGCCAACGTCCAAAGAGTCTGAGCTCCAGGACCATGGATTAGCTTTCATTACTCCTGAGCAACGCCGGGCTATACTGCTAGTTTGAAAATAAAAATAAAGTTCAAATAACTCTGTGAGAAGTCAGTGTTCAATTGGACATTGTATTTATATTATGAAGTGGACTCTCCTTCTGAAATGATAGCTTACAGTCATATCATGTTAAACCTGTCAGTGTTATACAGTTGCTTTCTAAGCTCAATGGTTATAAATGGCTTTGAGTGAGTGAAGCCCGTGGGTCTTGGGGAAGTTCAACCTTCTTCAAATCCTCTGAACTGCTGATACAGAATAATAAAGAATTGTACCCAATAACAAAACACACAGCAGCTTACAACTTTTTTCTTTATTTTTTGAATCGTTTCACCCTGTAGGGGCCTTGGTGATGCTTGGTAAATTGCCTTTGTGCTAAACATGTCCAAAGTCCCCACAATTTATATATCAGAAGGTTGGATGTTGAAATGTGAAAGGATAAAATATGTTGTGTGTACATTAAAGTAAAGATTTATTAACAGAATAACAAAATTGTAAGAAGAAAAATATAAATGAAATTTTGTTAACTGAACACTATAAGATATTTGTGTGAAGAAAAATGTTCATTGAGAAAATGCATGTAGTTTTGTAGTTAAAATTGTTCAAAGAGAAATTTAAGTATTTAAAATGTCCACAGAAGTTTAGAGTTCATGGTTTGATAGTAGCAGAATCTAAAGTCTTATGTTCTTTCCTCTTTTTGGTAGGTTGGCGAGAGAGTGAGAGAGAAAAGGTAAAACAAACAAAAAAGTTTTACTCCGCGCGTCCTGTTGTCGTCGTTGTTGTTGTTGCTATCTTTGGAGGCGTGGAGTGAAAAACAAAAACAGAAAATTGAAAGAAAAGGTTCAGTGAATCTGTGACGCGCCATTGCGTCCAGGTGGACTTCTTGAATTTTCCTTCGTTACATTACCACAGGATTCGTCAGCTAACCGCTGACATGCTGGATTCACTTTGACTGGTCAGCGGCGTATTTTAAATAGTGAAGTTTTTCATGTTACCGGCTCCAGCAGGCCTTTTTATTTCTAAGTGTGAAAAAAAACAAACTGACTGACGTCATATATGAATTTTCTATTTTCTATCCAATCAGGATCCAGAATTTGGCTTTTTACAATGACTTGTGAAATTTACTTTGGTCTGGGTTTTTCCAAAATGTTTTTAGCCGTTTGGATCCGATTTTGCGGGTGTGAAATTTTACTTTGTGTGTTTTAGCTAGTTGATGAATGATATAGGATTTGTATCCAATATGTTACGGATGATAGCTGCGTTTCCGCTGTGTAGAAAAGTTCCTGGAAGTAGCGCTTATTGTGACATGACAAGCAGCTGGAGACATCGCCAATATAATCAAACCGTTCGTCCCGTTGACTTATGCTCTGTTGCAAGCAGCACCATCGACGGCTTCCAAGCAATTCCGTCAACCCAGTTTCACCCACAGCTTTGTGGATAAAACAGGGTTGACGGAATTTTTTTTTAATCATTTCATCCCAAGCAAGGCGGAAATGCCACTGATGTGCGGGGGGCTACATAACTGTAAAAAGATTAATAAGAAAAGAGTGAGGAGTACAAACTAGTTAGAAAGGAACAACAGAAAGCTGAGAATGCAGGTGCGATGACAGATACATAGGTGGAGAGAAAGGGAAGAATATACGGGGGTGGGGAGAGAGCTAGAGTCCAGTGGTTAGTAGATGAGTATTGACTTTGCATTTAAATTTCTGGAGGTTGTAGCCGTCAGGAAAGCAAGAATACGGGAGCGAGTTCCACAGGCGGGAAGTGCGAGAGAGGAAGCTGCAGGAGTAGAATTGTCGTTTGCATTTGGCTAACCTGACTGTGAATGGATGGGACCCAGTTGCCAGTCTGGTTGCACGAGTAAACACCTGTTGAGGAGGCATCAGTGACTTAAGCTCATCCGAGCAGAAGCCATGAAAGTATTTATAGAACAGACAAAGGGAGGCCACATTTCGACGATGGGGAAATGGCTGCAGTCGAGTCGCCAGATCAGTACCTATCACATTACAGACTCTCCTTTGGAGCTTGTCAAGAACACTGAGGAGAACGGCAATTATCTTCGTAAACATGACCGACCTCTACTATAGTTTCATACACCTAAATGCAATCATCAGGAAGTCGGTAAATGTTAATACAAAATTAAAGGCTACTTCTCTACCTGGGTGAGATTAGGATAGTGAAAATTGTCAGTGTTAACACCAAGTAAAACTCAACCAGGAGGAGGGTCATCCTAGAAAGCCAAGACGTGAAAGAAAGTCAATCGAAAATAAATAAATAAATAAATAAATAAATAACGGTGAGAATAATTTTACAAGTACAGAAAAAAGTGCTCAATGCCAATGCGGGCAAAAAGCGGCACGGGGTGGAGCAAGACAAAGGTTTATAAAAGACAATCTTTTTTTAAATGTGCTCAACACCCCTGCAACACAAAAAGCCCCACATAACACAGCGTCAAGTACTTAAGGGAGAAATAGTGATTCAAAAAGAGTACACAAATTATCCCGTACTATTTCCCCATTAAAAATCTGTTTCAAAAAACATTCCGTTTAAAATAATATGGTCTGACTATTGGTGAGATTAAATTAATTTAATTTAAATTCTGTTACTGAAATAAAAGGGAAGAAAGTATTGATGGGGAATATAAAAACGAATTTTGTGAAATAATATATATATATATATATTAGATAAATTGCAAACATTCTGACTGCTTATTTTAATAAAATCCGTTCGTACTCACGATACGATGGAAAGTCTGTTTCTTTATTTTTTATATTTTTTTATTTTATATATATATATATATATATATATATATATATATATATATGTATATATATATATATATATATATATATATATATGCTCTCATTACGATTGAGCTCTTTGGAGAAGAAAATTTTAAAAACAAATTCCACTTCTGCTATATGCTTGACTCTTCAGAAATGAACCGAGTTCTTTCGGTGACTGGCGTGTGTATACACTGCTTACATACAACACGTTAAAACTTCCCTTCTCTGATACCATGCGTCGATGGCTTAGGGAGTAGCGACTCCGACTGACACCAAATCGGTCGAGTTTTGATCCCGGCCAGAAGCAAGTGGATGTGTCTAGCCACACTGATGAGCTGTGATACAGCGAAACAGACTTGTATGTGGATAACTAAATTATTTATATATATATATATATATATATATTAGTCATATATATATATATATATATATATATATAGTTAACACTAACTCGGGGAGCCGAGTTCAAATTCCAGTTGAATTCATTGCATTCACTTACGCGCAAATACCCTTGGGAAAGGTATTAATCCGTCTCTTCCTTCCAGTTATGGGTTAAATAGCAGGACAGATTGGGTTCTCTAGCCTTGGCTGGCAACCAATCTACCGCAGAAAGCAATGGCAACCTACTGCGGGATAATCTGCTGCCTAGTCAGTCATGTCTCTTTCGATACATGATCGCCCAAGCGTTTATCACGTATGGCACTTAACTAACTGACTGATATATAGTTAAACAGTATGTTTGTATATATATGTATATATAAATAAAAAACACACTCTCCACTCAATTACGAGTATCCATTAAAAAATAATAATGTTAAACAAATAAAAATTCAAATATGTCGGCTAATTCCAATTGCGTAGATTTCCGTTAAATTCCGTCAAATTCCGGTTGAGTTTGTTTACATTCAGATATTTTGTTCGATGAAAATCGGGAGAATTCCTTTATAAAGCTAAAATGTCTTCCATGATATTATCTGGAGGTGGATTAGTAAAGACACGTCTGGCCTAAAGACGGCTTCGTTCCGGTGTGCAAGTTTGCAGGTTCGATTCCTGCCGGAAGATAGATATTTTCCGAACGATTTCTCAAACGATTAAGGCCGGCAAAAATTATAATGTACTGTTTAATGATGTATATCCATTTAAAAAGGATAATGTTAAACAAACAAAAATTCAAAATATCAGCTAATGCCAGTTTCGTTAAATTCCGTATTATTAATCTATATATATATATATATTGTCATCCGCAGACAGATCTGTTTCGCAGCTCATCAGTACGGTTAGACTCCGATTGCTCTTTAACCCAGGCTCGAAACCCGACCGAATTGGCGTCAGTCGGCGACTCTACACCTGGGCCACCCACCACACATATATATATATATACACATATATATATGTTCTTATATATATATATATATATATATATATATATATATATATATATATATGTGTGTGTGTGTGTGTGTGTGTGTGTGTGTGTGTGTGTGTGTTAAAAATAATTATCAGGCGTTAATAGAACGGTGCTCAATGTTGGATAACAGAGCAAAAATATATATTAATGATCATACATATTGTGCTATGTTTTTCGCACAACTCTTGAGTTTCATGCATTCCAGCAATCTTCAGGTGGTTATCACATCATACTGACTTATATCGATTTGAATTATTAATTAGCATTCCTTTCGTAAAGTTCGTTATGGGTATTAAGTCGGATATACTAATATTTTTGTTCAATATATAATTAAGTTAGCTTAATAGTGGAACTTAACAATGGAATAGGGGAGTGAAAACGTGGTGGAATTTTTTAAAAAAAGCAGATTAATTTAATTATAAATATAAATATAAAGTAAGCAAAATTAGGGTACGTTAGGACTAAGCGCGGGGTGCATAGACGGTTATATTTATTCGTTTGCTTTTTTTGCAATTACATTTTTGTGAAAAAAAAAAAATGGCGTAAAAAATAAGATAATTAATAATAAGCACAGATTTACGCATCCGTCCATACATGTGTATTTACAGATTCATACAAACTTAAGAGCCCATGAAAGTTCTCTTTTAATTATATTTCGATATAATTACTGTATGATGGGTATAAATAAATAATTGATTATTAGCCGGTTATTGTAAAGTAGAAATTATAGTTTTAATAGCGTAAAGATTAAAGTAAAAATGTATTGGGTAATTAATATAATTTAATCAAATTTGTTCAATTAAATCTATTTAACTATATAATATATTAAACCAATTCAAATAGATAATCAATTAGATAATTAATATAATTTAATTAGATCAATTTATTTAATCAATTTATGTAATTAATCAATTCATGTAATTAGATAATTACTATAGTAAAATTAAAGTAAAAATTAATTAGACTTCGTAGAGAAAGAAGAACACAAAAATGTTTATATAGAGAGATAAACAAACAAGTTTGACTAAAAAGTAATATATATATATATATATATATATATATATATCGTCAGCGTATGCATTTTATATGTTCATATAGGCCAAAATCTGACATTTTAGAATTAAACAGATATTTAGGCATACACAAATTCTTACCTGCCACTTTTTGTGGTGGGTGGCGAACCAAATCATCTCTCACTTGCGTCATCTATCATCGAAGAGAGAGTGCGTCTCAGTTGTATCTCTGTCCGAGGACAGGGATGCAATTGAGAAAAATTATGCTGTGAGATGTCCGCGCCACCCAATTGCACCAGAGGGGTGGACTCGTGCTCTTCAACGGGACCAGCGCGACCGGCGGTTGCGGAGACTGGGCAATTTTTGTGCCTTACCCGCTCGTACGGATTCGGGCTTCCCACATTAAATCTTGACCTTTTGTCGCATCCACTTTCTATTTGGGGAGAGAGGTAAATACTATACTCAAACAATACAATTTTCCCCAGAAAGACGTCTGCAAAACATTTATGTTGTGGGACGTTACCCACTTAACTATGGACTCTTCCTACCAGTATATTAACTGAGAGTTAATCACTCTCGTGGCTTCAGTTCAGCTCAGCACAGTCTGTCTGTCTGTCAGTCACTAGTAAGCCAAGCTTATGTTTACTCTGTTCTCTTGTATCTATTTTGACTTAATATATGTTGTTAACCATACCACCAGTTATCATTTCGTGGTCCCAGCACCGGTCTACATCAACTGGCGACGAAGATTTCGAACATCAACTGGCAAACGAGGATTTTGAACATCAAGGAATGCCCTACGCAATAAACCCAGTTAACTCCACCAGGAAATACGAGTTCATAAAATGAATACCCCTACCTCATTAACTTGCGAACGGGAACTTCGAAAAACTAAAACCAGTTTATCAACTGGCGAATGGGAACTTCGAAAAACTAAAAACCATTTTCAGATCTACAGCAACGAACGAAGATTCGAGCTAGTGTACTAACAGCGGCTGACCAAGTGATAACCCCCCTTACATTAAATCTGTCGACAAACTTCGAAGTACAGAAAAAAATACCCCATATAAACCAACCTGCAACTGTTTATAAAAAGAGAAAAATAAAAAAATAAAACAACTTCGAACGAATTCTAGTCAAAACGCCACAACAGGAAATAATCTATATGTCCCTTCTAAAATTTTGCCAACGTAAAAAAATAAGTGTGGGAAACTTCAACAATTAAGTGTCGCATGAAAAATCTTCTACAAGCTCGGAACAACGGTATTACAGAAAAAAATCTGTCAGTAGATTTTTTTTGTGGCCTCTCTTCTTTTGTGTGCGTCTTACAAAAAACTGTAACTACAGTTAGTTTTTCTTTCTTTTTCTTCTGTTTTTCTCACGTAAAAATAGGCCTTTTTAGTCTGAAATAAAAAAAAATGGAAAATTTTCAGAAATTAATGATCCAATTGGTGAAAGCTCAGTTAGATTATCAGCAAAATACCGACGAACGACAGAAGAAAACCGAAAAACGGTTACTTCTACAACAACAACAACAGCAACAACAACTGTTTATGGAACTTCATAAACAGCAAGAAAGATTTCCAAGAGCAAGCTCTTAAAAAAAGCAAGGAACGTCAAGGTCAAATAGAAGAGTTACTGTACAAATCATTAAATGGCAAACAAACATCTGAGAACGATACTGCATTTTTCCAGTGCACTATCTGGAGTACCATGCAAACTTTCGAATATGTACCCGAAGATGAAAAAACCTTCGATGCTTTCTGCAGACGGTACGAAGATTTATTCTACATTGATTGCAAAGAATGGTCAAATTCAAAAAAAGTTCGGCTATTACTAAGAAAATTGGGTACCGCAGAACACAGTAGATTCTTTGACTTTATCCTCCCCAAAAGGACAACGGATTTAGATTTCTCAGAAACAGTTAAGTAACTGTTGGAACTATTTGGGCCTAACACGTTACTCTTCCACAAGAGATGGAAGTGTCTAAATCTATTCAAGGAGGATCAGCAGGACTATCTGACATTTGCGCCTACAGTAAAAAAAAAGACAAAAAAACACTGCAATAACTTCAAATTAGCAGATTTATCTGCTGACGTCTTCAAATGTCTGATTTTTGCCCAGGGTTTAGTCTCAGCTGGAGATGATGAAATTAGACGTCGAGTGCTGACAAAATTAGAGAATGAGCCAGGTTTAACCCTACGAAAATCCGCAGAGGACTACCAGAGGGTCGTGTCCGTAAAATGTGACTCTAGAAATATCGAGGAGTCGGGAGTTGCTCATATAAAAATATTAAGAGCAGACTAAAACACTACTCCCCAGAAAAAGAGAAAAGTAAATCTATGCGACCAAACTATCGTAACAAGCATACTAAAAATAGACAAGAAAATTCACCACCAGGTCCGTGTTATATTTGCGGAAACCTACACTGAATGAGGTTTTCCCCGTCCCAAAAGAAGAAAACCTGTCAAAATTGTGGTAAAACTGGCCATGTAATAGCATGCTACTGGTATGTTAAAAAAATTAGAAGACTAAAAAAATAAAATTAGGCAGACGTAATCAAGCGATAAAGAAGATGGAAATTTGCGTAAATACGTAATTGTGCAAATATTTAACAAAACGATAAAATTCCAGCTCGACTCTGGGCCTGACCTTACGATTATTAATTTGCATACCTGCAGGCGACTGAAAAAGCCAACTTTATTAAGAACAAAGAAAACAGCACGTTCTGTAAGAGTTGACAAAATTAATATTTTAGGTGAAATATTTTTCGCGGTAACATTAATTGGAATAACGAAAAAATTAAAAGCATATGTTCTGAAAAATACAGAAAATTTACTTGGAGCAGATTGGATTGAGAAGTTCAATCTGTGGGACTGTCCAATAAGTATGTTTTGTCATAAAATAGAAAGTACAACCTTCAACATTGAGGAACTGAAACAGGAACTCAAGCAAAAATTCACTGGTGTGTTTTCAGACGGTTTAGGAAAATGTACCAAGATAAAAGCATAATTCCAGTTAAAAGATAACGATAAGCCCGTGTTTAAAAAGAAAAGGAACGTTCCGTTTGCGGCGGTGAACCAAATCAAGGAAGAGTTAGACAGATTGGAAAATGCAGGTATCCTGTCTAAAATAGATTCCAGTGGATGGGCTTCACCAACAGTATATGTCAAGAAAAAATCAAACCAAATCAGAGTATGTGCTAATTTCTCAACGGGATTAAACGCCGCACTAAAAGACCACCACAATCCTCACCCTAGCCCCGAAGAGATATCTGATAAATTAAACGGTAGCATTTTTTTCTAAAATTGACTTATCGGATGCATATTTACAAATCCAGGTTGAAGATAACTATTCCAAATTTCTTTGTATAAATACGCATAAAGGTTTGTATAAATTTAATAGACTGGCTTTTGGAGTCAAGGTCGCGCCTGTTATCTTTCAGCAGGTTATGGACACCATGCTGGCAACCTTGATTTCGCAATTGCCTATCTTGATGATATCCTAATTACTAGTAAATCGGTGAATGACCCTCGGGAGCACGTACTAAGCGTATTTGACAAAATCCAAGTATACACACAAGCGCCATCAGAATCAATTGAGGAAATGCCGGGCAACCGACATTAATGAATCACCACCGACCAATGAAGAGCCAATAGACACCGTCTTCGAGACTTTCGATCTCGAGGCACCCCAAGCTTCACCTGAAATAAGGCGATCTGGACGAAAAAGAAAATTTGTGGATCCTTTGATCGTCGATCCAAAACGGAAGAAATATTAAACAGTTTTTCGGGAAAAAGCTCTTGGAAGCGGGGTGTTGTAGGGCGTTACCCACTTAACAATAGACTTTTCCTACCAGTATATTAACTGAGAGTTAATCACTCTCGTGGTTTCAGTTCAGCTCAGCTCAGCACAGTCTGTCTATCAGTCACTAGTAAGCCAAGCTTATGTTACTTTGTTCTCTTGTATCTATTTTGACTTAATATATGTTGTTAACCATACCACCGTGTTTCGAGTTATCATTTCGTGTTCCCAGCACTGGTCACATCAATTTATAACCCTAATTTAGATATACGAGGGTCATTTAATAAATAAAGTTAATATTTCGGTATATAGACTTCTAATACAGCTTACTTTTTAAAATTTTTCTTTACTTTTTTTTTTCAAAGGGATTTAATTTTTTTGCAGATTGAAAAGAAACTTTGAGAGTTTTGGAGATTAATAAAGATGGCCGACCAAGAAGCATGCTCTAGGATTGAACAGAGGTCAGTTAGCAAGTTTTTGTTTGCTGAAGAGTGCAAACCAGTTGTAATTCATAGGAGAATGTCAACTGTGTATGTTGCCACATGTTTCAGCCAAAAATGTCTACAATTTAGCTAAATTGAAGAACGGGGGCAGTGTTGAAGATAAAGACAAGCCTGGGAGGCTTACAGAAGTGAGGTCTCCTGAGGTGATGGAATCAGTCAATGACCTCATACAGTCTGACAGTAGGGTGACAGTGGATGACATTGCAAGGACTTTGAGATGATTTGTTGAACAAACGCAGGGGTCATCAGTCACATGGAGTCGTCTTGCATCAAGAGAACGCAAGGCCTCACACAGCAGCCCAAATGGTGCAGACCATCCACGAGTTGGGCTTGGAACTGCTCCCTCATACCCCTTACAGCCCAGAACTTGCCTCTTCAGACTTTCACCTGTTTGGTCCTTTGAATGTGTACACAAGAGGCACGAAGTTTGAAAGTGACGATGAAGTCAAAATCGCTGTGAGTGATTGACTGAGACGTCAGTCTAAATATTTTTATGCTGAGGGAATACGGAAGATTGTGCATAGATGGGAAAACTGTGTGACACTGCTGGAAGACTACTTTGAAAAATAAAAAAGTATGCTTCTATCTGTATTAGAAGTCCTTATACCGAAAAGTTCACCCTATTTATTGGATGACCCTAGCACAAATAAATTTGATTAAAAAGTACCTACAAGGTCTGTATGTTTAATTTTTCACTTTAATTTTTCTTATTTTCGGGTAATAGTCTAGTTGATTTAGAGTGAATATAAGATCTACTCGGAAAAATGTTACCAGAACAAGTTTTAAATCATTGAAATTGGAATTTTATATAGTACAAGAATATTTTTTAAAAATCTCTTCTTATCCATCTTTGAGGAATTTTTTACGGCCGCTTTTCTGACTACCACTTAAAAACATCACAGGTGTTATCAGATGAAACATTGTTTTGATTCACTTGAGTAGTTTACACTTTTGAGTGATTTTCATACACAGGTCATTTCAAATGTTAATCATAATGATGTCAGTTTTTTTGTTTTTTTTTTATCATTTCACCCCAAGTAAGGCACCCTCACTGCCACTGGGGCACAGGGAATTACATAGGATGAAAGTGATGAGAAAGAGGGACAAGATATAGGGGGTGTCAGGAAATGGGTAAGAAAAAGATGAGAATACTGGTGTGATGAGAGTGGAATGGACGGATAATGAGTGAAAGGATGCGAGTCAGTGAGATAGGAGATGACAAATGACCTTACATTTAAATTCTTGGAGATTGTAGTTGTCGAGGAAGCAAGTATATGGAAGGAAATTCCACAGGCGGGAAGTGCGAGAAAAGAAGCTGTTAGAGTAGAATTGCGATTACACCCGACCAGATGTGGCAGCAGCATTCAATACACGGGCGAATGGTAGATTTATATATGTGCACGATGGATACAGACAGGAAAAACTTCCTGGCCCTGCACTGCAAACCGTCCTTCTTAGCAGCGGATTTAGCTATGAAAACAGCGAATTTAGCTATGGAGAAGCCATGGCACGTAGCTGACAGATATTTCACCAGGGAGTATCAGTAGTTTAATCTATAGTACAAAAAAAGCTGATGGATTAGAAGTTGCGGTTACATTTTATTGGTTTCACTGTAAAAGGGTGAGACTTAGTTGCTAGTCTAGTAGCTCGAGTAAATTCATACATAGGGGGGTCCAATGAGCTAAGTTCATCAGAGCAGAAGCCGTGAAAGTATTTGTAGAAGAGACATAGGGAAGCCATTTTACGTCGGGGAGAATTCTTAGTGTTTATAGTCGAGGTTATGTTTCCTGATTGTGCAATATAATCTGTAACTGCTTCATATTCTTATAGATCAGATATTGTCAGCTAATAACATTCAAAAAGTTTTTTGAACGTGGACTTTATTTCGATGCTCTGGATCAATAAAGTGAAAAAAAAGCAAGTTCTTTTTGTTTGAAGTTTCGAATAAACTGTCCTGAGCTCATATTTTGTTATTTTTGCTCAAATATTCGACGATCGCAGTCATGATCAAAAACCTTTGTGAGAGTCTGTGTGGTATGCAGTGAACAAAACAAGTTCTAAATTTAGAACGCAAATCTGACTCATTGATTTTGTGAAGATAAAAGAAAAAAACGCGAATTTTCTCGAATTTATAAACTTTGCTTAGTGCACACAAAACTTGCGAAATTTCACATCTCGATGCGAAATGTTTTTCGGCCAATAGAAAACTAGGAATCATCTAAAAACAACAAAAATTCACATAATTTTTAATTATAAAAAAAAATTCCTTTTACGAACTCTTTACGCGAGCCGACGCGAAGTTTGTTTGTCGTCCAATGAAAAGAGCAGAATCACACCCGGGAGTGAGTTCCCGAATGACCTGTTCGGAGCCCCAAAAAGATGAAACAAGAAAACGCAGTGAGAAAAATACAAGCAGTTAACACGTACCATTGACAAATGCCAAGCGAACGCTATTATTATTGTCTCTCTCTTTCTCTCTCACCTCTCACTTCTCATCTTCTTTTTCTTCATCATTCGCCGGTCTACTGAATAACCGGATGGAAGCCTTTAGACTGAGCGAAGAGTTCAAAGACTCCTACCCAAGAATAAATGCTCATACATACATACACATCAGTACACATAAACTCACTCTTGCAAGGACTACTACGAACATTTTAACGACTTTGTACCAAGCAAAAGCATTACTTTTATTTGTAAAAAAATAATATATATATATATATATATATTAACGAATTTTAACGAAACTTGGTTATAAGCAACCGACAATTTGTAATGAATTATTTTGAACATTATTTTTACCGATACTCGAATGTAAGTAGATATTCTGTTTTTAATAACTATGTAAATAGGGGTCGCAGGTTCGAATCCTGCTGGATAGCACACATTTTCGTAATAAAAATTTATTGTGAAATAATCAGGCCGGTAGATATATATATATAATTTATATATATATATATATAATTTATATATATATAAATTATATATATATATATATATATATATATGTATATATATACAATTCTTGTTTCTATTTACAATTTGATTTTCTTGTCTTATAATCCCTCTTATAGTGGCTTTCTTACTAACAAAGCCAAATCAATCTAATCTGTTTCAACAAACATACACTTTGCTACAACGGATAACCCACTATAGGTAATTAGAATTCCTTTGTCTGCAACCTTTTATTTTCTCTGGGAAGATGGACGTCTAAAGTGGTCTAGCGTGACATCATGTCTAACGACTATTAAAATAAGGCCACAAAACAAGGTCATTTGTTTATTTATTCTATTTAAATTTATATATATATATATATACATATATATATATATATATATATATATATATATAAATTTATATAACATAAAATTTAAATATTTATATATAAAAGTTATAATGATATATATATATATATATATATATATATATATATATGTCATTATAGCATCTATATTATACACTTCAAGATACGATCTCATATGATGAAGGATATTTTATTTAATATGTTATCTTTATTTTCTATAATAATAGTCTTGAATCTTTCCTTGCATTGGGAGCTGAAGATTATTTTTTTGTTATCTATTAGTAGTTGATGTTGATACTTGTACTTTAGTCATTCATATATATATATATATATATATATATATATATATATATATATATTAGCAGTATAGCCCGGCGTTGCTCGGGTGTAATGAAAGCTTTAAAACTAATCAATGGTCCTGGAGCTCAGACTCTTTGGACGGCGGCACGAAAAACTAAAAAGCAATAGTTGTTTCCAGTTAAAGCGAAACCGTAGACTGAAAGAAAAATGAATGGATGTAAATCAAATTTTGATTCTCCTGGTATCGATATCAAATAAGTTTTTTTCGTTATGTACTGAATTTTGAAGGCTCAATAAGTCCTCTGAGTAAATGGTATCATGGCTGAGACTAAGAACTACAATTATACCTACTTAGAGCCAAACCCAAAGCAAAACTAAAATAAAAGGACTTAAAATACAGACATACAGGCAGATAAACAAACACACGCACAAACATGTTGCGTTTTATATATATATATATATATATATATATATATATATATATATATTATCGATTTTCTGCACTATTGTAAGAGCTGCAACCTTGAAACTTCTGAATATCATTTCTTATGTCTTTGTCTATGAGTGTATCAAATTTGATTAAAATCGGACCATTCCTGCTATAACCAGATTTTTTCGATTATTTCCGATATTTATTGGAGGTACCTCGAGACAAAACCTAGTTAAGAACACTCGCAGACGCTTACAGTACAACTATGTAAATTTTCAAGAAAATTGGTTCGGCCGTTTCGGAGTCTCTAGGTAATGGACACACACACACACACACACACACACACACACACACACACACACACACACACACACAAAGTTCCATTTGTAAATGAGTTTATATATATATAATTCACCTGAAAAATAAAAATTGCAGAGAACCAGTCTAGTTTACGAATTTATATGTCTTTTGAAGAACTGTGTTCCTTAACTATTCAAATCTGTAAACAATTTTTTGAATGTACCAGCACCAAATTGACTAAAACATTGACATTGCACCTTTCTTACAACAATTCCTTCCGATCTCATTTAAAGACGCATCAACATTTTCCATGACCTATCCGTGATATACTTGTTAATAATACATACATAGTAGTATCATTCACATGCAAAAGAAGATCAAAAATGGAGACATTATTAATGAAAACGAGAAATCCTACACTTAATAACATCAAATATGAACATGGTAACAATGATGCTTACCGTGTTCGGAACTTAACATACACAAGACTCTATATGCATCAACTTTGCACATGTTTATTTACAAGTAAAACAAAATTAATTCTTGATAATAGCTAAAAAGTATAGCCGAAAGCGCTCGAAAGTACAAAACCTTTGGATAATTCTTATATAATTTAAGTTCCGAAAAGAAAAATTATACATACTCATAAAAAATTATATGGAATCTAATGACATTTTAATGAAACCTGTATAAAAGAGATATTGTTGCCCAAATAATAATAATAATAATAATAATAATAATAATAATAATAATATATATATATATATATATATATATATATATATATATATTTAAAATCATGTCATACCAAGCAAGGCAGTTTTACTGCCACTGTTGCGCGGAGGGTTGCATAGAGGAAAGTGATGAGAAAGAGGGGTTAGTTTTGGGGGATGTCAGGAGGAGGGTAATAGACGGATGAGAATGCCGGTGTAATGGAAGTGAAGTGGATAGAGAAAAGAGCACGAGAAAAACAATAAAATTTAGTGAAATAAGAGATGCCTATAGACCTTGCATTTAAATTCCTGGAGATTGTAGCTGTTAGAGAAGCAAGTATATGGAAGGGAATTCCACAGGTGAGAAGTCCAAGGAAAGAAGCTGTTAGTGTAGAAATTGCGGTTACATTTTATCGGTTTGACTGCAAAAGGGTGGGACCTAGTTGCTAGTATAGCAGCTTGTGTAAATTCATATATAGGGGACACCAGTGAGCTAAGTTCATTAGAGCAGAAGCCGTAAAGGTTTTTGTAGAAGAAGCACAAGGAAGCCACGTCACGCCGGTGAGAGGGCAACTGCAGCCGAGCTGCCAAGTCGGTATCGATCACATTACCGATTCTCCGTTGGATTTTGTCAAGAACGCCGAGGCGAATAGCAGGGGCACCCGACCAGATGTGACAGCAGTAATTAATACATGGGAGGATGGTAGATTTATGTATGTGCAAGTTGGATTCAGACAGGAAAAACTTCCTGGCCTTGCACAGTGAACCGACCTTCTTAGCATCGGATTTAGATATGGAAACAGCAGATTTAGCTATGGAGGAGCCTTGGCACGTAGCTGATAGATATTTCATCAGGGAGTATCAGCAGTTTACTCTATAGTTCTCGATTTTTTCTTTTTTTTTTTCTTATGCACATTTCAGTGGTGCAAGTTTGTTTCTTTTTTAATAGTGTATGTGCGCGCGTCTGTGCAAATACGCGTACGTGTAGAATGTCATGGTTATTTGTATTTTAAGTTTGTTTTTTTTGTTTTGTTTTTTTTTTTACTTTTTTCAATCCTTATTTTTTACTTATTACTTTTTCTAGCTTTTTTTTCTCTATTCTTTCGGTTGACTTCCGGTTTTGACTTCTGGTTTTCTTAATAGGTAATACCTTTGTTGTATAAGATAGAAAGGGGCGTAAGACAAAGATGTTTCTTTTCACCGGATCTGTTCAACTTGTACAGCGAGAATATTTTGAGGACACTAGAAGTTTTTTTTTAATCGTATCACCCCGAGCAAGGCGGTAATGCCACTGATTTCCAGGGGACTACATAAGAGTAAAAAGATTAAGTAGAAGAGAGTGAAGAGGAAGACGAACCAGTTAGAAAGGAGGAAGAGAAGGATGGGAATACAGGTGTGATGACAGTTGCAAAGGTGGAGAGAAAGGAAAGGATATACGGGGTGGGGAGAGAGCTAGAATCCAGTGGTTAATAGATGAGTATTGACATTGTATTTAAATTCCTGCAGGTTGTAGCCGTCAGGAAAGCAAGAATATGGGAGCGAGTTCCACAGGCGGGAAGTGCGAGAGAAGAAGCTGCAGGAGTAGAATTGTCATCTGCATTTGGTTAATCTAACTGTGAATGGGTGAGACCCAGTTGCCAATCTGGTTGTACGAGTAAACTCCTGTTGCAGAGGCACCAGTGACTTAAGTTCGCTGGAGCAGAAGCCATGAATGTATTTATAGAACAACCTTCTTAGCAGCGCATTTAGCTATGGACTCTATGTAGTGGTTCCTTTTAAGATCAGAAGAGAGTGTAAAGCCGAGGAGGCGCAGTGTATTGCTTTCAGGGAGACTCGCTTGGTCCATGCTTATGGGAGGCAGGAGAGGTTGCCTGTGAGGATTGACAGACAACAGCTTGGTCTTAGTCGCATTGAAATTGACAAGCCACTTCTTGCCCCAATTCACCACAGAGTGTAGGTCCCGTTCAAGGTCAGCAGCGAGATTATATTTGTCCGCCACAACGGGTTTCTTACTGATGCGGGAGTAAATTGTGGTGTCATCTGCGTAGATGCCTACTTGGCTCTTGATCTCATCTGGGAGCTCATTTATGAAAATAAGGAAGAGCGTCACGCCCAGGATAGAGTCCTGAGGGACACCAGCGTTTGTGCTGTAGAATGTAGAGGCATGCCCATTCAAAAGGACTTTCATTTTGCGGTTATTTAAAAAAGATTGGATTAGATCAAGCAAGCGTCCGGTAACACTGTAACCCCGTAGCTTGCATAGAAGACCAGAGTGCCAAACCCTGTCAAAGACCTTGGAGATGTCCAGAACAACAGCACGAGCCTCGCCTGACTCGTCGAGGGCCTGGAGTATGTACTCAGTAACGATTGTTAGCATGTCGGCCGCGGACCTGGCAAAGCGGAAGCCATACTGCCTGTCAGAGTAGAATTTGTGGGCAGTAAGTTGTTGAACTATTTCAGCATTAATTATGGCCTCGAACGAACACTTTCCCGAAAATTGGTAGAAGGCTGATAGGGCGATAACTGGATGGGTCCTAGGGTTCACCACAGTTCTTAAATACAGGAACGACTGAAGAGAACTTCCAGCATGCAGAAAAACAGGAAGCAGAAAGGCAGTAGTTATACAGTTTAGAGAGGACAGGGGAGAGTTCAGGAGCACATTTCTAAAGGACTATCACCGGGATTCCATCGCCATGGGGTTCAAGTTTTGAAATTACTCGGGACACTACTGTCGGGGTAATATATACGTCGTACAGTTTAGCCTCAGTTCTAAAAGGGAAGTCAGATGAAGGTACTCCAGATGAGTCAAATGTGGAGTTGGATGAGAATCTGCGAGAATCTGCAGATGACGCGAGGACCTCAAATTCATTGATCAAAGGAGGGGTTGAGGATTTGCTATTGTTCAGCACCCGTTTGCATAACCGCCAATAGTCCTTGGAACCGAGATAGTCCTTGGATATGCCTGGATTCGTCATCGGAGGCCACAATTTAAACAATCTAAGGTACGCAGATGATACAACGCTGATAGCAGACGCAGAAAGGAAAACTAAAAGACCCCCTAGCTGAAGAGAGTGACAAGAAAGAACTACAAATAAACTAGAAGAAAACCGAATGCATGGTCATCAGTAAAAAGGGCGGCCCAATATGCCAAGTACAGGTCGGGATACTAAAATCAAGCAGGTACAGAAGTTTAAATATCTGGGAAGTGTTATAACAGAAGAAGGAAAGTGCGACACAAAGATTCAAAGGCGAATTGGCATGGCGAAGGAAGCATTCCAGAAGTTGAGTAAAGTTTTAAGAAACAGAACAATCTCGCTAGAAACAAAGAAGAGAGTACTGGATTGCTATGTGATGTCAGTTCTTACATATGTCAGTGAATGCTGGACAATATCATCAAAGATGAAGGAGAGACTTGAAGCAACTGAAATGTAGTTCTACAGAATGATATCATGAGTCAGGTATGTGAGCAATGATGTGGTTTTGGAAATGATGGAAACGAAACGGAAATTAATACTGAGCATCATGAAGAGACAGCTGAAGTTCCTGGGACATGCAATGAGGAAGTGGGGCTTGAAGGACCTGATACTAACAGGCCAGATAGAAGGGAAAAGAGACAGAGGAAAGCAGCGGATAACATATTTAAAGGACCTGATCAGGTGGATGATGGAACGAGGATTGCCTGCTGTAACTGGAGAAGGCGTGCTAAGAGCCACCAGGGATAGGGAGACGTGGAAATCCGTGATCGCCTACATCCTGAAGGGACAAGGCACATAAAAGAAGAAGAAGAATACCTTTGTTAATTCGTGAGCATTCTAGTGTTTTCTTGATTTAGGAAGATTGTATTTAATTTTTTACATAATTGTTTTTTAAATACTTAAATAATAAGGCAAACATTTATATATGTCTCTACTTATATATATATATATATATATATATATATATATATATATACAGATTATTTTTAACGGTCTGCTATAAGTAAACTTGAACTGTTGAAATAAATTTCAATTATAACCACCTAAATATGCGCTCTCAATACCATATATATATGCACTACTGGACATAATTATTAGGCCACCCTAGTGTTTGAAAAAATTGATGTATCTCATACTATTTTTTAGTATTTATTGCCAAGTGAATAATTGCAAATGAAAATAGAATAGTTCTTTTGTTAATATTGCACAATAACAGGTGCATCAAAAGAATTTATAAATAATTAATAATCACCTGTATTGTAGTTTCATCAATGAAAGGATGAAGAAAATATAGAGTGATTCGGACGAGTTCATCTTTGCTTCCTTGTCTTTTAAATTTTAGCAAAGTAATAATAACAAAAGGCCCATTCTATTTTCATTTGGCAGTAAACACTAAAAATAATATGAAATACATCATTTCTTTTAAACAAACTAGTTTGACTTAATAATTATGGCCGGTGGTATATATATATATATATATATATATATATATAGTCATCCGCAGACGGTCCTGCTTCACTGTATCACAACTATTGTTTTCAAAGTAAAGGAGCGCTATTTTTCATTGTTTTTTTTGTTATTTTTTTCGTCCCACACTTCTTCAGAAAAACGCGTTTCAAAACAAAAACATCTAAATGAAAATCATAAAGGAAAAAATGAAACACTGGGCAACAATCTTTCTTTTATGCAGGTTTCATTAAAAATGAATGCCAAGGTATTAATCATTAAGTTTTTTGTATACGTTTTCATGTGTTCTTGTGATTTTTTTACTTTCCAGAAATCAAATTATTAAAAAATTGTACAAAGGTTTTGTACTTTCGAGCGCTTTCAGCTATAAAAATCATAACACACGAACAGTTATTTAAAAAACTTAATGTCAGCAGCTTGTCTGTCATTTCTAATGAAACCTGCATATATATATATATATATATATATATATATATATATATATATTCGAATCCTGCCGAATGACACACATTTTCGTAACAAAAATTTATTGTAAATAATTAGGCCGGTAAAAAATAAATACATAATACTGTTTGGTTATAAACAGAATATCTACTTAAATACGAGTATCGATCAAAAATAAGTTGAAACAAGTCATTTCAAATATATATATATATATATATATATATATATATATATATATATATATATATAATACTCAAGGCAAATACTATATGTAAGAAAATATAACACTTACACGCAAATTACCTTTAAGGCATTCCTTCTTCCTACAAAGAGAAGGCTAGTACGACTTGGTGTAAACAGACTCTAAAAATTTAAAGTGATACTCGGAATTAGACCAGCTCAACCACTGAGAACATATCTCGAATATAAGACCGTGCCACTCCCAGCTTTTTATCAGAGTATCACCGATAGATGAACCAGTAGCATTCATTAACGCACCCATATAAATTCCTTAGTATTACTTTGTGAATTTTTATTAGATTTTTTTCTGTTATAAATGTTATTGGTTGACTTTAATGTGTCAGCTTTCAGTACCCGAAAAAGCATCCTTCTGTAGAACTACGTTTCCGTCGCTTCAACCATTGTTTTGTAAAATCTGTTGTATAGAGTAAACTTTTTAGCTCCTTTTTACCTTTGTAGAACACTTGAAATTGGTTCATGTCTGAGGAAACTCCGTGTTTAAAATGTTTATATACTTTTAAATAACATAAAGCTTTATCATAATAAAAAAAATGATTTTCCAACAACATGCAATGCGTGTATGTTAAAATTACCAATATAAAATCAAACAAAAATTACTAATCTAAACTTATTTATAAATGGAACTTTGTCTGTGTGTGTGTGTTTCTGTGTGTATGTGTCCGTTACATATAGACTCCGAAACGGCGAAACCGATTTTCTTGAAAATTCATGCAGTTGTACTATAAGCGTCTGCGAATGTTCTTAGCTAGGTTTTGTGTCGACGTACCCCCGATAAATATCGAAAATCGATAATCGAAAAAATCTGGTTATAGAAGGAGTGGTCCGATTTTAATCAAATTTGATATACTCATAGAAAAAACATAAGAAACGAAACTCAGAATTTTCAAGGTTGCAGTTCTTAAAATAGTGCAGAAAATCGATAATATATATATATATATATATATATATATATATATAAGGCAAGATGTTTGTGTGTGTGTCTGTTTATCTATCTGCATGTCCTTTATACAAATCCACAATTTTTATCCGATTCTCACCAAACTTCACACAAATATTCTTTAGGCTGTGTCTGAGCTCAAGGACCATGGATTAGTTTTAAAGCTTTCATTACACACCGGGCTATACTGCTAGTATGTCTATATTTCTGAGATAAGGTAGTATATATACTATTTACGTTATTCGGACTATTGTCCTCATCTTGGTTGCCACTTGTACGACGATTTGGCTATTATACGCTCCGGCCTTCTTCAGATGCTAGGAATTTCGAACCGAACCCTTTATTACAATCGCTGGGGTATATCATTCTCATTCCTTGTGTGAAGCCTCTTTTGATAGTCATGAGTGATCTTCCTCTAACTTTAAGGTCATATGGCCCAGTAGATATATACGTTGGTTAATTCCAGTGACTTGACCCAAAGAGTTGTGAGTTCAATACCAGGCTACAACAGCGGTGAATAAGTAATTTAGTGAGTCCGGTTAAAGGGAGATAAATCATGACAACCAAAAGAGGCTTCACGCAAGGAATGAGATTGATATGCCGTAGTGATTTTAATAAAGAGTTTTGTTCGAAATTCTTAGCACCTGAAGAAGGCCGGGGCGTTCAACGGCCGAAACGTCGTACAAATGGCAACAAAGTTGAGGGCAATAGTCTGAATAATGTAAATAGTGTAAAAAATACGAAAGATTGCATTAACTTATTTTTTACAGTTTCTCGCTATACTAAATGACCTCTGACATAATCCTACGGTTCTGGGGTCACGCCTGTTGAGAAACAAGTGTTTAGATCTGTAAGGACGTAGAAACGGGAAAACGATGAGTAAGGTAAGTAGTTTTAAAGAAATTTTATAGCAACAAAAGCAGGAAGTTGTAGAGAACCATGATCACGTGAAAAAAGAAATTATAAATACGTGATGTTCACCATTAACGATAATATATTCGTGTATTATGAGGACAAATTCTACCTTTTCTTTCAAGATATAGTTTTTTTTTTGTTTTTTTTTTAATACAGTCTTAGGCTGAGTCTCAATTAAATAGAAATATTTCGAAATCAAAATAAATTCCAGCTACGCTTTTCTTTTTCTTTCTTTTTATTTTTTTGTATTCCCCTCAAATTAAATATCGCATAGATAAATCGAAGTATTTTTATTGCAAATAATTCAAAATAAAATTTGACGCCATATTTGTACGCTATGTTTAAAAAAATATATTTTTTAAAGCTAGGGGGAAATAATGCTACAGAAGGGCCAGTAGAATCAAATTTATTTATTTTTTATTTTTTATTTTTTATTTATTCCTTTTTGCTACATCTATTTTGCTTAACTTTTTTTCCTCAGTGGTCCAATAAATTTGCTAATTTAAAGAATAAACACGGATTTGAAAAATAAAAACGGCCTAGAATTGATTTTCGTTGTGTGATAATCGATCGACGGGCAACACGGAAGGCATGATGGCCTAAACTCTTCTTTATCTTGAGAAAAATTGTAGAATAATAGCTAAAACAAAATGTAATAAAACAGACAGAAATCAACATTAAATGAAAATTCTCGTGTTATGACAATGATTTTTGCGATGATTCATCGATTATTTATTTTGTTCTTATTTAACTTTATTTATTTAATTATCTATTTATTATTATTAACAGTATTATTATTATTATTATTAACAGTATTATTATTATTATTATTATTATTATTATTATTATTATTAACAGTATTATTATTATTATTAACAGTATTATTATTATTATTATTATTATGTCATTTTTCATCATATTTCGATTTCTGCTTTGGTCTCACTACCAACCAAGTCTGCGGGGAGACCTAAGGCAGGTAGTGGCGTGTTGTTATGGCTCCATTTCATGTTTTTCTATCTTCCCTATCATCCCCAGCATTACATAGATAAAGTTTTCCTTAGTGTGTGGGCTGTACTTAATAAGACAATTTTTTGTATATCTCTTAAGCTGGGGTTTCCAGGGATTCTTTCAATGTGTTGTTTTGTTCCATTTTTTATCATTCCAAGTGCACCTACTATCACTGGCACAACTCTTGTTTTCAATTTAACAGTATTATTATTATTATTATTATTATTATTATTATTATTATTATTAACATTATTATTATTATTATTATTATTATTATTATTATTATTATTCCGCATTCATTATTTGTTTATTTTTCTTCAATTTCGGATTTCAACATTTTTTTTTCAGGAGGCAAATTTTATTAATACGCAAAATGGGCACCAAATATACAGACATTTTTTGGCTGAAGAATTTATTGATAATTTTTTTATGATGTTTTTCTTTACATTTTTTTTTTCACGTGCTTAAAACTCACCAAATATCAATAAGAGAATATGGGAGAAGATTTTGGCCTGCAAGTTTGTTGAATTCTCTTCAAAATTATGGATAGAAATCATGACAGAATTTAGCGACACTTTTGGAACTTTTCTGAGTTGCAATAAAACGACACCCTGCCAGACTGCACAAACGCAAACACCAGTACATATATAGAGAACTGTCTATCTATCTATCCACACACACACACACACACACACACACACACACACACACACACACATACATACATACACACACACACACATGTGGGTGCGATGGATAAATTATCGTCTAAATGAGGCAAAAATGAAAACAAACAATGCATATATAGAGAACTGTCTATCTATCCACACACACACACACATACATACATACACACACACACGCACACATACATACATACACACACACACACACATGTGTGTGTGCGATGGATAAATTATCGTCTGAATGAGGCAAAAATGAAAACAATGTTATCACATTTTAACAGACGATCATATCTCGAAAGAGACATGACTGACTCGGCAGAAGATTATCCCGCAGTAAGTTGGCATTACTTTCGGCGGTAGACTGGTTGCCAGCCAAGGTTATAGAACCCAATCTGTTCTCTTATTTAACCCATAACTGGAGGTAAGAGACGGATTAATACCTTAGACGTATTTGCCAAAATTACACAAAAATATCTTGAAATATGTAAGAGTAAATTTATTCAATAAAAATCGCCATTGGTTTCAACAACGGCCTCCAGGCAATTTCTGAACCTCTTGCAACTCTTCTGAACGGTCTCCTTGTTTAAGTTGATAAATGATGTCATAATTCTTGATTTCAGTACATCCTTGGTGTTACAAAGAGATTTGATTTTTTTTTTCTTGCCTAACCGCATTCCACGCATAATAATTGAGGAGGTTGCAGTTTGGGGAGTTAGGGGGCCAGAGGTAAGGGGGTGATGTAGGTGCAGAAATTGTCTGACAGTTTCCTGCTTGTGTGGCATGATGCAGTGTCCTGTTACCAGACGTAGGTTATTCCAGCGCTTCACCCTGACCCTGACAGCACTACCTCTTCAATTCATTTGATGTATGCCTTCGTGCAGAATCTCAGGTCCTGTGGAAAATAAATCAATGTATAATGTCACCATTATTAGTTATCGCGCTAAACACCTTCGTAATCACCATCAGACTCATCCAACTCTTTCCGAATCCTCTACACTTTCTTCAGATTGACAACGAAACACTCTAGAAGAATTAAGCCGGAAGCACTAATACGATCATTTGTTCGTATTAGTGCCAAGTACAGTATTTCACAGATGATGCCCAACTGATCCTACTATGCTTGGCAGTCGAGAAAATCCACAACAAAAGACACACTTGCGCGAAATTGAAAATATAAAATGGTGACAATTTACTTAGCTGTATAATAAGACCCGCGAAATTTTCCTATTTGAATTTTCTGATGATTCTTAATTTTTTGAGTTAATCATTGAATGGTAACAATTTACCCATCGCACCCATGTATGTGTGTCGAAGGAGAAGTAAACATGACAAATATATGTGTACTATGTTATGTGTTTGAAGAAGAATATATATGCCGACGCACGAGTGCGCGCTCACACACAAGCACACACACACATACATATACATAGACATATATTTCTTTTTACTATTTTAAGTTAGGCAATTTTTAAGGCCTCCTTAAGCGATAATCATTCAGTGAAATGTAAGTTTTACAAAAAATACATGCATTCCTACATTTTTTCATCACTTAATAAAAGATGCCGCAAGAGAAAAGAAGCCCGAAAAATCAAAATTTTATATTAAAAAAAGCCACCCTGTGATACGCTGATCTTTCGAAAATTCTGACAATTTCCTTTTTATTAAATATTTCATATTTTCAATAAGAGATATATTAAATATCTAATATGATTTGTGTCTTTATATATAAATATATATTAAAGCGACGCAAAACTTCCCAGCTCATCGTTAGCGCACTAATAGGGAAATCTTAGAAGTGTCTTTCACATTGATTTAGGCCCTTTTTTATTTTTTATTCATTGATTTAGGAGATAATGTGCACCGTTTCGGGGCCTTCCTCTCAACGGTTTCACTTGCACACCGGCCTCCTTCACTAATGTGAGGCCCCATTTTAACTATATACAAGTGTGTCGTAGATGTGCAAACTCAAATGTTTAACGGCGAAATGAGATTCACGAAAAATCTCAAGAAAAGGCAAACTTTGCGTTCTGAGAATGCAACGTGAACCTCATTACGCATTCACGATCAGTTATAATATTTCTTTCTTCTCAGCTCGTTTCGTAATATTTTGCTAATGATGTTGTCTAGCATACACCACGCTTCCGATCCGGATTCTACTGGATATTTGATTCTTAGCAGTTTGGTTTGCGTTCCATCCTTTAATTCAACAGCTTGGATATCTTTAGCAGTGTGGTATGCATCCTGGAATTGGTTTTCCGACGTATTATCTGCGTTGGCAGAGCGCTGCTCCTGAACCGTTTTCAGAGAAGCACAACCCATTTTTGTAAGGTGAATCTTCGCTCCCTTTAGGGATCTGAATTTCCGACCACAAACACATGGCAAGTCTGTGCACTTTCCTAAATTCATGGTTTGTTTTTAATTCCGGGTTCGTTGCCGATTGATCCGTTTGGATTCATCATCCTCCCTCCCTTTCGGCTAATCCTGAGGCCAAAAAAAGTGGCTGAATATAAACTGTTGTCGATCAATTAATCATTCTTTACAATTAAAGTACTCAATATCAAAGTCGCAAGCCTCTAACTGAAGTTTCATTTTTTCCAAAGAAAGTGTTCAAACGAACTCCGTTCCTTATTTGCATCAGTTTTAATCTTCACAGCCAAGAATTGCCAGGCCACACACATTTTAGCGAACCACCTTCATTCGCTTCGTATTCCATTAGAAAGATATGAGTTTAATTCTAGCAACTTCTTTTCACAAACCGCTGCTTTGTAGATTTGACTCCCAAGAGTATTATTTTCCGATCATTATTAACTTAACTTAGTCAAGATTAGTTAACAATTACCTTTCCAACTTATCTGCAAAAACTGTGCCTCTACTTTAAACCTCTACCTGGAGAGGCTATCTGGCTTGTTAAAAAGTGATCAATATTGTAAAACAAAAGTAGCAAAATGTGTGAGCTTTGAATTGGAAACATCTACATTTAAGTCGTCAGATGGCGTGAAGTTCTTCTTCTATGTGCCATGTCCCTTCTATGACACTGTCGGCACTCTGCCTTCGGGTAGAGAGCGCTCTCTGCTTCCGAGCAGAGAGCACTAACCCAGTCGTGGTTCCGCCGAAGGGTAGAATCATGACTGGGGAAAAATAGACAGATATTTTTGGCCTGGCTATATGGCCGAGAAGACCCACAATAAATAGACCTTGTGTCTCATCTAGCCTTGCGTGGGGAGGTTGGTATATACCGCCATGTCCCTTCAGGACGTAGGCGATCATGGCTTTCCACGTTTCTCTATCCCTGGTGGCTCTGAGCATGCCTTCTCCTGCTACACTACGCAACCCTTGCTCCATCACCCACCTTATTAGGTCCTTCAAATATGTTATCCGTTGCTTTCCCCTGTCTCTTTTTCACTCTATCTGGCCTGTATCAGGTTCTTCAAACCCTCCTCCCTCATTGCGAGTCCCAGGAACTTCAGCTGTCTCTTCCTGATGCTCAGTATTACTTTCCTTTTTGTTTTCATCATTTCTAGAACCTCATCATTGCTCATATGCTCGATCCATGATATTCGCAGTATCCTTCTGTAGAACCACATCTCAGTTGCTTCAAGTTTTTCCTTCATCTTTGATGGTATTGTCCAGCATTCACTGCCATATTGAATGGCGGACATCACGTAGCAATCCAGTACTCTCTTCCTAGTTTCTAGCAAAATTGTACTGTTTCTTAATACCTTACACAACTTCTGAAATGCTTCCTTCGCCATGCCAATTCGCCTTCGGATCTAGTTGGTTGAATATAAAATGTAGTTGGTCGGCTGTTTTTAATTAGCGCCATATATGTTTAGGCTATTTAATACCAATGTTCTTAATTAAATATTTTAAATCATTTTTGTTATTTTTGGAGATAATTGTTGACTGACATAATTACTAATTAACCTATAGATGGAGAAGATATGGTGGATTCTTACTTTTTAAGTGTATTTGTCTGTGAGTGAATACAACAAACACGGCTCTCCGACTGATAATTCTGAGTTATTATCTATTATACATGCCAACACATCCAAGCTTCCCTCATATTCCAAAGCGATAACCTATCTGGACATTGACCAGGCTCGACGTTGCTTAACTTCGGTGATTGTACGGAAACCGATGTGAATATAATGTCACCGCCATTAACAATATATTTTATGTATATTTTATTTCAGTTTTCAGACCTTTTTTTCGATTTTCGTCATGTAGTCTGAAGTTCTGTGATGAAATGGTGCTTCCAAGAGTTTTTCTCACTGGTATCTTTATTTTGATTGTTTTTATCACAACCTTTTGTGAAGTGCACTTTTCTCTTTTTTCACTGTGATCTAAAGCAGGAGTTTTCAAACTGTGGTCCGCGGACCACAGAGGGTTCGCAAGGATAAGATAGGGTGTCCGTGGATTAACTCATCACGTGAAATTCAAAGTATAAATTTTCAATGTCTGGATATTTATTTTTACTTATTAATGTTATAAAATGAAAATTTAAATTTATCAATTTAAAGTAAGCTTAAAACCAGTTTTTACTACGTTAATGCAAAACTATAAGCTATGTATTTATGTATAAATTTCATAAGCGTTTATAGTGAAATATAAAGGGGTCCGTAAGTCAAAAAGTTTGAAACCCCTGATCTAAAGCTATGAGATGCTTCCAAGACTGACTGCTTTTAATACCACACTTTCTACGGGACAATGAAAGACTTTACTGGTTACATGCCTTGTCTCTAAAACCAAATGGGTTACATTCTTTCCCGCCGATCAGATCCCAAACTGCTCCCAGTCACGAGGAACGGATGCCTTTAGAGAAGGCCCGTGCCTTGAGAGGATATTGGGCCTGAAACTCACACTCGGCCTCATATGGAACTCCTTTGTGCGATCCATCGTAAGAGATGCAAGTAAAATGATACGCATTTTGTACCGCTCCAGTAAGTACCTGACTTCTCATGCTATCCTCTAGCGGGAGCTGCTCAGACCTCCCTTTCCAGTCTTGATAGGATTCAAAAGTGTCTCCTTTTTAAAGAATGATAATTTTACACCCTCAAAACCTCTCTCTCACGA
This sequence comes from Ascarosepion bandense, assembly GCA_037127315.1. Lineage (NCBI taxonomy): Eukaryota > Metazoa > Mollusca > Cephalopoda > Sepiida > Sepiidae > Ascarosepion > Ascarosepion bandense. Next base: position 196,734 of record JBBBDQ010002070.1, read on the forward strand.
GTGGAATATGACGAGTCTCTCACTACTCTATCGTTACTACCATGAAAAGTCCTTAAGCGTACTACATTACTTGATTCCGTCAGATCTAACATTCACGATTAGGACCTGCCATACCACATAGTATCAAACTACCCACATTACCCCCGTATTCCATGGGCAAGAAATAAATTACACAGAAACAGCTTTTTCTCGCGAACCCGGTCGAAAAATCTCCCTAGAGCAGTGTTTCCGAAACTATGGGTCGAGACCTACTGAAATGCTTTTAGAGGAGGACCGTGTCTTAAGAGAATATTGAGCCTCAAACTCACACCCGACTTCATATAAAATTCCGATATTCGAAATAGTACCTCATCTCAGAAATAAAATTGACAAAGCGTCTAACGGCCAAAAACGTCGTAAACATGGCAATAAAGATGAGACTGCAGTCTAAACAATGTAAACACTGAAATAGTACCTCATCTCAGAAATAAAATTGACAAAGCGTCTAACAGCCAAAAACGTCGTAAACATGGCAATAAAGATGAGACTGCAGTCTAAACAATGTAAACACTGAAATAGTACCTCATCTCAGAAATAAAATTGACAAAGCAACTAATGGCCAAAAACGTCGTAAACATGGCAATAAAGATGAGACTGCAGTCTAAACAATGTAAACACTGAAATAGTACCTCATCTCAGAAATAAAATTGACAAAGCAACTAATGGCCAAAAACGTCGTAAACATGGCAATAAAGATGAGACTGCAGTCTAAACAATGTAAACACTGAAATAGTACCTCATCTCAGAAATAAAATTGACAAAGCAACTAATGGCCAAAAACGTCGTAAACATGGCAATAAAGATGAGACTGCAGTCTAAACAATGTAAACACTGAAATAGTACCTCATCTCAGAAATAAAATTGACAAAGCAACTAATGGCCAAAAACGTCGTAAACATGGCAATAAAGATGAGACTGCAGTCTAAACAATGTAAACACTGAAATAGTACCTCATCTCAGAAATAAAATTGACAAAGCAACTAATGGCCAAAAACGTCGTAAACATGGCAATAAAGATGAGACTGCAGTCTAAACAATGTAAACACTGAAATAGTACCTCATCTCAGAAATAAAATTGACAAAGCAACTAATGGCCAAAAACGTCGTAAACATGGCAATAAAGATGAGACTGCAGTCTAAACAATGTAAACACTGAAATAGTACCTCATCTCAGAAATAAAATTGACAAAGCAACTAATGGCCAAAAACGTCGTAAACATGGCAATAAAGATGAGACTGCAGTCTAAACAATGTAAACACTGAAATAGTACCTCATCTCAGAAATAAAATTGACAAAGCAACTAATGGCCAAAAACGTCGTAAACATGGCAATAAAGATGAGACTGCAGTCTAAACAATGTAAACACTGAAATAGTACCTCATCTCAGAAATAAAATTGACAAAGCAACTAATGGCCAAAAACGTCGTAAACATGGCAATAAAGATGAGACTGCAGTCTAAACAATGTAAACACTGAAATAGTACCGCATCTCCGAAATAAAATTGACAAAGCAACTAATGGCCAAAAACGTCGTAAACATGGCAATAAAGATGAGACTGCAGTCTAAACAATGTAAACACTGAAATAGTACCTCATCTCAGAAATAAAATTGACAAAGCAACTAATGGCCAAAAACGTCGTAAACATGGCAATAAAGATGAGACTGCAGTCTAAACAATGTAAACACTGAAATAGTACCTCATCTCAGAAATAAAATTGACAAAGCAACTAATGGCCAAAAACGTCGTAAACATGGCAATAAAGATGAGACTGCAGTCTAAACAATGTAAACACTGAAATAGTACCTCATCTCAGAAATAAAATTGACAAAGCAACTAATGGCCAAAAACGTCGTAAACATGGCAATAAAGATGAGACTGCAGTCTAAACAATGTAAACACTGAAATAGTACCTCATCTCAGAAATAAAATTGACAAAGCAACTAATGGCCAAAAACGTCGTAAACATGGCAATAAAGATGAGACTGCAGTCTAAACAATGTAAACACTGAAATAGTACCTCATCTCAGAAATAAAATTGACAAAGCAACTAATGGCCAAAAACGTCGTAAACATGGCAATAAAGATGAGACTGCAGTCTAAACAATGTAAACACTGAAATAGTACCTCATCTCAGAAATAAAATTGACAAAGCGTCTAACGGCCCAAAACGTCGTAAACATGGCAATAAAGATGAGACTGCAGTCTAAACGATACAGGTAAAATGAAACGCATGCTGTACCTCTCCAGTAAGTAACTCTCCAGGAGCTGCCCAGACATCCTTTTCCAGTTTTGTTAGAGAATATTAATGGTAGTGAGTTCCAAACCTTATACTAGAAATTATGCATTAGCTTCGATTAAATCGAAGCTAGTTCAAAATAGTCAATTGCCATCTCCTACTCACTAACTTGCATTATCTCTCTCATTATCTTCGTCCGCTCCACTCTCATCAGTATTCTCATCCTTCTCTTACTCACTTCCTGACACCCTCTGTAACCTGTCACTCTTTCTCATTACATTCCTTCTATATAACCCCTGCACAACAGTGGCAGTAAAATGCCTTACTTAGAGGTCGCACGATTATTAAAAAAATGCGTCGCGATCGACTGGTGGGTAAAAAGCGAAATGTTAGAGAGTCGTAAAGCGTTATACCAGAATTACACATTAGCTTCGACTTAACACTACATGCAAAAATAGTCCAAGACTCGGGCTTTCATTGACAGGCTGTTGTTGTATGAAGCGGTATGTTGTTTTGATGGGCTTAACAAATCAGCGTTAGTCATACTCTCAATTTTCACCTATTCAGTCAGTCAGTTACGTGACATATGTGATACACACTTTTGGGAGATCATGCCTAGAAAGAGACATGACTGACCGGGCAGAAGATTATCCAGCAGTAGGTTGCCATTGCTTTCTGCCGTAGACTGATTGCCACCCAAGGATACAGAACCGAATTTTTCCCATTATTTAATCCATAACTGGAGGAAGGAGACGGATTAATACCTTTCCCAATGGTATTTACGCATAAGTAAATGCCATGGAATTCAACTGGAATTCGAACTTGGCACCCCGATTTGTTGTTCCGAGCCAATATCCACTGCACCACAACGCACATTTTGTTGTTCTACGTATTCATGAAGTACTTTACCTATAATCCCGGTTTTATCAGTTAATTGCAGATTATAGATACCTGTTTTCTTTTTATATTTCTATGAACCTTTTTATTATGTGTAGATATAATGCACCCTCGGCTCTTACGCCCATGCCATTTTAATCAAAAGTTAAATTTCTGTAACCAAAAGTTAGATATCTACTTACAAAGGAAATCTAGAAACAAATAAATGAAAAGTAAAGATATCGATAATTAAAAGTTAAAAAGAATTACCCAGTAAATTATTTTGGGTCGTCATAAGCTGTGGACATAAATAGTGGATCGCGATTCTAGAAAGTTTTGGAACCCATGCCCAAGAGGATGCTTACCTAATCACTATAATCTTAACCTCTTCAAGTCTAAAGTCGACCGTTATCATCACCTCCTATCTATACAATATGCTCCCTAACGTAACCCTCTTCCGCGAGTCTCCCTTGGCTTTTTATAAATAAATTAAGATGATAAATATTGAAAAACGCTCACAGTTACCTCAATGGTAATGAGGAAACGAAGAATGATTTATTTATTCTTAAAGTTTTAAAAGAAATAATTAATCATGTTAATAATTTCATATAACAATCATTACGCATTCACGTTTTCATTGACATTATTTACATTGTTCGGACTGTTGTTTTTATCTTTAACGTCATGTTTACGACTTTCGGGACGTTGTAAGTTCCGACTTTGGTCAGGTGCTAAGAACTTCGAACCACACCCTGATTTCGATCATTCTCATTCCTTGTGTGATGTCACTTCCAGATATCATGTTGTTATCTTCATTTAACTCAACACTAAAAGTTGTTCGTTCACCAGTGCTATAGCCAGGTATTAAAATCGCAACGCTTTAGTTCAAGTCACTGAATCTAACCAACGATATTATCCACTGAACCATGTGTTCTTGAAGAGATGGCAGTAAAGATGTGGACAGCAGTCACAACAATGTAAATAAGGTAAAATCTACCTCATCTCAGAAGTATAATAGATTCAACGTCCAACGGCCGAAAACGTCGTAAACATTGCAGTAAAGATAAGGGTAACAGTCCAAGAATGTGAATAATGTAAATGCTACATAATCTCGGAAGTATACTAGACAAAGCGTTCAACAGACAAAAACGACGTAAACATAACAATAAAGATGAGGATAACAGTCCAAAAAATGTAAATAATGTAAATAACTTCTCACCACAGAAGTTTTTTTTTTTTTTTAATCATCTCACCCCAAGCAAGGCATTCCACTGCCACTATTGCGCATGGGGCTACATAGGGGAAGGTAAAGAGAAGGAGTGGATAGACATAGGGAATGTCAGGAGAAAGGTGACAGATGAGTAAGGATAGCGAGGATGAGTGTCGGGCAGATGGGAAGAGTGTTTGATAGAATGGGAGCAGGTTAGTGTGTTAGGAGGTGTCTATTGACCTTACATTTAAACTCCTGGAGATTGTAGCCGTCGGGGAAGCAATCGTTTGGAAGAGAATTCCACAGTCGGGAAGTGCGAGGAAAGAAACTGTTGGAGTAGAAGTTACGGCTGCATTTTATCGATTTCACTGTAAAAGGGTGGGATCTAGTTGATAATCTAGTATTTCGTGCAAATTCGTATTTAGGGGGCACCAGTGATCTAAGTTCATCGGAGCAGAAGCCGTGAAAGTATTTATAGAAGAGACACAGCGAAGCCACGTCGCGCCGGTGGGAGAGAGACTGCAGGCGGTCTGCCAAGTTGGTATCTATCACATTACAGACCCTCCTCTGAACCTTATCGAGAAGCCCGAGGAGAACAGCAGGGGCACCCAACCAGATATGGCAGCAGTATTCAATGCACGGGCGGATGGTACATTTGTAAATGTGCAGGATAGATTTAGACGGAAAAAACTTCCGGGCCCTACACAGAGAACCGACTTTCATAGCAGCGGATTTAGTAATGGATTCGATATAGTCATTCCATTTGAGGTCCGCTGAAAGTGTGAGACCAAGGAGGCGTAGTGTTTTACTCTCTGGGAGGCAAGCCTGGTCCATGCTAATGGGAGGTAGGTGAGATTGTCGATGATGGTTAATTGACAGTAGCTTCGTTTTAGAAGCATTAAAAAGTATAATAAACAAAGCATTCAACGCCCAAAAACGTCGTTAACATGACAATCAAAAAAAGGAGAGCAGTCCAAACAACGTAAATAAAGAAAACAATATCTCATCTCAGAGATGTACCAGACAAAGTGTCTTGCAGACAAACACCGTCGTAAACATTGCAATAAAGATGTGAAAAGCAGTCCGAACAATGAAAATATCGGAAATACTACCTCACCTCAGAAGTATAATAGACTAAGTGTCCAATAGACAAAAACGTCTAAAACATAGCAATAAATGTGCTACAGCAGTCTGAACAATGTAAATAATGGAAATACCACCTCATCTTAGAAGTATTATAGACAAAGCGTCTAACGGCCAAAAATGTCGTAAATATGTCAATAACAATGAGGAGGGCCGTCCGAACAATGTAAATAATGAAAATACTACCTCATCTCAGAAGTATCATAGACAAAGCGTCTAACGGCTAGAAAAGTTGTAAACATGACTATGAGGATGATACAGCACTCCGAACAATGTAAATAATAAAAACTACCTCATCTGTGAAGTATAATAGACAACGCGTCTAACGTCCCAAACGTCGTAAACTTGACAATAAAGATGATACAGCAGTCCGAACAATGTAAATAATGAAAATACTACCTCATCTCAGAAGAATAACAGACAAAGCGTCCAACGGTCAAAAACATAGTAAACATGAAAATAAAAATGCGGACAGCTGTGCGAACAATATAAGTGATGGAAATACTACCTCATCTCAGAATTATAATAGACACATCGTCTAACGGTAAAACACGTCGTAAACATGTCAATAAAGATGAGTAAAGCCGTCCGAACAATGTAAATTAGGTGAATACTACCTCATCTTAGAAGTATAATAGACTAAGTTTCCAACGGACAAAAATGTCCTGAACATAGCAATAAAGACGAGGACAGCAGTCCGAATAATGTAAATAAGGAAAATACTACCTTATCTCAGAAGTATAAAAACGTCTAACGGCTAAAAACGTCGAAAACATGCCAAAAAAGATGAAGACATCAGTCTGAACAATGTCAAAAATGGAAATTCTACCTCCTCTCAGAAGTATAATAGACAAAGAGTCCAACGGCCAAAAACGTCGTAAACATGGCAATAAAGATGAGACTGCAGTCTAAACAATGTAAACACTGAAATATTACATCATCTCAGAAATAAAATAGACAAAGCGTCTAACGGCCAAAAACGTCGAAAACATGGCAATAAAGATGAGACTGCAGTCTAAGCTATGTAAACACTGAAATAGTACCTCATCTCAGAAATAAAATTGTCAAAGCCTCCAACGGCGAAAAACTTCGTAAACATGGCAATAAAGATGAGATTGCAGTCTAAACAATGTAAACACTGAAATAGTACCTCATCTCAGAAATAAAATTGACAAAGCAACTAATGGCCAAAAACGTCGATATGATATTAAGAAAGATGAGGACAGCCTTCAGAACAATGTAAATAATGGAATTACTACTCACCTCAGAAGTATAATAGCAAAACGTCTAACGGCCCAAAACGTCGTAGACATGGTAATAAAGATGAAGACAGCATTCGAAATCATGTAAATAATGGAATTACTACTCATCTCAGAAGTATAATAGCAAAACGTCCAACGGCCCAAAACGTCGTAGACATGGTAATAAAGATGAGGACAGCATTCGAAATCATGTAAATAATGGAATTACTACTCGTCTCAGAAGTATAATAGCAAAACGTCCAACGGCCCAAAACGTCGTAGACATGGTAATAAAGATGAGGACAGCATTCGAAATAATGTAAATAATGGAATTACTACTCATCTCAGAAGTATAATAGCAAAACGTCTAACGGCCCAAAACGTCGTAGACATGGTAATAAAGATGAGGACAGCATTCGAAATCATGTAAATAATGGAATTACTACTCATCTCAGAAGTATAATAGCAAAACGTCTAACGGCCCAAAACGTCGTAGACATGGTAATAAAGATGAGGACAGCATTCGAAATCATGTAAATAATGGAATTACTAACTCATCTCAGAAGTATAATACAAAACGTCTAACGGCCCAAAACGTCGTAGACATGGTAATAAAGATGAGGACAGCATTCGAAATAATGTAAATAATGGAATTACTACTCATCTCAGAAGTATAATAGCAAAACCTCCAACGGCCCAAAACGTCGTAGACATGGTAATAAAGATGAGGACAGCATTCGAAATCATGTAAATAATGGAATTACTACTCATCTCAGAAGTATAATAGCAAAACGTCTAACGGCCCAAAACGTCGTAGACATGGTAATAAAGATGAGGACAGCATTCGAAATCATGTGAATAATGGAATTACTACTCATCTCAGAAGTATAATAGCAAAACGTCTAACGGCCAAAAACGTCGTAGAGACATGGTAATAAAAGAGGAGAGACAGCATTCGAAATCATGTAAATGAATACTACTCATCTCAGAAGTATAATAGCAAAACGTCCAACGGCCCAAAACGTCGTAGACATGGTAATAAAGATGAGGACAGCATTCAGGAAATCATGTAAATAATGGAATTACTACTCATCTCAGAAGTAATAGCAAAACGTCCAACGGCCCAAAACGTCGTAGACATGGTAATAAAGATGAGGACAGTATCTGAAATCATGGAATTACTACTCATCTCAGGTAGAAGTATAATAGCAAAACGTCCAACGGCCCCAAAACGTCGTAGACATGGTAATAAAGATATGAGGACAGCATTCGAAATCATGTAAATAATGGAATTACTACCATCTCAGAAGTATAATAGCAAAACGTCCAACGGCCCAAAACGTAGACATGGTAATAAAGATGAGGAGACAGCATTCGAAATCATAAATAATGGAATTACTACTCATCTCAGAAGTATAATAGTAAAATTCTACGTCCAGGCCCAAAACGTCGTGGTAATAAAGATGAGGACAGCATCTGAAATAATGTAAAATAATGGAATTACTACTCATCTCAGAAGTATTGAAGCAAAACGTCCAACGGCCCAAAACGTAGACATGGTAATAAAGATGAGGACAGCATTCGAAATAATGTAAATAATGGAATTACTACTCATCTCAGTTATAATAGCAAAACGTCCAACGGGCCTCAAAGTCGTAGACATGGTAATAAAGATGCGAGGATTCGAAATCATGTAAATAATGGAATTACTACTCATCTCAGAAGTATAATAGCAAAACGTCCAACGGCCCAAAACGTCGTAGACATGGTAATAAAGATGAGGACAGCATTCGAAATCATGTAAATAATGGAATTACTACTCATCTCAGAAGTATAATAGCAAAACTTCTAACGGCCCAAAACGTCGTAGACATGGTAATAAAGATGAGGACAGCATTCGAAATCATGGAACATGCACTACTACTCATCTCAGAAGTATAATAGCAAAACGTCTAACGGCCCAAAACGTCGTAGACATGGTAATAAAGATGAAGAATGACAGTATCTGAAATCATGTAAATAATGGAATGCTACTCATCTCAGAAGTATAATAGCAAAACGTCTAACGGCAAATGTAGACATGGTAATAAAGATGAGGACAGCATTCGAAATCATGTAAATAATGGAATTACTACTCATCTCAGAAGTATAATAGCAAAACGTCTAACGGCCCAAAACGTCGTAGACATGGTAATAAAGATGAAGACAGCATCTGAAATCATGTAAATAATGGAATTACTACAATTACTTCAGAAGTATAATAGCAAACGTCTAACGGCCCAAAACGTCGTAGGTATTACAAGATGAGGAGAGCATTCGAAATCATGTAAATAATGGAATTACTACTCATCTCAGAAGTAGCACAGCAAACAACTAACGGCCCAAAACGTCGTAGATACAGGTTTCTAAAGATGAGGACAGCATTCGAAATCATATGTAAATAATGGAATTACTACTCATCTCAGAAGTATAATAGCAAAACGTCTAACGGCCCAAAACGTCGTAGACATGGTAATAAAGATGAGGACAGCATTCGAAATAATGTAAATAATGGAATTACTACTCATCTCAGAAGTATAATAGCAAAACCTCCAACGGCCCAAAACGTCGTAGACATGGTAATAAAGATGAGGACAGCATTCTCAAAGAAATCATGTAAATAATGGAATTACTACTCATCTCAGAAGTATATAATAGCAAAACGTCTAACGGCCCAAAACGTCGTAGACATGGTAATAAAGATGAGGACAGCATTCGAAATCATGTAAATAATGGAATTACTACTCATCTCAGAAGCATAATAGCAAAACGTCTAACGGGCCCAAAACGTCGGCATGGTAATAAAGATGAGGACAGCATTCGAAATCATGTAAATAATGGAATTACTACTCATCTCAGAAGTATAATAGCAAAACGTCCAACGGCCCAAAACGTCGTAGATACCATGGTAATAAAGAGGGACAGCATTCGAAATAATGTAAATAATGGAATTACTACTCATCTCAGAAGTATAATAGCAAAACGTCTAACGGCCCAAAACGTCGTAGACATGGTAATAAAGATGAAGACAGCATTCGAAATCATGTAAATAATGGAATTACTACTCATCTCAGAAGTATAATAGCAAAACGTCCAACGGCCCAAAACGTCGTAGACATGGTAATAAAGATGAAGACAGCATTCGAAATCATGTAAATAATGGAATTACTACTCATCTCAGAAGTATAATAGCAAAACGTCCAACGGCCCAAAACGTCGTAGACATGGTAATAAAGATGAGGAGAAAGCATCTGAAATCATAAATAATGGAATTACTACTCATCTCAGAAGTATAATAGCAAAACGTCCAACGGCCCAAATGACGTAGACATGGTAACAAAGATGATACGCATTCGAAATAATGTAAATAATGGAATTACTACCTTATTATCCTGCTATAATAGCAAAATCAACGGCCCAAACGTCGGTAGACATGGTAATAAAGATGATACACATTCAAATCACAAATAATGGAATTACTACTCATCTCAGAAGTATAATAGCAAAACGTCCAACGGCCCAAAACGTCGTAGACATGGTAATAAAGATGAGGAGAGCATTCGAAATCATGTGTAAATAATGGAATTACTAATTATCCTAGCATAATAGCAAAACGTCTAACGGTCAAAATACTGTAGGACATGGTAATAAAAATGATGAGTACGCATTCGAAATCATGAAATAATGGAATTGCATACCATCTCAGAAGTATACAGCGTTAAAACGTCTAACGGCCCAAAACGTCGTAGACATGGTAATAAAGATGAGACAGCATTCGAAATCATGTAAATAATGAAATTACTACTCATCTCAGTATAAGTTAGCAAAACGTCCAACGGCCCAAAACGTCGTAGACATGGTAATAAAGATGAGGACAGACTAAATAATGTAGATAATGAATTACTACTCATCTCAGAAGTATAATAGCAAAACGTCTAACGGCCCAAAACGTCGTAGACATGGTAATAAAGATGAGGACAGCATTCGAAATAATGTAAATAATGGAATTACTACTCATCTCAGAAGTATAATAGCAAAACCTCCAACGGCCCAAACGTCGTAGACATGGTAATAAAGATGAGGACAGCATTCGAAATCATGTAAATAATGGAATTACTAATCATCTCAGAAGTATAATAGCAAAACGTCCAACGGCCCAAAAACGTTTTAGACATGGTAATAAAGATGAGGACAGCATTCGAAATCAATAGTAATTGGAATTACTACTCATCTCAGAAGTATAGACAGCAAAACGTCTAACGGCCCAAACGTCGTAGACATGGTAATAAAGATGAGGACAGCATTCGAAATCATGTAAATAATGGAATTACTACTCATTTCAGAAGTATAATAGCAAAACGTCTAACGGCCCAAAACGTCGTAGACATGGTACTAAAGACGAGGACAGTATCTGAAATCATGTAAATAATAACTACTACTCATCTCAGAAGTATAATATCAAAACGTCCAACGGCCCAAAACGTCGTAGACATGGTAATAAAGATGAGACAGCATTCGAAATCATGTAAATAATGGAATTACTTACTCATCTCAGAAGTATAATAGCAAAACGTCCAACGGCCCAAACGTCGTAGACATGGTAATAAAGATGAGGACAGCATTCGAAATCATGTAAATAATGGGAATTACTACTCAATTCAGAAGTATAATAGCAAAAACGTCCAACGGCCCAAACGTCGTACACATGGTAATAAAGATGAGGACAGCATTCGAAATAATGTAAATAATGGAATTACTACCTATCCTAGAAGTATAATAGCAAAACGTCTAACGGCCCAAAACGTCGTAGACATGGTAATAAAGATGAGGACAGCATTCGAAATCATGTAAATAATGGAATTACTACTCATCTCAGTGATAATAGCAAAACGTCCAACGGCCCAAAACGTTTATACAGTAATAAAGATGAGGACAGCATTCGAAATCATGTAAATAATGGAATTACTACTCATCTCAGAAGTATAATAGCAAAACGTCCAACGGCCCAAAAAACGTCGTAGACATGGTAATAAAGATGAGGACAGCATTCGAAATCATGTAAATAATGGAATTACTACTCATCTCAGAAGTATAATAGCAAAACGTCCAACGGCCCAAAACGTCGTAGACATGGTAATAAAGATGAGGACAGCACGAAATAATGTAAATAATGGAATTACTACTCATCTCAGAAGTATAATAGCAAAACGTCTAACGGCCCAAAACGTCGTAGACATGGTAATAAAGATGAGACAGCATTCGAAATCATGGTAAAATAGCTAGAATTACTACTCATCTCAGAAGTATAATAGCAAAACGTCCAACGGCCCAAAACGTCGTAGACATGGTAATAAAGATGTAGATGAAAATATTCGAAATAATGTAACAACGGAATTACTACTCATCTCAGAAGGAGAATAGCAAAACGTCTAACGGCCCAAAACGTCGTAGACATGGTAATAAAGATGAGGACACATTCGAAATCAATGTAACAATGGAATTACTACCATCTCAGAAGTATAATACAAAATCAATCAATGTCCAAAACGTCGTGGGAGATTACGTGGTAATAAAGATGAGGACAGCATTCGAAATCATGTAAATAATGGAATTACTACTCATCTCAGAAGTATAATAGCAAAACGTCTAACGGCCCAAAACGTCGTAGACATGGTAATAAAGATGAAGACAGCATTCGAAATCATGTAAATAATGGAATTACTACTGATCTCAGAAGTATAATAGCAAAACGTCCAATGGCCCAACGTCGTAGACATGGTAATAAAGATGAGGGGACAGCATTCGAAATAATGTAAATAATGGAATTACTACTCATCTCAGAAGTATAATAGCAAAACGTCTAACGGCCCAAAACGTCGTAGACAGCTATAATAAAGATGAGGACAGCATTCGAAATCATGTAAATAATGGAATTACTATCATCTCAGAAGTATAATAGCAAAACGTCCAACGGCCCAAAACGTAGACATGGTAATAAAGATGAGGACAGCATTCGAAATCATGTAAATAATGGAATTACTACTCATCTCAGAAGTATAATAGCAAAACGTCCAACGGCCCAAAACGTCGTAGTCATGGTAATAAAGATGAGGACAGCATTCGAACTACGTAAATAATGGAATTACTACTCATTTCAGAAGTATAATAGCAAAACGTCTAATCATTCAAAATGTAGACATGGTAATAAAGATGAGGACAGCATTCGAAATCATGTAAATAATGGTTCAATACCATCTCAGAAGTATAATAGCAAAACGTCTCAACGGCCCAAAACGTCGTAGACATGGTAATAAAGATGAGGACAGCATTCGAAATCATGTAAATAATGGAATTACTACTTCATCTCAGAAGTATAATAGCAAAACGTCCAACGGCCCAAAACGTCGTAGACATGGTAATAAAGATGAGGACAGCATCTGAAATCATGTAAATAATGGAATTACTACTCACTCTGTAGTTATAATAGCAAAACGTCTAATGGCCCAAAACGTCGTACACATGGTAATAAAGATGATAAGTTTTTATCTGAAATAATGTAAATAATGGAATTACTACCTGTCCAGAAGTAGTGACGTAGCAAAACGTCTAACGGCCCAAAACGTCGTAGACATGGTAATGAAGATATGACAGTATTCGAAATCATGTAAATAATGGAATTACTACTCATCTCAGAAGTATAATAGCAAAACGTCCAACGGCCCAAAACGTTGTAGACATGGTAATAAAGATGAGGACAGCATTCGAAATCATGTAAATAATGGAATTACTACTCATCTCAGAAGTATAATAGCAAAACGTCCAACGGCCCAAAACGTCGTAGACACTGGTAATAAAGATGAGGACAGCATTTGAAATCATGTAAATAATGGAATTACTACTCATCTCAAGAAGTATAATAACCAAAACGTCCAACGGCCCAAAACGTCGTAGACATGGTAATAAAGATGAGGACAACATTCGAAATAATGTAAATAATGAGATGCTACTCATCTCAGAAGTATAATAGCAAAACGTCTAACGGCCCAAAACGTCGTGAACATGGTAATAAAGATGAGGACAGCATTCGAAATCATGTAAATAATGGAATTACTACTCATCTCAGAAGTATAATAGCAAAACGTCCAACGGCCCAAAACGTCGTAGACATGGTAATAAAGATGAGGACAGCATTCGAAATAATGTAAATAATGGGTACTACTCATCTCAGAAGTATAATAGCAAAACGTCTAACGGCCCAAAACGTCGTAGACATGGTAATAAAGATGAGGACAGCATTCGAAATCATGTAAATAATGGAATTACTACTCATCTCAGAAGTATAATAGCAAAACGTCCAACGGCCCAAAACGTCGTAGACATAATTAATAAAGATGAGGACAGCATTCAAAAATCATGTAAATAATGGAATTACTACTCATCTCAGAAGTATAATAGCAAAACGTCTAACGGCCCAAAACGTCGTAGACATAGTAATAAAGATGAAGACAGCATTCGAAATCATGTAAATAATGGAATTACTACTCATCAGAAGTATAATAGCAAAACGTCCAACGGCCCAAAACGTCGTGAACATGGTAATAAAGATGAGGACAGCATTCGAAATAATGTAAATAATGGAATTACTACCACATCTCAGAAGTATAATAACAAAACGTCTAACGGCCCAAAACGTCGTAGACATGGTAATAAAGATGGGACAGCATTCGAAATCATGCCAAATAATGGAATTACTACTCATCTCAGAGTATAATAGCAAAACGTCCAACGGCCCAAAACGTCGTAGACATATTAATAAAGACGAGGACAGCATTCGAAATCATGTAAATAATGGAATTACTACTCATCTCAGAAGTATAATAGCAAAACGTCTAACGGCCCAAAACGTCGTAGACACTGGTAATAAAGATGAGGACGGCATTCGAAATCATGTAAATAATGGAATTACTACTCATCTCAGAAGTATAATAGCAAAACGTCTAACGGCCCAAAACGTCGTAGACATGGTAATAAAGATGAGGACAGCATTCGAAATCATGTAAATAATGGAATTACTACTCATCTCAGAAGTATAATAGCAAAACGTCTAACGGCCCAAAACGTCGTAGACATGGTAATAAAGATGAGGACAGCATTCGAAATCATGTAAATAATGGAATTACTACTCATCTCAGAAGTATAATAGCAAAACGTCTAACGGCCCAAAACGTCGTAGACATAATTAATAAAGATGAGGACAGCATTCGAAATCATGTAAATAATGGAATTACTACTCATCTCAGAAGTATAATAGCAAAACGTCCAACGGCCCAAAACGTCGTAGACATGGTAATAAAGATGAGGAGAGAGCATTCGAAATCATGTAAATAATGGAATTACTACTCATCTCAGAAGTATAATAGCAAAACGTCCAACGGCACAAATGTCGTAGACATGGTAATAAAGATGAGGACAGCATTCGAAATAATGTAAATAATGGAATTACTACTCATCTCAGAAGTATAATAGCAAAACGTCCAACGGCCCAAAACGTCGTAGACATGGTAATAAAGATGAGGACGGCATTCCCCGAAATCATGTAAATAATGGAATTACTACTCATCTCAGAAGTATAATAGCAAAACTTCCTAACGGCCCAAAACGTCGTAGACATGGTAATAAAGATGAGGACAGCATTCAGAAATCATGTAAATAATGGAATTACTACTCATCTCAGAAGTATAATAGCAAAACGTCTAACGGCCCAAAACGTCGTAGACATAGTCAATAAAGATGAGGACAGCATTCGAAATCATGTAAATAATGGAATTACTACTCATCACAGAAGTATAATAGCAAAACGTCTAACGGCCCAAAACGTCGTAGACATAATAAAGATGAGGACAGCATTCGAAATCATGTAAATAATGGAATTACTACTCATCTCAGAAGTATAATAGCAAAACGTCTAACGGCCCAAAACGTCGTAGACATGGTAATAAAGATGAGGACAGCATTCCGAAATCATGTAAATAATGGAATTACTACTCATCTCAGAAGTATAATAGCAAAACGTCCAACGGCCCAAAACGTCGTAGACATGGTAATAAAGATGAGGAGAGCATTCGAAATCATGTAAATAATGGAATTACTACTCATCTCAGAAGTATAATAGCAAAACGTCCAACGGCCCAAAACGTCGTAGACATGGTAATAAAGATGAGGACAGCATTCGAAATAATGTAAATAATGGAATTACTACTCATCTCAGAAGTACTAATAGCAAAACGTCTAACTATTTAAACGTCGTAGACATGGTAATAAAGATGAGGACAGCATTCGAAATCATATAAATAATGGAATTACTACTCATCTCAGAAGTATAATAGCAAAACGTCTAACGGCCCAAAACGTCGTAGACATAATCAATAAAGATGAGGACAGCATTCGAAATCATGTAAATAATGGAATTACTACTCATCTCAGAAGTATAATAGCAAAACGTCCAACGGTAGCCCAAAACGTCGTAGACATAATTAATAAAGATGAAGACAGCATTCGAAATCATGTAAATAATGGAATTACTACTCATCTCAGAAGTATAATAGCAAAACGTCCAACGGCCCAAAACGTCGTAGACATGGTAATAAAGATGAGGACAGCATTCGAAATAATGTAAATAATGGAATTACTACTCATCTCAGAAGTATAATAGCAAAACGTCTAACGGCCCAAAACGTCGTAGACATAATAAAGATGAGGACAGCATTCGAAATCATGTAAATAATGGATACTACTCATCTCAGAAGTATAATAGCAAAACGTCCAACGGCCCAAACGTCGTAGACATGGTAATAAAGATGAGGACAGCATTCGAAATAATGTAAATAATGGAATTACTACTCATCTCAGAAGTATAATAGCAAAACTTCTAACGGCCCAAAACGTCGTAGACATGGTAATAAAGATGAGGACAGCATTCCAAATCATGTAAATAATGGAATTACTACTCATCTCAGAAGTATAATAGCAAAACGTCCAACGGCCCAAAACGTCGTAGACATGGTAATAAAGATGAGGACAGCATTCGAAATAATGTAAATAATGGAATTACTACTCATCTCAGAAGTATAATAGCAAAACGTCTAACGGCCCAAAACGTCGTAGACATAGTCAATAAAGATGAAGACAGCATTCGAAATCATGTAAATAATGGAATTACTACTCATCTCAGAAGTATAATAGCAAACGTCTAACGGCCCAAAACGTCGTAGACATGGTATAAAGATGAGGACAGCATTCGAAATAATGTAAATAATGGAATTACTACTCATCTCAGAAGTATAATAGCAAAACGTCCAACGGCCCAAAACGTCGTAGACATGGTAATAAAGATGAGGACAGCATTCGAAATCATGTAAATAATGGAATTACTACTCATTTCAAGTATAATAGCAAAACGTCTAACGGCCCAAAACGTCGTAGACATGGTAATAAAGATGAGGACAGCATTCGAAATCATGTAAATAATGGAATTACTACTCATCTCAAGTATAATATGCACAAAACGTCCAACGGCCCAAAACGTCGTAGACAGTATCAAGATGAGGACAGCATTCGAAATCATGTAAATAATGGAATTACTACTCATCTCCAAGTATAATATGAAACGTCTAACGGCCCAAAACGTCGTAGACATGGTAATAAAGATGAGGACAGCATTCAAAAGAATCATGTAAATAATGGAATTACTACTCATCTCAGAAGTATAATAGCAAAACGTCCAACGGCCCAAAACGTCGTAGACATAATAAAGATGAGGACAGCATTCGAAATCATGTAAATAATTGAATTACTACTCATCTCAGAAGTATAATAACAAAACGTCTAACGGCCCAAAACGTCGTGAACATAATCCAATAAAGATGAGGACAGCATTCGAAATCACATGTGTAAATAATGGAATTACTACTCATCTCAGAAGTATAATAGCAAAACGTCCAACGGCCCAAAACGTCGTAGACATGGTAATAAAGATGAGGACAGCATTCGAAATCTGTAAATAATGGAATTACTACTCATCTCAGAAGTATAATAACAAAACGTCTAACGGCCCAAAACGTCGTGAACATATTTAATAAAGATGAGGACAGCATTCGAAATCATGTAAATAATGGAATTACTACTCATCTCAGAAGTATAATAGCAAAACGTCTAACGGCCCAAAACGTCGTAGACATATTGTTAATAAAGATGAGGACAGCATTCGAAATCATGTAAATAATGGAATTACTACTCATCTCAGAAGTATAATAGCAAAACGTCTAACGGCCCAAAACGTCGTAGACATGGTAATAAAGATGAGGACAGCATTCGAAATCATGTAAATAATGGAATTACTACTCATCTCAAGTATAATAGCAAAACGTCTAACGGCCCAAAACGTCGTAGACATGGTAATAAAGATGAGGACAGCATTCGAAATCATGTAAATAATGGAATTACTACTCATCTCAGAAGTATAATAGCAAAACGTCCAACGGCCCAAAACGTCGTAGACATAATTAATAAAGATGAGGAGAGCATTCGAAATCATGTAAATAATGGAATTACTACTCATCTCAGAAGTATAATAGCAAAACGTCCAACGGCCCAAAACGTCGTAGACATAATTAATAAAGATGAGGACAGCATTCGAAATAATGTAAATAATGGAATTACTACTCATCTCAAGTATAATAGCAAAACGTCTAACGGCCCAAAACGTCGTAGACATGGTAATAAAGATGAGGACAGCATTCGAAATCATGTAAATAATGGAATTACTACTCATCTCAGAAGTATAATAGCAAAACGTCTAACGGCCCAAAACGTCGTAGACATGATAATAAAGATGAGGACAGCATTCGAAATCATGTAAATAATGGAATTACTACTCATCTCAGAAGTAGAATAGCAAAACGTCCAACGGCCCAAAACGTCAGCGAAGATGGTAATAAAGATGAAGACAGCATTCGAAATCATGTGGAAAATAATGGAATTACTACTCATCTCAGAAGTATAATAGCAAAACGTCCAACGGCCCAAAACGTCGTAGACATAGTGGCAAGATAGAGGACAGCATTCGAAATAATGTAAATAATGGAATTACTATAATGAAGTGTAATAGCAAAACGTCTAACGGCCCAAAACGTCGTGAACATGGTAAATAAAAGATGAGGACAGCATTCGAAATCATGTAAATAATGGAATTACTACTCATCTCAGAAGTATAATAGCAAAACGTCAACGGCCCAAAACGTCGCTAGACATAATTGTCAAAGATAGGGACAGCATTCAAAATATTAAATAGAAATGGGTCTCACCTCATCTCAGAAGTATAATGGCAAAACTTCTAACGGCCAAAAACGTCGTGGAGCATAGTGACAAAATGAGGACAGCATTCGAAATCATGTAAATAATGGAATTACTACTCGTCTCAAGTATAATAGCAAAACGTCCAACGGCCCAAAACGTCGTAGACATAGTATCGAATGAGACGGCATTCGAAACAATGTAAATAATGGAATTACTACTCATCTCAGAAGTATAATAACCAAAACGTCTAACATTTAAACGTCGTAGACATATTCAATAAAGATGAAGACAGCGACTGAAATCATGTAAATAATGGAATTACTACTCATCTCAAGTATAATAGCAAAACGTCTAACGGCCCAAAACGTCATGTAGACTCAGTAATAAAGAATGAGGACAGCATTCGAAATAATGTAAATAATGGAATTACTACTCATCTCAGAAGTATAATAGCAAAGCAATCCAACGGCCAAACGTCGTAGACATGGTAATAAAGATAGAGACAGCATTCGAAATCATACTTGACAATGGAATTACTACTCATTTCAAGTATAATAGCAAAACGTCTAACGGCCCAAAACGTCGTAGACATAATAAAGATGAGGACAGCATTCGAAATCGCCTTAATAATGGAATTACTACTCATCAGAAGTATAATAGCAAAACGTCCAACGGCCCAAAACGTCGTAGACATAATTAATAAAGATGAGGACAGCATTTCAAAATCTAAACTTGCAATAATGGAATTATATCATTTTCAAAATCATAATGGCAAAACGTCTAACGGCCCAAAACGTCATGAACCTGGTAATAAAGATGAGGACAGCGTGAAATCTGCTATAAATAATGGAATTACTACTCATCTCAAAGTATAATAGCAAAACGTCAACATTTAAAACGTCGTAGACATGTTTAATAAAGATGAGGACAGCATTCGAAATCATGTAATTAATGGAATTACTACTCATGCAAGTATAATAGCAAAACGTCCAACAGCCCCAAAAACGTCGTAGACATGGTAATAAAGATGAAGACAGCATTCGAAATCATGTAAATAATGGAATTACTACTCATCTCAGAAGTATAATAGCAAAACGTCCAACGGCCCAAAACGTCGTAGACATGGTAATAAAGATGAAGACAGCATTCGAAATCATGTAAATAATGGATACTACTCATCTCTGAAGTATAATAGCAAAACGTCTAACGGCCCAAAACGTCGTAGACATGGTAATAAAGATGAAGACAGCATTCGAAATCATGTAAATAATGGAATTACTACTCATCTCAGAAGTATAATAGCAAAACGTCCAACGGCCCAAAACGTCGTAGACATGGTAATAAAGATGAGGACAGCATTCGAAGTAATGTAAATAATGGAATTATTACATCATCTCGGAAGTATATTAGACACACCCTCTATCGATCAAAATCTCGAAATAAAAATGAGGACAGCAGTCCGAAAAATATAACGAATGGAAAAACTACCTCATCTCAAAAGTATAATAGACAAAGCGCCCAACGGTCAAAAGTCATGTAAATATGGAATTCAAAATGAAAACAGCAGTCCGAACAATGTAAATAATGGAAATACTTCCTCATCTCAGAAGTATATTATACAAACCGTCTAACGGCCAAAAACGTCGTAAACATGGCAATAAAGATGAGGAGAGCAGTCCGAACAATATAAATAATGGAAATACTACCTCATTACATAAGCATAATAGACAAAGCGTTCAACGGCCAAAAACATCGTAAACATGGCGATAAATGTGCTACAGCAGTCCAAACAATGTAAAAAATGGAAATACTACTTCATCTCAGAAGTATAATAGACTAAGTGTCCAACGGCCAAATGTCCTAAACATAGCAATAAACATGAGAACAGCAGTCCTAACCATGTAAATAAGAAAAATACTACCTCATCATAAATGTATAATAGACAATGCGTCCAACGGCCAAAAACGTCGTAAACATGGCAATAAAGATAAGGACAGCAGTCCAAACAAGTAAATAAAGCGTCTAACGCACAAAAACGTCATAAACGTGGCAATAAATGTTCAACAGCAGTCCCACAATAAAAATAATGGAAATACTACCACATCTCAGAATTAAAACAAAGAGTTTAACATCGTACATATGGCAACAAAGATAAAGGAAATAATACTTCATCTCAGCAGTATAATAGACAAAGAGTTTAACCGCAAACAACGTCGTAAAATGACAGTAAAGATGAGGACAGCACTCTAAACAATGTAAATACTAAAATACTACCTCATCTCAGAAGTAAAATAGACAAAATGTCCGACGACCATAAACGTCGTAAACATGGTAATAAAGAAGAGGACAACAGTCCGAACAATGTAAATAATGGAAATATTACCTCATCTCAGATTTATAATATACAAAACGTCCAACAGACCAGAACGTCCTAAACATGAAAATAAAGATGAAGAGAGCTGTCCGAACAATGTAAACAATGGAAATACTACCTCATCTCATAAACATAATAGACAAAGGGTCTAACGGCCAAAAACGTCGTAAACATGACAATAAATATGGAGACAGCATCCCAAACAATGTAAATAATGGAAATACTACCTCATCTCAGAAGTACAAGAGACAAATCGCCGAACGGAGAAAAACGTCGTAAACATGTCAATCAAGACGATACAGCAGTCCGAATAATGTAAATATTGAAAATACTACCACATCTCACAAGTATAATCAACAAAGAGTCTAACAGACAAAAACGTCATAAACATGGATATAACGATGAGGACAGCAGTCCGAACAATATAAATAATGTAAATACTATTTCATCCCAGAAATATAATAGACAATGCGTCCTACGGCCAAACACTTCGTAAACATGGCAATAAAGATAAGGAGAGCAGTCGAAACAATGTAAATAAGGGAAAGACCACCCCATCTCAGTAATATATCAGCAAATGTCCAACGGACAAAGACGTCGTAAAATGGCAATAAAGAAGAGGTCAACAGTCCGAACAATGTAAATAATGGAAATAGTACCTCATCTGAGAAGACAAAGCGTCCTACGGCCAAAAACGTCGTAAACATAGCAATAAAGATGAGGACAGCAGCCCGATCAATGTAAATAATAAAAATACTACTTCATCCCAGAAGTTTCATAGACAAAGTTTCCAACGGCCAAAAGTGTCCTTAACGTAGCAATAAAGACGAGGACAGCAGTCCGAAAAATGTAAATAATGGAAATACTACCTCATCTCAGAAATATAATAGACAAAGCGTCAGACGTCCGAAAACGTCGTAAAAATGGCAATTAAGATGAGGACAGCAGTCCGAACAATGTAAATAATAGAAATACTACCTCATCTCAGAGGTATAATAGAGAAAGCGACCAACGGTCTAAAACTTCGTAACCATGGAAATAAAATGAGGACATCAGTGAGAACAAAGTAAATAATGGAAATATTACCTCATCTCAGAATTATAATAGTTAAAGCGTACAACGACCAAAGATTTCGTTAACATGGCAATAAAAGTGAGGACAGCAGTCCGAAAATTGTAAATAATGGAAGCATTACCTCTTCTCAGGAGTACAATAAACGAAACGTCCAACGGCCAAACCCGTCGTAACTGTACAGCAGACAAAACAACGTAAATAATGGAAGCATTACCTCATCTCAGGAGTACAATAAACGAAGCGTCCAACGGCCAAACCCGTCGTAACTGTACAGCAGACAAAACAACGTAAATAATGGAAATATTACCTCATCTCAGGAGTATAATAAATGAAGCGTCCAACAGCCAAAAACGTCGTCAGTATGAAAATAAAGATGATGCAGCAATCCAATCAATGTAATTATTGAAATACAACCTCATCTGAGATGTATAATGTCCAACTGCCAAAAATGTCGAAAACATTGCCATAAGGATGATACAGCAGTCTGAATAATGAAAAAAATGGAAACACTACCTCATCTCAGGAGTATAAAAGACAAAGCGACCAACGGACGAAAACGTCGTAAACATTGCAATAAAGGTGATATAGCACTCCGAACAATGTAAATTATACAAATACTACCTCATCTCAGAAGTATAAGAGACAAAACCTTTAACCCTCAAAGACGTCGTAAATATGGCACCAAATATAATACAGCACTCCGAACAATGTAAATATTGAAAATACTACCTCATCTCAGAAATACAACAGACAAAGCGTCCAACGGCCAGAAATGTCGTAAATATACAAATAAAAATGAGGACAGTAGTCCGCAAAATGTAAAGGGATATATTACCTCACCTGAGAAGTAAAATAGACAAAGCGACTAACGGCCAAAATTGTCTTCAACATGGCAATGAGTATTGTACAGCAGTCCGAACAATGTAAATAACTGGAAATACTACTTCATCTCAGAAGTATTATAGACAAAGCGTCTAACGGCCCAAAAAGTCGTAAACATAGCAATATAGGCGATACAGCAGTCCGAATAATGTAAATAATGGAAATACTACCTCAACTTAGAAGTAGAAGAGACAAAGCGTCTAACGGCCAAAAACGTCGTAATCATGGCAATAAAAATGAAGACAGCTCTCCGAACAATGTAAATAATGAAAATACTACCTCATCTGAGAATTATATTAGACAAATCGTCTAACGTCCAAAAACGTCTTAAACATTTCTATGAAAGTGATACAGCAGTCTGAACTATGCAAATAATGAAAATACTATCTCATCTCAGAAGTATAATAGACAAATCGTCTAACGGCCAAAAAAGACTTAAACATGGCAAAAAATATAATACAGCAGTCCGGACAATATAAATAATTGAAAATACTACCTCATCACAGAAGTATAACAGACAAAAAGCCTTTAATGGCCAAAAACGTCGTAAAGACGGCAATAAAAATAATACAGCAGTCTTAATAATGTAGGTACCTCTACAAAATCGCTGAAAAAACAGCATAGTATGAAGGAAAAGGGCCCCAAACTAAATAAAAACAAAGTTTTATCGGTAAAATGTTTATATTTTCATAAAAAGGATAGATCAAAACATTTTTTAATTATTTTTTAAATTTTTAAATTATTTCGAACACGTTCGAAATTTTTTGTAGAAACTCTTTTTTTATTCTTACGTTAGTGCGAGACCTAAATTGATACAACGGTTAAGTAAAGAAAAAACGTAATATTGCACAATGCACTTTTTTGACCGTGAAAGACATTAATTTGGAAATTCTTGCAAAAATCAAATAATCATCGGATTTTGATGAATATTTCAGGACTTATTCATAATTGACTGAAAGCAATTTTGAAATAATTATTTTGTATAAAATATTGGTAAAAATATTCTTTTGTACATATGTTACCTTCCCACCAATTAATTTCCAGAAATGCTTAAAAATTCGGCAACGGGCAGCAATAAGCCTAACATAATTAAATTCAGGAGTCATTGGGGAATGCAAATCAACAGTTTTTTTTTTTCTCCAATAGTCCTCGGTTTTTTAAAAAATAGGTCCGAATTGCGAAAAATGCAATAACTATGCCAATTTTTGTGTGGATAAACTTCTGATTGCTTTTATGAACAATATAAATTAAGCATATCATAGTCTGAAAAGAAAATAAATTCAATGAATAATTAATTTTTACAAGAATTATTTTCATTTTTTTTTTCATTTTTTAATTGTGTATAAAATTATATATAAAAAATTATTGTTAAATTTCTTCCTCTATTGGGCCGGCTAGGGTATGTAATTAATGCCTGAAGACTACA
Organism: Ascarosepion bandense; assembly: GCA_037127315.1. Lineage (NCBI taxonomy): Eukaryota > Metazoa > Mollusca > Cephalopoda > Sepiida > Sepiidae > Ascarosepion > Ascarosepion bandense. Next base: position 221,631 of record JBBBDQ010002070.1, read on the forward strand.
ATTACTAATCGAAAATTAAAAAGCTTAATACAAATGATTGACCCCATCAATTTTTAAAATAATTAAAACTTTTAAAATTTTAATTGTGTGCATTTTGATTGCCCGTATCTTTATTTGTACGGGTGGCCATACGTGATATTTATCATTAAAAGGTCACGTGATTCAAGGGTTGTCTTTCCTTACATAAAAATTAAATTCGTATATTTGCATCGCATATGACCTCCCTACTTAGCCTTCTTGACAACTTCCGATTGTCATTACAGCTGTCATCACCTGAGATAAACTCTGACACTTAGGATTACCGTAACTGATAAAAACGTTTACCGAATATTTCAGACAGCAAGCAAGTACAATTGTTTGAAATCAGAAAAAGTTAAGACTTAATTTTAAACATTGACTTCAATAAAGTATCAATGACGTATATTTTATTTTTGTCAGGTTTTTAAAACAAAAACGTGGCTACTGTTTACGTAAATGTGTTGATCGATCAAAAAATGGCGGTACGTTTAAATTTTCTTTTAATCTGAAAAATTTTAGATTCCAATCAATATAATTTCGCTTTACAATACGCGAGTGTATTTTATTAACTGGAATTACTAAATGTAATCTCTTGACTTTCAATTAAAGCTAATTTTAAAGCTAAAATAAAATTATTTATTTTTAAAATTTCATTTTAAAATCAGGTATCGAAAATTTATACTGAAAAGTGGAGGCACCTATAACAATGTAAATAACGAAAATACTACCTCATGTAAGAAGTATAATAGACAAAGCGTTCGACGGCCAAAAATTACGTAAACATGGCAATAAAGGTGATACAGCAGTCCGAACAATGTAAATAATGGAAATACTACCTCATCTGAGAAGTATAATAGGCAAAGTGTTCAAAGGCCAAAAACTTAATAAACATGTCAAGAAAGGTGATACAGCAGTCCAAACAATGTAAATAATGGGAAAACTTCCTCAGTTCAGAAGTATAATAGACAAAGCATTCGAGAGCCAAAGAAGTTGTAAACATGGTAGTAAAAGTGATATAGCAGTCCAAACAATGTTAATAATAGAAATAACACCTCATCTTAGAAGTCTTATAGACAAAGCGTCTAACGGCCGAAAACGTCGTAAACATGGCAAGTAACGTGATACAGCAGCCCGATCAATATAAATAATGGAAATACTAACTCATCTCAGAAGTATAATAGACAAAGGGTCTAACGGCCAAAAACGTCGTCAACATGGCAATAAAGATAATACCGCAGTCCGAACAATTTAAATAGTGGAAATACTAACTCATCTCAGAAGTATAATAAAGTGTCTAACGGCTAACAACGTCATAATCATAGCAATAAGGATAATACATCAGTATTAACAATGTAAATAATGAAAACGCTACCTCATCTCAGAAGTATAATAGGCAAAGCGTCCAACGGCCAAAAACGTTGTAACCATGGCAATAAAGCTGATACAGCAGTCCGAACAATGTAAATAATGGAAATATTAACTAATCTCAGAAGTATAATAGTCAAATCGTCTAACGGCCCCAAACTTTCGAAACATGACAATAAAGATAATACAGCAGTCCGAAAAAATTAAATAATGGAAATACTACCTCGTCTCAGAAGTACAAGAGACAAAGCGTCTAACGCAGAAAAAACGTCGTAAACATGGCAGTAAATATAATACAGTAATCCAAAAAATGGAAATAATGGAAATACTACCTCAACTCAGATGTATATGTGACCAAGCGCCTGACGGCCAAAAACGTCGTAAACATGGCAGTAAATATAATAGAGTAATCCAAAAAATGGAAATAATGGAAATACTACCTCAACTCAGATGTATATGTGACCAAGCGTCTGACGGCCAAAAACGTCGTAAACATGGCAATAAGGATGATACAGCTCTTCGAACAATGGAAATAATGGAAATACTACCTCAACTCAGATGTATATGTGACCAAGCGCCTGACGGCCAAAAACGTCGTAAACATGGCAGTAAATATAATACAGTAATCCAAAAAATGGAAATAATAGAAATACTACCTCATTTCAGAAGTATAATAGACAAAGCGTCCAACGTCTAAAAACGTCGTAACCATGGCAATAAAGGTAATACAGCATCCCGAACATCTCAGGAATATAAAAGACAAAGCCTCTAACGACCAAAAACTTCGTAAGCATGGCAATAATAGTATGTACCTTCACTCATTTTTCTATGTCTAAATTTAAATTGAAATTTTAAAAATAAATAATTTGTCTTCATGCTTTAAAATTAGCTTTAATTGAAAGCCAACTGATTATATTTATTAATTTAAGTAAGCAAAATACTCTGGTGTATTTTAAACCGAAATTATATTCATGGGAATCAAAAATTTTCTGAATTCAAAAAAAAAAATTTTTAAATTTCAATGTTTCCTCCAATTCTTGATTTTAAAAAATCTTACAAAATAAAATACACCTCACTGACACATTATTTTCTTCAAATTACCAATTTAAACTTACTTTACGTTGACTTCAAACAAGAATTACTTGCTTACTGTTTGAAAAATATTTCAAAAAGCATTCCTCAATTACGGCAGCCTTGTTATCACAGGTGTCAGCACTTTATCAGGAGGCGATGATGAATGATTTACAGCAGCTGGCCAAAAGTATGGAAGACGAATTTGGTATAAAAAGGTTTATATACGGATTTTTTTTTTTCATGTAAGGGAGGACATCCCTTGAATCAGGTGACCTTTTACGGCCACCTGTACAAACAAAAAACGGGAAATCAACATGCAGAAAATTAAAATGTTTTAATTATTTTACAAAAAAGGAGCACCCCTTTTTAGTGTTTAAATTTTTCAATTATTAAATATATTTGCCACACATTAATTAAAAAAAAATCTGAGAGGCCTATGAGGGGAAATTATGAAACTTTTAGAAATTACTTAATAAAAAATAAAATAAAACAATAAAAATAAAAACAATTCTTGTAAAAATTCATAACTAACGGAATTTTTTTTCTATTCAGACTATGATATTATTTTAATTTATGTTTATGAAAGCAATTAAAAGTTTATCCGAATAAAAAATGGCATAGTTTTATTACATTTTTGTTTTCCTAATTCGGAGTAGATTTTCTAAAAAAAGAGCAGGTTTTGAAGAAAAAAAGACAGTTGATTAACATTCCCCAATGACTCCAGAATTTAATTAAAACTATCTATATGTTGAGACCTAGTCGCATTTCTCGACATTTCTGGAAATTAATTGGTGGTGGTGGGGGAGTTATATATTAAAAAAATGTTTTTACCGATATTTTCTAAAAATAATTATTTCAAAACTGATTTCAGTCATTTATGAATATGTCCTAAAATTTTCATCAAAATCAGACGATTATTTGATTTTTGCAAGAATTTCCAAATGAATGTGTCTTTCACAATCAAAAAAGGCCTTCGCGGAATATTACGTTTTGACGTAATAAAATCTAGCGTCAGTTTATCGCTTGTACTGACGAGAGAAAAAAATATTTTCTACTAATAAAGAGCCTGTTAGAACCTGTTAGAATAATTTAAAAAATTTGTAAAAATAATTAATAAATACTTTGATCTATCTTCTACACATATAGCATAAACATTTTGAAGAGAAAACTTTGTTTTTATTTAGTTTGAGGTCTTTTCCTTCAGACTATACTGCCTTTTCCAGCGAAAAATCCTAATAGTAGCCTAATCCTACTATTGAATTTATGCATTTTTATTGATTAACTCCTACTTTCATGTTCTTTTTGAAATTGTAAATGATTGTACAAAACACATCTTTTTTAAATTGTAAATGATTGTACAAAACACATGTTATAAAATTATTTTACCCTTAGTTATCAAATTAAGGGAGATACCTACATACCTGTACCTGGAAAAGCAGCTAAACAGTGAGGAGGATTGGAGTGCCAATTAAGAAAACACCACGGCCCTTTTCAAGGCCACAAAATATTCCCGAAATTCCTTTCTCTTCAAGATATTGCATAAATACAGTATGACATGTACAAAAAATATAGATACTTATTTATAACATCTACAGTTATGTAAAAATTAAATTAGATATTTTTACCTAGTTATCTTACTAATTAATATGAATAAAGCATAATAAAAATATTAATAATTAGCATAATATTTCATAACTTTACTGGGTTATTTTAATTTCATTCTTTCTTATTAAATTGTAAAATTATTTTAAAAGCAATTTCAATTTTTATTTATTTAGCAAGCATATTCAATCATCCAGCTATAATGCTAAACGAACATTGTATAAAATATTATGTAATTGATGAAAATATAGTTATGGTTAGCTATGCAGTTAAAAAACAAAAACCGGTTTTTTAGATGCATAAAAATTTGGCACTTCCGGACGCCATACTTGGGGTGTTGACAGACAGTAGCTGACATATTCAATCAATCACAGCTCGGATTACGTTGATGACAGGACTACTGTATTTAAGATAAGTTTCTGTCTTAAATTTCATAAAGTAAGGAATCGCTATTGTGTGAAATCAGATTAAAGTAAGTTTCAATTTAAACAATTGACTTTAAAAAAGTGTCTTTGATGTATTTTTTTTTCAAGATTTTTTTAAACAGAAAGTTGGCTACTGTTGACGTAACCTGTCAATAAATCAAAAAAATGGCGGAAAATTTAAAGTTTGTTTTTTTTTTCTCGAAAAATTTCGGATTCCAATCGATATAATTTCAGTTTAAAATACACCAGTGTATTTTGATTATTGGAATTACTAACTTAAATTCCTTGGTTTTCAAATAGACCTCATTTTAAAGCTTGAAGATAGATTAATTATTTTTAAATTTTCAATTTAAATTTAGGTATCTAAGAATTGATTGGAGGTACCTACATAAGAGTAAAAAAGATTAGATAGAGAGTGAAGAGTGAAGAGAAAGACGAACCAGTTAGAAAGGAGCAAAAGAAGGATGGGAATACAGGTGTGATGACAGTTGCAAAGGTGGAGAGAAAAGAAAAGGATATACAGGGTGGTGTGGAAAGAACTAGAGTAAAGTGGTTAAGAGATGAGTATTGACATTGCATTTAAATTCCTGGAGGTTGTAGCCGTCAGGAAAGGAAGAATATGGGAGCGAGTTCCACAGGCGGGAAGTGCGAGAAAATAAGCCGCAAGAGTTGGTCGTAGATTTCAACAATGTTCTCCAGACACTTTTGACGGGGTCAATTCTTCTCAAATAAAACGTGGGGACCACTGTGCCGTCCAAAAGTGCTCAACGGATGATGCATTTACAATTGCTGTCGTGCAAGTGACGAACGTTAAATTTCATATACTCAGCGGTTTTTAAATGCGACTGCTTCAACGATAATATTTATCAAAGTCTTTGTTTCTAACTCGTCCGTATTCTTCCTTTCAGCGAGGTGGGGTGATCCCAATCTCACACACGATCGTACACTTCCACGGTCGTGATTCGACTCTTTCTTCAGCATTACGACGCGCTTATATAGGGAACCCGGTAGTTATAAGCCAGGTCACCATGCGCTTAACGCGAGTGTCTGTTGCTACAGTAACAAATCATGTGACCTCCAAAGGTCCTTCCGCTTACTCAGCGCTATTTCAATTTCACTTGCAACAAATTATTATTTCGTTCATTTTCATTGTTTTCTGATGACCTAAATTAAACGGCACTAACTTATGCGGGATCAAATTTCACCACTGGTGATCAAAATACATTTCGAGGTTCCTATTTATTTAAAAAAATATTATTTCATTTTCCTCCATTGTTTTCTGCTGACCCAAATATAACAGCCTAACTTTTTGTTTAGATCAAATTTCGCTACGGTAAAACAATTACTGTTCTATTTACTCCAATTTTTGACCAAAAGAAAAATAATTGATATTGCCACGTTTTCTGGAAGTCGAAAATCTTTTTTTTTAAATTCTTAATAAAAATTAAAAATAAAGAAACGAATAACATGACGTTTCGGCCGTTTCGTCCTTCTTCAAGTGCCATGAATTTTGAACCTTTTAAATGTGTGTATGTCTGACTCTTTCTCTCTCTCTCTCTCTCTCTCTCTCTCTCTCTCTCTCTCTGTGTGTGTGTGTGTGTGTGTGTGTCACACATGTATACCTATTCATGGCTTACTGGCAATTTGACGGTATGTGCTTCATTGCACCTTTCGTTTCACCCCTGCACTTGACGTCCTCAGTTATATGCCATCTCACCAGTTTAATGGGTAAAGGTAACACATCAGAAGTTTCACGGATCGAAAAATTTAACGTTGATGTGTTCGGCTCCTGTACCTCAACCCAGTCGATGTTCCTCTCTATGGTATGCTCTTCCCACTTCATTTCGTCCTTGCACCGAACAATTTCATCTAAGTGTTGACTGCTCTCACACTATAAATTCATGTATCTGTCTTCTTTTCTATCCCCCTTAAATCTACTCCCCAACGATAGTGTGTAACTTCTTAATCTTTTTCATTAAGCATCTTCTTCTTCTTCTTCTATGTGCCTTGTCCCTTCAAGACGTAGGCGATCATGGCTTTCCATATTTCCCTATCGCTGGTGGCTCTGAGCACACCTTCTCCTGTTACACCGTGCAATCCTCGTTCTGTCATCCACCTGATTAGGTCCTTCAAATATGCTATCCGTTGCTTTCCCCTGCCGCTCCTTCTGGCCTCTATCTGGCCTGTTAGTATCAAGTTCTCTATGCCCTCCTTCCTCATTGCGTGTCCCAGAAACTTCAGCTGTCTCTTCCTGATACTCAGAATTAATTTTCTTTTTGTTTCTATCATTTCCAAGACCTCATCATTGCTCACATGCTCGATCCATGATATTCACATCACCCTTCTGTAGAACTACATTTCAATTGCTTCAAGTTTTTCCTTCATCGTTGATGCCATATTGAAGGACAGACAGCACGTAGCAATCCAGTACTCTCTTCCTAGTTTCTAGCGAAATTGTCCTGTTTCTTAATACCTTACTCAACTTCTGGAATGCTTCCTTCGCCATACCAATTCGCCTTCGGATCTCTGTGTCGCACTTTCCGTCTTCTGTTATAACACTTCCCAGGTATTTAAATTTTTGTACCTGCTTGATTCTGGTATCCCCGACCTTTATTTGGCATATTGTGTGGCCCTTTTTACTGATGTCCATGCATTCGGTTTTCGTGCAGTTTATTTCTAGTCCTTTCTTGTTACTGTCTCCTGCTACCTTCTGTAGGAGGTCTTGTAGTTTCCTTTCAGCACTCTATCATCTGCGTACCTTAGGTTGTTTAAATTGTGGCCTCCGATTACGAATCCAGTGTCCTCAAAATATCCTCGCTGTACAAGTTGAACACATCCGGTGAAAAGACACATCCCTGGCTTACGCCCCTTTCTATCTTTGTATATCTACTCAATTCATTACCTGTTCATATGCAAGCGGTTTGCTGCCAGTAAAGATTCTTTATTACTCCCAAGTCTTTCCCAAATATGTCCAGGCTGCCGAGCATCTCCATCAGTTCTTTGTGGCGTATTTTGTCAAACGCCTTCGTATAATCAATAAAGCACAGGTATAAGTCCTTCTTCATTTGTATTGCCCTTTCGGAGATCATCCTAATCATAAATATGGCATTCCTTGTTCCCGTGTCTATAATAAAACCACACTATTCTCTGGCCTGATTCTGCTTCTCGCTCTAGCTTTTAGGTTTTTGTCTTCAGAGCATTGATTGCCGTAAGACGTTTATCGGGCTGTCTGAGAGAGAGAATGGACGAAGGTTCGATCCTGATTTCAGAAGTTATTGTTTTGTCTTATTCAGAACCATAGTCATCGGGTGGTCCAAATGTCAGGGGTCAATAAGCGGAATAGATTTGTGTATCGGTTATATTATTACAATGTTGTTCATTGCTTCTAACAAGATGCGACCCCTTCACTTATTTAAGAGCAGTATTGATTGCCGGAAGATGTTTATTGGTCTGTTTGAGTTACGCACGCGTGCGAGACGAACACGTATCAAGAGGCAGTACAATATGATATCTCTTAAATTCAGGGTGGTCCAAAAGTAGGTTGGCTGTAGGTGGAATAGTTTGTGCATCGGTTGTACTATTAAAATTGTGTATTTCTTTTTTTTTAACAAGATGGGGCACCTCCACATGACTCAAGGGAAGTCCGTGAGTATCTTGATGAAACATTTACTGAGAAATTGAATAGCCTATGAGGTCAAATTGAGTGGCCATCTGTTTATTTGACTTGACCCTGATGAATTTCTTCTTTTGGCGAGTACTTAAGAACAAAGCTCACAGTCGAAAACTAAGAAGTGTTGGTGAATTGAAAACCAAGAAGTGTTTGTGAATTTCAAGAAATTATTACACAAAGAGACTCGTGCAAAAAATATTTGTCAGAATGTGAGTAATAGACTTCAAAGGTGTGTAAATTGTGATGAACAACGATTTGATCACCTGCGTTAATAATATTTTAGCACTTTTGTATTATTGTCTACAATAGAATTTAATTGTCAATATAACAATTGTATTAATACATATAATTGTACATGTAATTTCAAAATAGATACCATCGTTTACTTTTGAACCACCCTATATATAGTCATCCGCAGACAGATCTGTTTCGCTGTATCACAGCTCATCAGTACGGTTAGACTCCGATTGCTTTTTAACCCAGGATTGAAACCCGACCGAATTGGCGTCAGTCGGGGATTCTACCTCTGGGCTATGGGCGTTATGGACTCTCCCGTCGGATTCGACGTATGAGGATCTGACAGCCTAACTATGAAATTCAAACCGCCAGAAGACCCACGCAAGTGATTTTATTAAAGTGCAAAATGCTTGTGCAGAACCATCCACACTTTTCGGAACTATTGATACACTCAGTCGGTGCATATAAATGTCACAAATGAAGCAGACAATAGACCTCAGGCTTTCAATTTTTCCACAACAGGTGACCACTACCTGCTACGGTAGACTAGTTGCCAGCCAAGGCTATAGAGCCCAATCTGTCCTGTTATTTAACCCATAACTGGAGGGAAGGGACGGATTAGTACCTTTCCCAAGGGTATTAGCGCGTAAGTGAATGCAGGGCATTCAATTCGGAATTCGAACTCGGCTCCCCGATTTCTCGTTCTGAGCTGATATCCACTGCACCTCAACGCACATTATAAATGTATATTGTGGGATTCCCTTCGAATATATATATAAATCCGCAAGCAGTCTGGGTATAGAAGAATCCAAAAGAGTAACCTGAACATACAGTGGTAGGATAACTCTCTAAGAGAGTTCTAAATATTCGTGTAAAATCCTTTGTAAAATAAAGCCGGAGACGAACACGTATCGGGAAGTAATACAATATGATATAAATAAATTATTCGTGAATATTATTTATGAATTATTTATTTATGAATAAATAAATTATTTGCGTAAAAGATTCGTGTAAAATCCTTTGTAAAATAAAGCCGGAAGCGGATGATGGTTCGCCTGAAATAGGACATACTTCCGATTTACCATAAAATAACGTGTCTACCTTAATTTTTCTTATATATGACATATATATATGACAAAGTGAAACGAGTTTTAGGACTTCATCAAATTAAACTTATGTTGGTACGCCTACACATGCATACGAACGAGGGATGGTGATAATTTTGAATTTAATTTTTTTCTCATCTTACTGATTTCATTTAACTTATGTTATTGTCTGTAACTTTTATTATTAGATATCCTGCACTGTTATAAAAGAAGATTTTTATTCAACCATTTTACTCCTAAGCAAGGTGAAGCTGCCAATTGTTCGCAAGGCTTTACAGTGAAAGAAAAAGAAAAAAGCAGAGCACAGAGGGTTGTGAAGAAATAAATAAAAGATAGATGGAATTCGATGGATAAAAGATATAAGCCTGGTGCTTTTATGGAAGCAAATAAACGGAAGTGGATCCCACAAGCGGGAAATGCAAGAAAAGAAACTGATGGAATAGTCGAGACTGTTTTATTTAACTACTAGCAGTATAGCCCGGCGTTGCTCGGGTGTAATGAAACCTTTAAAACTAATCCATGGTCCTGGATCTCAGACTCTTTGGACGTTGGCACGAAAGAGTAAAAAGCAATAGTTGTTTCCAGTTAAAGCGAAACCGTAGACTGAAAGAAAAATGAATGGATGTACGTCAAATTTTGATTTCCTGCCATCGATATCAAATAAGTTTTTTCGTCGTAAACTGAATTTTGAAGGCTAAATAAGTCCTCTGAGTAAATGGTATCATGGCTGAGACTAAGAACTACAATTATACCTTCTTGCCTTTTATATATATATGCATATTATCGATTTTATGCACTATTGTAAGAACTGCAACCTTGAAACTTCTGAATATCGTTTCTTATGTCTTGTCTATGGGTGTATCAAATTTGATTAAAATCTGACCACTCCTTCTATAACTTGATTTTTTCGATTATCGATTTTTGATATTTATTGGGGGTACCTCGGCACAAAACCTAGCTAAGAACACTCGCAGACGCTTATAGTACAACTCTGTAAATTTTCAAGAAAATCGGTTTAGCAGTTTCGGAGTCTATAGGTAACGGACACACACACACACACACACACACACACGCGCACACACACACACACACACACACACACACATAGGGACAAAGTTCCATTTATAAATAAGTTTAGATAAAATCTTGGTTAAAATATTTTTACGTCTTTTACCACCCACCAAATTAATTTCATGAAATTTCTAGAAATTAAATTCTGTCCGCCAACTTAGTTTTATTATTTAAACGTAGGACTCCTTGAAGAACGTAAATCATTTTCTTCTTCGAACACCTTCGCCTTTTTTCGAAATTTTGTTCGCACTAGGTTATTAAGTCATTTAGTGAAAACTATATTTACTAAGCGAAAATTGAATACAAAATTTTTATACAAAATTGAAAAGCTTTACACAGATCATTACGCAAATTTTTTAAAATAATTAGAAACAAATTTTCATGTGTATAAAACGTGCCCGTTTTGAAAGTATGGGTGACCATACACGACATTAGAAAGCTAAGATATAAAGAAACGGTTTGTCACGTGGAATAGTTTAAATATTACAATAACTCACCTCAGAAATATGGACAAACCTTGAAGAAGGCCGGAGCGTACAATGGCCGGAACGTCGTGAATATAGAAATAGATATAAAAACAAGAGTCCAAACAGTATAAATAGTGTAAATAGTTACAATACAGCATCTCGGAAGTATAGAATGATCCTGAAGAAGGCCTGAGAGTACTAGTGCCGAAACGTCGTGAATATGCCAGTAAAGATAAGGACAGCAGTCCGAACAATGTAAATAGTGTAAATACTTACAATACAGGACCTCGGAGCTATAGAGAGATCTTGAAGAAAGCTGGAGCGTACAGCGGCCGAAACGTCGTGAATATGGCAATAAAGATAAGGACAACAATCAGAAAAGTGTAACTAGTGTAGATAGTTACAATACACTGATTTAAAAATATAGACAGATACTGAAGAAGGAAGGAACGTACAACGGCCAAAACGTCATGAACATCACAATAAAGATGAGGACAGTAATCTGAACAATGTAAATTGTGTAACTAAAGTTTCTCCTTTACGAAACTCAAACTTGTAACTTTTGTTTTTTGCTTGAGTTGTACTCCAGGAAGTCCATCTAGCTTCAATTTTTGATGGGTAGTATGCTGGTTTATTTAATCAATCCCCCACCTCGTGGTATCACGGGTTACGTAAATTGTTAGTTCGATTAATGATTTAATTCTGAAAGCTACAATTTCCAAATTGATGGTAAGTGTGGGACGTGAGTTTATGATCTGCGATTTCTCTTGACAGGTTCGTTGTTTACGTGCGTTGTTATGGTTGTAAGACAGTCGGTGGTTGTAAGACAGTCGGTGGTTGTAAGACAGTCGGTGGTTGCTAGCGAATTGGAATGGACAGGGATTTAAGAAAAAAGAAACGGTTAAGAAGATAAGGAGAAAATAAGAACGCCTTGAGCGACGTTCGTACCCGACGACTTTTAACTGAACGACGGCTTCATTTACTTAAATTAAATTAATTCAACTCGAATTTGTCCGGTTCTCTTTCCATTCTTTTCTTTCTTCTCCTCTTTTTAGTTTCTCATCCCTAAAGAGGTTACCAATTACATATTGCTTTAATCTTTCATAGACATTTCTATGTGAGGTGTGGTGTAATGGATATACAAATGCATATGACCTCATCTGAGAAAATGCACAAGGCTTACCGCCACATTAAGTTGTTCCCGTACGATCACCGAAGTTAAGCAACGTCGAACTTGCTTAGTACTTTGATGGGTGACTGCTTTGGAGTACCAAGTGCTCGAAGCTTGTATGTGTGAGAGTTGTAAGGGAAAATTTATTGGAATTTTTAATCGGCGTGCCTAATTTTAAACAAGTGTATGACGGAGCAGGGTTTGAGAAAATAACAAGAGAAAATGTATGAAGGGCTACATAAGATGTGGAGAGTCATGACTGCCTATATCCAGAAAGGACACGTCGTATAGAAGAAGATATTCACTTATGCTCGCGCATAGTCTTTGGAGAGTTATGAAGCTAGTTCTTCTCCCCCAGCTATAGGTTAATTAGCAAGACGTGTATTATTTAATGATTGTTATCTAAAAAAAAATCTTACTGTCTAAAAATATTTTCTGCTTATGATTGACAAGCAATCAAAAACGATTTTGCGGAATATAATTAATCATTTGAAAGTGGTGATTTATCATTTTGTTTTAGCAGCATTTCATATGAGGAAGCTGTTGTCTGTTTTGGCCATCGTGCGCTTTTATAGATCGAGATAATCTTCTTCTATTCCAAGATTCTTTTTCTTGATTTTGAATTTCCACATCTCCTTATTCATTGTAACTCTTAACAGCCATTTTTTTTTTGGTTACTCCTCTCAAACCCTGCTCCGCCACTGCTGTATCGCCGAGGTGGATACGATACACAGAGAAAGTGTGCTGCGGTATTATTCAGCACAATAGGCGGTGCTAAACGGATGTACACAGAACAGTACAACAGTTACAATAACAGACAAGACAGACCTTACCAAACAGAGAGGAGAGGTTCAGATCGCAATAGTCGCCGAAGTAATCAGACTGAATATTACTTGAATGACACTCTAATATTACGTCTCGAATGCTAATATTCTTTACTTAAATAGACCATTTCAGGCCATGTGACATTCCTTCCTTGCGATTGCTGCAGGGGTGTCGGCCACTCTACGACACATATACATACACAAGTACCCACACACATGCACACTGTTGTATCACCGAGGTGGATACGATACACAGAGAAAGTGTGCTGCGGTATTATTCAGCACAATATCCGGTGCTAAACGGATGTACACAAAACAGTAGAATAGTTACAATAACAGGCAAGACAGACCTTACCAAACAGAGAGGAGAGGTTCAGATCGCAATAATCGCCGAAGTAATCAGTCCGAAATATTACTCGAATGACACTCAAATATTACGCCTCGAATGCTCCTATTCTTTACATAAATAGACCATTTCAGACCTTGTGCCATTCCTTCATTAGGAGTGCTGCAGGCGTGTCAGCCACTCTACATTTTCTCAAGTCTATTTTTTTTTTTTAATCATATCACCCGAAGCAAGGCAGTAACGCCACTGATGCGCAGGGGGCTACGTAAGAGTAAGAATGGAAAAGAGAAAACCGGAAACCACATCCTAAACAGGGAACAAGGGATGAGCCTCTACACCTGTTCAATAGACGGGGGTGGAGTGTGAACCGGGCGATAGTTAGTCTATCTACTCCAATTGAGAGAAGAAAAAAAGAGTAAAAGAATGGAAAAGAGTAAAAGATTGGAAAGAGAAAACCGGAAACCACATCCTAAACAGGGAACAAGGGATGAGCCTCTACACCTGTTCAATAGACGTGGGTGGAAAGTGGATTGTGCGATAGTTTAGTCTATCTACTCCAAGTGAGAAAAAAAGAACACATTACATACTATTAAGTATGTAATGTGTTGCTTTCCCTTGTCTCTCTTTCCCTCTGTCTGTCCTGTGAGTATCAGATTCTCCAAGCTCTCCTTCCTCATCACATGTCCCAGAAACTTCAGCTGTCTTTTTCTGATGTTAAGTATAAGTTTCCTTTTCGTTTTTATCCTCTCTAAAACCTCACCTATTCGGTCCATGGTATACTCAGCATTCTTTTGTAAAACCACAAAAGGTTGTTTCCAATCTTTCCTTAATCTTTGATGAGACTGTCATATATTCTCTGTTATATTGATAGAGAGACATCGCATAAAAATCCAATAAAATATTCCTGTTTCTCAATACCCAGTCCAACCTTTGGAATGCGTCCTTAGCCATGGATTCCAAGAGTACAAAATCATATTAAGAAAGCAGGAACAATTTGACTTGATATTTTCGAATTTCTGCGGACTTCGATTGAATTGCCGAAACGAAAATCGATTCATAAATGGTCAAAATTAGTATTTGTCTATATTTCTGAGATGAAGTAGTACTTACATTATTCGGACTATTGTCCTCAGCTTGGTTGCCATTTGTACGACATTTCGGCCATTGTAAGCTCCGGCATTCTTCAGGTGCTAGGAATTTTGAACCGAACTCTTTATTACAATCAATGGGGTAATATGACCTCCATTCCTTGCGTAGTGGTGCCTCTTTTGGAATCATGAGTTATCTCTATGAGTAACCTTTTTTTTACCAGAATGCATGTTACAATTTTTTAGGTTAATGATTTTCTCTAGTATTTTTTTTACCAGAGCTCATATTGCAATTTTTGACACTAATGGTTTTCTCTGGCACTCCATATTACTGGATCCCATATTATGTTTATCTCTATGCTTGGTCGGCTTAGGAGATTTTTTAAGCTTAGCATATGCACTGATTTTTTTAAGTTTACGTAGTTTCCAGTGGCGTTCTCTATCTATTATTTCAACTTCATTTCATAGGGGGCGGTGATCCCATTTCTCCCTCCGACTGGTCAACTTTTACGGCTTTGCGATGTTCTTGTAGCCTTTCCTTAAGGTAAATTTCTCCTTTATATTTCTTACCACTGCTACATGGAATGGCGCACACATAGTCCTTAGTCATGTCCTCTGTTGGGGGTCTTACTCGGGAGAGGCACCTGCGAAGTGCAGAACCAACTTCTAAAGATCGTCCTGATATTATATGGACCACAGATCCTTTTTATTTTCTCCGATAACCCCTTCACATAGAGTAGACAAACCAAGGCTGTTTTCTAAGAGTTGTTATCCTCATGCACTCTGTTTTCCATGTATGTTGGAGTTGTTGTCATGTACCTTGGAGAAGTGTTTCGTTGTAGGGTACTGCTTATACAGACCATTTTATGTTTGTATGACTCTGGGTTGCCGCTTATGACTTTTGATCGATGATGAAGGCAGCGGACGATCCACTTCTTTATATTGTATGGGTGGTGGGAGTTGAAGTTGAGGTGAATGCTGGCTTGCGGTATACGGATGTCTTAAACTTCACCTCTGTTCGAGTTATTAGCACATCCAGGAACGCCAGTTTGTTGTCAATCTGTTTTTCCATTGTGAACTGCACAGAAGGTCTTATTGGGTTCATATGGTCGATTAGCGTCTGGACATTCTCCTGGTGTGGCCAGAGTATGAAGGTGTCATCAATTTATCTCAGTTAGAGTTTTGGCTTTAGAACTGTGGATTCTAATGGTCAAAATTAGGATGATGGACAGAAAACTGTCTTCCTTCAATTTACTAATTAGACTTGTGATAATTTTATTTCGCGAGTTCATTTAGAAACTACATTTATTTACTTCAATTTATTTTCAATTACCTTTTTTTATCAAATCAACGTAAATTGTTAGGATTAGCTGTCGTCTCCGAAGCTACTAATTTCGTTAATTAATGTTTAAAACTATTATCACTTACGCGCAAATACCCTTGGGAAAGGTATTAATCCGTCTATTCCTTCCAGTTATGGGTTAAATAACAGGACAGATTGGGTTCTATAGCCTTAATCGGCAACCAGTCTACCGCAGAAAGCAATGGCAACCTACTGCGGGATAATCTTCTACCCAGTCAGTCATGTCTCTTTCGAGACATGATCGCCCAAGCATGTATCACGTATGACACTTAACTGACTGACACATTTCTTTCCCGGTCCTACCCGAGGACCTAAGATCAGAAATGCTATCATGACATTTTCCGCTGAGGATATCTTGTAAAAATGCAAAAAAAAAAAAAAAATATATATATATATATATAATTATCTTTTATGATCATCATAATTCGATTTCTGCTATGGTCACACTACCTACCAAGTCTGCAGTAAGACCTAAGGTAGGTTGTGAGGTGGTGTTATGGCTACATTTCATTTCTTTTGCTATGTCCCATAACGTCACAACGTTCTTCCTAGTCTCGGGGCTGTACTTATCAAGACAGTTTTTGTATATCTTTTAAGATATATCTCTGTTGTATATCTTTATTATTATGTTGCCATTTTTCATCATATTTCGATTTCTGCTATGGTCGCACTACCAACCAAGTGTGCGGAAAGACCTAAGGCAGGTCGTGGTGTGTCGTTATGGCTCCATTTCATGTTTTTCTATCTCCCCTATCATCCCTAGTGTGACATAGTCAAAGTTCTCCTTAGTGTGTGGGCTGTAATTAACAAGACAATTTTTTGTATATCTCTTAAGCTGGGGTTTCCAGGGATTTTTTCAATGTGTTGTTTTGTTCCTTTTTTATCGTTCCAAGTGCACCTACTATCACTGGCACGATTCTTGTTTTCAATTTCCACATTTTTTTCTTTCTGGTTTTTAACAATAATGACCAGCCTATTTGCCTCAATTTTTCTGTCTGTGTAGATGGTGTAATTCCATAGAAAGGTGACATTTTCTATTTCTGTAACCGGTGCTGGGTGATGTTCATACCAGTGTTTGTTTACAGATTTTCCATAGTGTTTGCACATTGTCTAATATAAATATTGCCCCACTCTATCCTGACGAAGTACAGAACAACCTGAGATTAAATGGTCTATCGTTTCTTGGTGTTTATCACAAAACCTGCATTTTGGATTCAGATTATCATGTATAATATTTGCCTGAAAGTTTCTAGTGAAAAGAGTTTGGTCTTGCGCTGCAAGAATAAATAAAGCCTTCAGTCTCAGACTTTAATCCAGATGCACGTAACCATCGATGAATATTAACTTTATCAACACTGGATTTATTGGCACGTTCTGGATATTGGCCATGGAGAGGTTTGTCTTGCCAGCGTTGTTCCATCTGTTCATTTATCTTTATCTTTGGCTTTCATTTTCATATTTTTTAGTTGGTTCTTGGCTTCCGTTTTGCTTTTCTACAGAATCTACTAAATGTAAATGTTGTTTTATTTACTGCCTTCCTTTATTATTGAATATTTTTCTTTCTGTTTTCATGTTGTTTGACTAATAGTTTCATCAAGTCCTTTGTTGTTTCTGTGTATGTTAGTAAGCCAATAGTTGTTGTCTTGTATGACAATTCTAGTTGAATAAGACCTCTTCCGCCTTCTTTACGGGGTATGTACAGACGGTCTACATCAGCATTTGGATGATGCATCTTATGCTTAGAAAGAAGCTTTTGTTTTAGAATCCATTCACCTGATGTCGTTTAGAGTCCTGTTGAAGATGATGAAACTATATTGGACAACTGGGATCGCAAGACTATTAATGGTCATAATTCTGTTCTGAGAATTCAATTCAGTTTTTAATATCAGTCGTAGGCTGCTATAGTACTCTTTACGTACTATTTCTTTCATTTTTTATGGTGAACTTTTCACTCTCATTTACGCCTTGGTATTTATAAGCTTCTTCTGGCTTTAATTCTTTTATTGTTTCAGCAGGGTCTAAGCTAATTGAGGATGTTTGTTGTAGCGATCCACGTAAAACTGTAGCTTTAGCACATTTATTCAAATTGAATTTCATTCCGATGTCTTCGCTGAAGCATTTTACAGTTTGCAGAAGACCTTCCAGCTCGTTATCATTCTTTGCATACAACTTTAAGTCATCCATGTAAAATAGATCTCTTATTTTCTTTTGGGCTATTTCATAACGACATTCTGTCTTGTTAAGTTGGCTGGTTAGTGCTATTAGTGATATGCAGAATGGTAAGGAAGACAACGAGTCACCTTGAAATATACCTCTTTTTTATGTTTATTTCACGAGACTTATAGGTTCCATTTATATGATTGAGGTAAAGGGTTATTATTATTATTATTTCATTTTTCATCATATTTCGATTTCTGCTATGGTCGGACTATTATTATTATTACTATTATTATTATTTCTCGTTTTCTTCTCATTATTCCTCTTTTTCTTCATTCTTCTTCATCTTCTTTATTTTTCTTCGCCTTCGTCTTCTTTATTCTTTCTTCTTTATTTCTTATTCTTCATCATCTTCTTTCTTTCTTATTCTTCTTTCTTCTTTCTTTATTTTCTTTTTTATTCTTTTTTGTTTTACTCCTTCTGAATACTTTCTCTTCTATTTTCTTCTTCCTTTTTTTTCTTTGTTTTCTTTCTTCTTCTACTTTCTTCTTTTTTTCTTCTGTATGATTATTCATTATTTTTCTTCTTCTTTATTCTTTCTTTTTGTTTTACATCTTCTGCATATTTCTTTTTTTCTTTTATTTTATTCTTCCTTCTTTTTTCTTCTTTCTTTGTTTTCTTCTTCTTCTTCTTCATCATCTTTTTCTTTTTTATTCACTTTTATGATAAGGAACTCACTTCTGCTTTCTTGCTTTCCGGTCGTCTACGATCTCCTCATTTCATGTATTAGTCAATCAGTTAGTTAAGTGATACACGCTTTGGGCGATCATGTCTCAAAAGAGACATGACTGACTGAGCAGAAGATTATCCCGCAGTAGATTGCCGTTGCTCTCTGTGGTAGACTGGTTACTAGGCAAGGCTATAGAACTTTATCTGTCCTATTGTTTAACCCATAATTGGAGGGAAGAGACGGATTAATACCTTTTCCAAGGGTATTTGTGCGAAAGTGAATGCAAGGAATTCAGCTGGAATTCGAACTCGGCACCCCGATTTGTCGTTCCGAGCCGATATTCATTGCACCAAAATGTACATCCGCCATTTCATGAATACTCTTCTTTTATTGTCATTTTCTCTTCAACTAACCTTTTCTCATTTTCTTTCACTCCATTGTCTTTCAACTTCAGTAACCTTTTTCTATAAGACACCACAATTGCGAGTTGTTGCTCCTTCTAAAAGGCAGAAGTTTCTTTCACGCCCCATATTTAATTACACACATCAACTCTAATGACCGAAAGGATCAGAAACTCTTAAAACCCTCTCACGGCACCTCCAA
Source organism: Ascarosepion bandense (assembly GCA_037127315.1). NCBI lineage: Eukaryota > Metazoa > Mollusca > Cephalopoda > Sepiida > Sepiidae > Ascarosepion > Ascarosepion bandense. The sequence goes on from JBBBDQ010002070.1 coordinate 240,948, forward strand.
AATCTGCTATTAAAGACGTCATTTCCAATAATCCAATCGTAGATTGTGCTTAAGTCCGTATAATATTTAACTAATATCCTTCGTTGTTGCTTAAGCATTAGGCTTATCATCGCCTACAATGTCCGTTTCCTCAAGAAATTATAGCGAGAAATTATAGCGCGTGATCAAGCGGTTAGAACGTTCGCTTTTTGACCATGAAACCCGGGTTCGAATCTCACCATGGCCGATTTGTAAAGAAAGTAACTTCTTGATGTTATCGGTCTGGAAAAGGTGATCCCACCTTTGGAAAGTACCTGAAAAACATTCCACGGTTTGAACTTGTGAGTGAAATTAGGAAGACGTTGCCGTCGTTGCTTATGACAGCTCGGAGTCACAGGTTATCGTGACCGTGTTTGTTGTCGTCCTGGCCTTGTTTAGATTGTTGTTCACGCTAGACTATGTGCTCTCACTCAGAAACGATGGTTGCAATATAAGTCACGGGTGGGTATTGAACAAAGTAGGCGGGCATCTTCGGATACGAGTAGCTAGCCATACATACATAGCGAGATAGCCATTAAGTTCACAAACTGTTGGTCGAAGCTTCAGACAATTCTTAATTGTCTACTGACGATTAAACATTTATTAAAACCTTTCGCTTAAAATAACTTATTCAGAAAAATAAGTTATCATTCTTTCCGATACTTCTCGTGGTTTCTTTCCTACACTTTTTCTTCGACGTGCATTGATTCATTGATTTGTTTTTCACGGCTTATCAACCCATCGCGGGTTATTTTAAAGCCAGTAAAAGGTATTAATCCGTCACTTCTCCCTTTAGCTGTGGGTTAAATAGCAGGACAGACTGAGATCTATACCCTTGGTTGGCAACCAGTCTACCACAGAAAGTAATGGCAACCTATTCAAGAAAATTTTCTGCCCAGTCAGCCATGTCTCTTTCGAGACATGATCGGCACAGGCGTGTATCACGTATGTCTCTTAACTGACTGACTTATCATGGTTGAATCTCAGATTGGGTTCTATAGGTTTGGTTGGCAAGCAGTCTACTGCAGAAAGAAATGGCAACCTACTGCGAGAAAATCTTCTGCCGAGTCAGTCATGTATTGAAAGAAACATGATCGCCCAAGCGTGTATCACGTATGGTACTTAACTGACTGGTTCGATATTAATTTTCTCTCCCCTGCTTCGTTCTTTCCCTTTTCCTCTCTCTCTCTCTCTCGTTTTCTGTCTCTCTCTTCTTTCTTTCTTTCTTTCTTTCTTTCTTTCTTTCTTTCTCCCTTTATTTCCTTCTCTCTTTCTATCACTTTCTTTTATTATGTATGTCTCTATTTCTGTCTCATTCCTGCGTATCAACGATGGCATTTGACTGGCTGAATATATAATGGCCGAGACAGTAATTCTCACAGAGAGGCTTTGTTTACATGTCTCGCACGACAAGCGGGCAATTGGTAGCCGCGTATTGCCCAAAAGAATTGCTTTGAGTGCTTTTCGATCTGTTTCAAATCAGTTGTTCAGGTTTCTGGTTGGACTCCACCTAGAGATAGCCACCATGAAATCAGCTTTTATTGTGGTAAGAAAAATCTAATCTCAAGTCTATTATCGATTAAAAGATAGTCTATGATTATTTATTGATAGTTTTCTTTAATTATTTTTCTATTCTATTTCTTTTTTCCTTTGTTCCTGTTGTGGATTCCGGATGAGAAACCACACAAAACAGTAAATAACAAAAACAGATATGCAGATAAAAAATGTAATTTATATTAAACAAGATATACAAACTCGAACACGGGTTAGTCAATTCAGGAATACTATTAGTAGAATAGTCTTGAAGAGAAATAGTATGTCCGGGTAATGAGTATATATTCAACAACTCCAACAAACTCTGCACCAACTTACTGACCAACTAAGCAACTGCTTTACCCCTATACAACTTTACAACTGCCGTTCTCTGTATAGGCAGGATTATATGTATACATTAGGTGAGTCCATTCTTGTATACAAAAAGGGGCGATCCTGCAACAGTTCCCTAAGTTCGTAAGATACCCTTTTTCTCAATGTGTAACCTTTATCTATGATGTGGCACAAGTGCAGGCGCTTATGTCAACCTCATGTACCAGAATTTAAGCAAATTAAATTTAACACAAGGATGTGCAGGTGGCGTACTGGTAAGCAGCTCGAAACAAGTTCGAATTCAATGCAAGTTTGTTGCATTCATTTTCACACAAATACTCTTGGAAAAATTATAAATCCATTTCTTATACACGATCTCTGCAATAAACAGTATAACAGATTGCACTTTTAGGTGGCAACTAATCTAGGAGAAGAACAACTTTGGTAAGAGGCGTGGTCATTAAAAGAGAAGAAATCCCCAATAGGAAACAACCTATCCTCAGGATACAGCTATAGAGCCTTTCATCATCGCGAGGCAACAGCCATTACCGAAATCTCACCACGAGGCACCAGCCATTATCAAAATGATGCAATATAAATCCTCAGTTGATCATCGTAAATGCTTCAAAAACATTGCGATCCCAAAATTTGATTTTTTACATTTTGTCTACGGTATAAAATTCAAATAATGTGACGCATTTAATACCCATAAATATTTGCGTGCAGTAAAACTATATATATATATATATATATATATATATATATATATATATATATAAACCATTTTAATAACAAAATTACAATATTAAGATCTACTCTGTCGAGCACTCTTTATAAAAGTAAGTGCTTGAACAGTGGTTTTTTAACCTACGTGTTCTTTCACTTTTTGTAATATATATATATATATATATATATATATGTGTGTGTGTGTGTGTGTGTGTGTGTGAGAGAGAGAGAGAGAGAGAGAGAGATTAAATAAATTGCAAACATTGTGTTTGCTTATTTTTAATAAAATCCGTTCATACTCACGGATAATCTTCCGCGCGTTATAATTGAAAAATGTCAGAAATGAGCTGCAATGTTGACAAATGTTATTATTGTTCATTTCTCAAGGTATCCAAGTACTTTCAATCTCTTTCCGAGATCATCTTAAGGTGTGTGAGTTATGGTAACAAAAATAACCACAAAACGGTGTTGCTAAAAATTACTGTAAATTTTTTTCTGCTTCAAATATAACGGTTGACAAATTGCTAGCGTTCATTAGAAAGTGAAAATTATCCAAAAAGGAATTTTTTATATGTTGTAATGTCATGGTCATGCACTTGTTAAAGCATGAAAAAACTGTTTTTTACAAACGTTTTAGAACATTACTACAGTATTCATAGCTGATTCTATTAATTGACGGCTGAAGTGTTTTAATGAATATTGCCTCGAGAATCTGTAGTTTGCTTTTGTTGTTTTCTTGGTATAGGATAATTGTGTTATTGATCATTATTTTTTTTTTATATTGTGATATAATGAGAATACAATTATAATACGCCAAAGATTATCCGTGAATATGAAAAAGTGCTCAATACAAAATTCAATAAGAAGAAAGTAGAGTGAAAATATATTCTCATTAATTAACGTCTTAACACCAAGTTACAAAATAGCGAGAAGGTAAGTTGTACATATAGACAGAAGGTAATATGTATATATAGAGAGAGTGAGAGATAAAATTCTATACTCATCTTGACATCAAAATAATATATATATATATATATATATATATATATGGAAATATATGAAAAATTATTATAATAACATTTTGCTCTCTGATGATGGTGTTTTAACACCGAACATTTATAGCTATTGAGTTGCAGTATACTATTTTAATAATATTAATTACCATATATTTGTGCGCTGCTTTATACTGAGCACTTTTTTAAATAAATATCTAGCAATGGAAAATACTTCTATTAGTAATCATTATATATATATATATATATATATATATGCGAGTAAATAAGGAACGAAGAAAAATTTACAACGTCCAAAACATTAATTTAAGACTGTGCTAGATCTAATTTAAAGTTTTATAGAAAAAAGTGATTTCCTAAATTCAAAATTAATATCTATATATATATATGCGAGTGAATAAGGAACAAAGAAAAATTTACAACGTCCAAAACATTAATTTAAGACTGTGCTAGATCTAATTTAAAGTTTTATAGAAAAAAGTGATTTCCTAAATTCAAAATTAATATCTATATATATATATGCGAGTGAATAAGGAACAAAGAAAAATTTACAACGTCCAAAACATTAATTTAAGACTGTGCTAGATCTAATTTAAAGTTTTATAGAAAAAAGTGATTTCCTAAATTCAAAATGAATATATATATATATATATATATATATATATATATATATATATATATATATATATATATATGCGAGTGAATAAGGAACGAAGAAAAATTTACAACGTCCAAAACATTAATTTAAGACTGTGCTAGATCTAATTTAAAGTTTTATAGAAAAAGTGATTTCCTAAATTCAAAATAAGGTTAAATATTCAAAATTAGATTAATTATAAAACTGTGTTTAAATGCTAAAATATTCTACAGTTGTACAAATAAACATTAGGCCCATTCCCATCCCTCCCCACCTTTTACACTTTCTTACTCTCCCCCTCTAATTAACCCAAAGAATAAAGTCTAGCCATGAGGCCATAAGCCTATATCCAACCTTCTAATGTTAAATCTGTCTACAAAATTCCTGACACTTTCATTAACCATTATATTCCCTACCCACTCCACTTCTTTCAAGATTCTAAAGGAGAATTTATAAGACTTATTCACTTATCACTAACCCTCACCAACATCCCACACACAACTCGCCAAATATAAGAAAAAAGGCTTTCCATTCCTTTCCACCCCACCTGATGAGACATTGTAATTTCAATGTCGAAACAAAACGTACACTTTGTAGTGAATAAAAGAAAAATTGTACATGTTCTATAATTCATAATATATAAGAAGTATAGCCCGGTGTTGCTCGGGTGTACTGAAAGTTTTAAAACTAATCTATGTTCCTGGAGCTCAGACTCTTTGGACGTTTGCACGAAAGACTAAAAAGCAATAGTTGTTTCCAGTTAAAGCAAAACCGTTGACTGAAAGAAAAATGAATGGATGTAAGTCAAATTTTGATTTCCTAGTATCGATATCAAATACGTTTTTTTCGTCGTAAACTGAATTTTGAAGGCAAAATAAGTCCTCTGAGTAAATGGTATCATGGCTGAGATTAAGAACTACAATTATACCTACTTAGGGCCAAACTAGAGGTAAAAACTAAAATAAAAGGGCTGAAATACACACACAAACATCTTGCCCTTTATATATATATGTATTATCGATTTTCTGCACTATTCTAAGAACTGCAACCTTGAAACTTCTGAATATCGTTTCTTATGTCTTTGTCTATGAGTGTATCAAATTTGATTAAAATCGGACAACTCCTTCTATGACCAGATATTTTCGATTATCGATTTTCGATATTTATCGGGGGTACCTCGACACAACACCTAGCTAAGAACACTCGCGGTCGCTTATAGTACAACTGTGTAAATTTTCAAGAAAATCGGTTTAGCCGTTTCGGAGTCTGTAGGTAACGGACACACACAGACACACACACACACACACACACACACACACACACACACACACACACACACACAGACAAAGTTCCATTTATAAATAAGTTTAGATTAATTTTTTTTAATCTAGTTTCAACTTTCACTTCTAAAACGTTAAATTAAAGTATCCGTGATCATGATTTGAGTTTTTTGCCAATGTACGCCTTTGATAATGTATATTTGATAATATATATAGTATTTACATTATATATACTATTTACATTATTCGGACTATTGTCCTCATTTTTGTTGCTTTTCCTACGACGTTTCGGTCGTTGTACGCTCCGGTCTTCTTCAGATGCTAGGAATCTCGAACCGAACCTTTTATTACAATCACTGAGGTATATCATTCTCATTCCTTGTGTGAAGCCTCTTTTGGTAGTCATGAGTTATCTACCTCTAACCCACTCAGTTACTTGTTCACCACTTTCAGCAGCCTGGTACTGAACTCACAACTCTTTGGATCAAGTCCCTGGAACTAACCAACGTCTATAATAACTGGGCCATGTGTCCTTAAGAACAAGAACAACTGAATTTCTGAGATTTATAAACCTTATTCAAGTATGTCACGCGCAGTTTTCTCCCTTCTCTCTTTTCCTCTATCCACCATTTGAATATCATATTTTCCAAGTCCTCTTTCCTCATTACGTGTTCCAGAAACCTCTGCTGTCTTTTCCTGATGCCAAGTATAAGTTTCTTTTTCGTTTCCATCTTCTCCAAAACCTCGTCGTTGCTCACATGTTCGGTTCATGGTATCCTCAGTATCCTTCTGTAGAATTATGTTACTTCGTGTATCTCTTTCATTTTTGAGAAGGTTGTCCAGCATTCGCTGCTATATAGAAGGGCACATACCACATAACAGTCCTGTAGTCTTTTCTTTGTTTCCAACGAACTTTTATTGTCTCTTAATACTCTGCTTAGATTTAAGAATGCGTCTTTGCTCATCCCAATACGCTTTTGGATCTCAATATCTCAATTTCCGTCCTTTGTTAAAACACTTCCCAGATATCCAAATTTCTGTATCTGTATGATTTTACTATTCCCAACGTGTAATTTGTATTTTGGGCTCCTCTTTCTGCCGATCGCCATGTATTCAGTTTTCCTTATAGTGTATATTTATTTATTTATTCTCGACTTCCTTCCCTACTTTCTGTAGCTTGTAATTTCCTTTCCGTGACTGCTGTCAGCATTGTGTCATCTACATATCTTATATTGTTGAGATCGTGTCCGGCAATTCTTCTTCTTCTATGTACCTTGTCCTTTCAGAATCATGGCTTTCCACGTCTCGCTATCTCTGGTGGCTCTTAGTACGATTTCTTCTGTTACACCATGCAACGCCCGTTTTAGCATCCACCTGCTCAGGCCAGTCAAGTAAGTTTACGAGATGCAAAAGACAGGAAGCTGCAAAGAGCCATGATCGCTTAAATCCTGAAGAGACACAACGCACAGAAGAATGCTGATAACAATAGACGTCTTGTGACCGGATTTATATTCCCTTATACAGCTGTTTCTACTTCATTGCATGCCATGAAGGTGTTGATCACAAGAGATCCACCTTGAGCGGCCATTTCCGACTATGTTGGCAGAGCGTCGGATCACTCTAAATTGCCAGATTAATCTGCTAGAGATACTGGCGTACGATACCCCTCCAGACGCTGCGTGGCCTGCCTCAAGGACGTCTCTAATTTTAAGATGGTGGGTCAAGCTAGTAGACGACTCTGGTCGGGCTGTTCTTAATTCGTCGCCAGTTTGCAGATGGCGGCTCGTACTCTGGTACTCTGGTACTCTGGTAGGGTACTTTTCAGGTTGTCGCCAATTTACAGAGGGTGAATTGAACTAGTAGATGTTTCTGGTAGGTGGTTATATAGCAGGCTCAACTGATAGATAACTCTGTTAGTGTGACTAACAAGAAATGACTAAACCAGCGAACACATCGCTGAGGGATTTTGCGGAAAATACTCAGCTAGCAGGTACTTAGGCGGTGCTCATCATTGGACACAAGATCGGTCCAGTGCGCAACTCGAAGTTATGGAGGAGGGAGGCAAGGATCTTGCTAAGTCTTGGTGTAGTATAGTAGCATAAAGAAGACGACTATGTTGCAAACTCATCGCTCGGTGCGTCGGGAGATGTCATGACACGGCCGCCATAGTAGTCTTCAGAGGTCTCTCATGACAACTGCAGCTAGCCAACGCCTTCTGATGATCTTCCGCTATATTGCCTTTCACCGCTCTTCTACATCCTATTTATTTCCCGGTCATAAACTCTAAGCATGACGGATCTTCAAGTTTTATGTTTAGCAATTAAAGGAATAAATAACTTTTTTCTTTATCCCTTTTTGTTTATCTTTATTTCTTGCCTACTTTTCTTTCCTCGATCCGTACAAATTACTGCAAGTGGATTGGATTGCACACTTCAAACGCAATTAAACTTATACAAACAAGATGGTGCGCGATTCTGCTTAATGCATTGTTTGATCTCGAAGATTTTACGCAGCAACCGGAGATATAATTCCTCGTTTTTATCTCTTTTTTTTTTTTTTGTTTTTTTGTTTTGTTTTGTTTCAATCGAAATCTTGTAAACAAATTTCACCAGTTTTTATCTGCGTTGCTGGAGGCTTTCTCCTTATAATTGGCGTTTATGAAAAATCGACATATGTTATTGGTTGCGACTTTATCACATTCTAGACTATTATTGTGGAGTCAGTGTTGAAATAAATAACGAGAAGACTCGGAAACAGCGAAATAAAATAATGTATTAACAAAATACAGGTAGTTGTTCAAACTGAGTCGTATCTCCACTCAGCTGCAGGACAAATCAAGTTACGACCTTTACTCTCTGAGTCTCTGGACCTGACTCTCCGGAAGATAGAACTTGGTAACCGGACGTGACGTCAGGAATAGTCCATTAGTCAATAGACTGAAAGGGATGCCACCCTAACAGTTATCCATTACATCACCTTCACATTTAAACTTACTTCACTAGGTATTCCCAAGTGGTCACCCATCTAGGTACTGACCATGCTTGAAGTTGCTTTACTTTGGTGATTGTACAATGAACCAGTATTTTAATGTGATATGGCTGTAAATTTTTTTAAAACCAGAAGAATAATGATTTATTGATACAAGTCTTACTAATTAACCCATAGCTGGGAAGAAGAGGCAGATTCATACTTTTGCCAAAGGTATTTGTGCGTAAATGAATATAATAAACCTGATTGGAATTGGAACTCCACTCTCCAATTTTCAATTTCAACCTGTTATTATTGTGGAGTTAGTGTTGAAATAAATAACGAGAAGACTCGGAAACAGCGAAATAAAATAATGTATTAACAAAATACAGGTAGTTGTTCAAACTGAGTCGTATCTCCACTCAGCTGCAGGACAAATCAAGTTACGACCTTTACTCTCTGAGTCTCTGGACCTGACTCTCCGGAAGATAGAACTTGGTAACCGGACGTGACGTCAGGAATAGTCCATTAGTCAATAGACTGAAAGGGGTGCCACCCTAACAACTATATATACAGCAAATTAAAGCATATAAATCGACTTGGCATTTTAGATTTTTAGCACAAATCTTTGGGTTAAGCATATAGAAAACATGCCCCAAAACTAGACATAAAAAATTTACTCCAAAATATTTTTTAAAAATTGAGAACTTGACATAAAAATATTTACTTTTTAGGCTTGAAAAATCGGCCCATTATTTGCTTCAAAACTTTTTATACATGAAAGTTTTAATCCAAAATATTTTTGGCTTAAAACTTAGCCTCAAAATATTTCTTATACATAAAAATTTTTCGAAAAAATATTTTTGGCTTAAAATTTGGCCCAAAAATATTTATTATACATGAAAGCTTTACCCAATGTTTTTTATTTTATTTTATTTTTTATTTTCTTATTTTGGTTGGCTTCAAAATAAGTGTATACATGAAAACTTTACCCAAACGTATGTTTTGGCCTAAAACTTGATCCCAAAATATTTTATAAAGCTTGGAAACTCAACCCCAAAATATTTTTAGAATTGAAAACTTGACCCCAATATACTTTTTATGGCAATTTACTTTGCTTCATTAAAATTATTTAACATTTCTTTTCACTGTCTTATCCTGCGTTAGAGGAAATGTTACAAAAATGTTTGACATTTTAATCATGTCTTGAAATCCTTCAACTTGGTGTTTACCAGCCCTAGAAGTAAAAAGTAAAAAACATGGGAAATAACAGTTCAAACTGAATTTATACGAAGGAAAAGTTGTCAATATTTAAATACCTGACGTTGAAAAACTGGAGATGACAGTTGCTCCGGATGATAAATGGACTCATTAAAAGAATTCCAAACAAATAAAATCTTGTCGAGTTTTTTTTTAATATTTCAGCTTAAAAAGGATTTATTTTTTCAATTAATTTTCATTTAGCAGTAACCTCGTAAACAGAAACAGACCTTAGATATTTTGTTTGTTTGAAACTATTAAAGTCGTTTTTGCTGTTTTGGTCGGGACGATCGATCTTAATTTCATGGATCCTAACTATTTCATTTCCTTGTTCTTTTTAAATTTTCTCGACAGGCAAATACATTTATACAGCAGTAAGGTCCAAACCCGCAATTGAACAAAGTTCTTCAACATAAATTTATACAAAAGAACATTGGTCAATATTTAAAGACGTGTTGTTAATTTCTTTTTTGTTTTTTGTTTTTTGGGGTTTTTTTTATTTAAAGTTTAATTTTTGTTGAGGGACTTTCACGGAGAGCATTCGAATTGTCTTAAACAGTATTTTTCAGGCCCGTAGGAAAAAGTTCTTGGATAACAATATTTTTACAAAAGAACTTTGGTAAATATTTAAATACTTGCCATTATTTTTCTTGCCTGGTATGAAAAGAGAGGTAATTTTGGAGATGAAAATCACAGGTGATATTAAACGAGTCCATTAAATAAATCTCAAAGAAAATTGTGATTAAATTCAAAACTAGGTACCGTCACTTTTTCGCGGAAAACAGAATAGCTTAATGAAAAAGGCCACAATCTTAACGAAAAAAAATTTTATCGTCAAAATGTTCATGTTATTATTAAGATGAAAGACCAAAGTATTTTTAATTATCTTTTGAAATTTTTTAATCCTTTCTAACATGTTCAAAATTTTGGTTGAAATCTTGTTTTGCTTACGTCATCGTCGTGGTTAACTTTTAACATTGACTTTTTTTCCGTTGAAAACACATTGATTTGGAAATTCTTGTAAAAATCAAATAATTGTCCTATTTTAATGAAATTTTCTGGACTTTATTCACAAATGAATGAAATTATTTTTTAAATGTTTTTTTTTAGAAAATTTGGGTAAAAAATTGTTTTTTTAAATATGTTATTCCTTCCCACACACACACAAACTTACTTAATTTCATGAAATTTTGCATATAACCTTCCTGTTCACTGAATTTTTTGTTGTTAAAAGTAAGAGTCTTTGGAGATTGTAAATCTCCTACCTTTTTTTTCAAATTAGTCCTAAATGAAAATCTGCTCTAAATTGAAAAATAATGAATCCAATAAAACTATGACATTACTCAATTAGAAAGCTTTTAATTACTTTTGTAAATAAGTAATATTAAGGACATTATTGTCTGAAGAAATAAAATTTTCTGATGAATAATGAATTTTCACACGAATTTTTCCATTTCTTTTTTTTTTTACATTTTAATTATAATATTTTATAATAGTTTAAAATCGTGTAAAATTCTCTATTGGATGTAATATAATAATTAAGTGGAAACGAAATTTACAAGTCCCAAATTGCAAAGATTATTAAACGTAGTTGTGCTATATATGTTTAGTATAAGAGTTTTGTCCTTTCACTTAGATTTTAGCAGTCAGCGCTTCGTCATCAAACGTTCGATCAGATGAACACAACCAATTGTTAATAATTGGTTGTATATTACTTTTTTATACTATAAGTAAGTAATATTTCTTTCCAATCAGATTAATTTAACTTTCAATTTTCTAATTTTATTAAAATGAAGTGCCAGAAATCTTTTGAAATATTTTTAAAATCGTTGAATTTTTGTTTGTTTACAAATTGCTTAAAATTAAGAAAATGGCCGCTTTTAAGAAAATTTTAAGAAATCGAAATTAAATGTGACATTCCAATCTACATAATTTCTATCTGAAATACACCAGAATTTTTATTTAATGGAAATAATAAATTTAATCATTAAGCTCCTAATTAAATCGAAAATGAAATCTTCAAGAATAAATTTTCATTTTTAAAATCTTCTTTCAAACTTACGTATCGAAAATTTCTGCCGAAAAAGTGGCGGTACCTGTTCAAAACCAATTTCATGTACGTGGTTGGTTGATTGGTTTGTTTTTCTACGGCTTATCACCTTTTTTTCTACGGCTTATCACCTTTTTTTCTACGGCTTATCACCTTTTTTCTACGGCTTATCAAACTTATCAATCTTTTTTTAGGGAAGAAAACATGGATTTGCCAAAGAGATTTGCGCAGAGGTGAATATAACTAGACTGGAATTTGAACTCGGAACTCAAACTTCAAATTTCGACTTGTTATTCATAACACCATACGCACATCAAAGCTTAGGGCCACTGGTATTTCCAAGCAATCAGACACCTACGGAGTTACTAGGCTCGACGTGGATTAATTTCTATGATCGGACGTAAACCGGTGATTCAAATGATATGGTCGTAAGTCAATATATCCTTTAATATCTAAACATATTTATAAATGGAACTTTGTATGTGTGTGCCGGTGTGTGTGTGTCAGTTACCTATAAACTCCGAAACGGGTGAACCGATTTTTTGAAATTTTACACAGTTATACTATAAGCGTCTGCGAGTGTTCTTAGCTAGGTTTTGTGTCGAGGTATCCCCGATAAATATCGAAAATCGATAATCGAAAAAATCCGGTTAGAGTAGGAGCGATCCGATTTTAATCAAATTTGATACACTCATAGACAAAGACATAAGAACCAATATACAGAAGTTTCAAGGTTGCAGTTCTTACAATAGTACAGAAAATCGATAATATATATATATATATATATATATATATATATATATATATATATATATATATATATAAGGCAAGATGTTTGTGTGTGTGTGTCTGTTTATCTGCCTGTATGTCTATTTTTTCAGCCCTTTTATTTTAGTTTTTGCTTCGGGTTTGGCTCTAAGTAGGTATAATTGTAGTTCTTAATCTCAGCCATGATACCATTTACACAGAGGACTTATTTTAGCCTTCAAAATTCAGTTTACAACGAAAAAAACTTATTTGATATCGATACCAGGAAATCAAAATTTGACTTACATCCATTCATTTTTCTTTCAGTCTACGGTTTTGCTTTAACTGGAAACAACTATTGCTTTTTAGTCTTTCGTGCCAACATCCAGAGAGTCTGAGCTCCAGGACCATGGATTAGTTTTAAAGCTTTTATCACACCCGAGCAATGCCGGGCTATACTGCTCGTTTTGAAATAAATTAGAATTTAATTATTTTATTCTTGTGTATTAACTGCAGGTGAAGTCTGGAATAATCGGGTTGGTGGAAATATTTCAACAAATAATAAAAATCTGACCGATTTAACTAAACGCTACGCCGGAATTTTGTTTTATTATTCATATAGAGTTATATATATATATATATATATATATATATATATATATATATATATATATATATACTTAATAAAGAGGCGGAAATTGCGAAAAAGAAATATTGGCAAGAAAACTGTGAAGGAGGCAGTGGGGAAACTCCTCCATAATCTTTGCCAAGAGATCATGGCAATTCACAAAAAATAACGTAAATAGATCCGTGAAGAAGAAAGCGGGAAAACACTTTATTATCTTTACCAAGGAGTCATGGTAATTCACAGCCAATAACAGAATTTGTGGAGAATTCACCGGGAAAACACGTCATTAATTTTGCCAATAATTTTGCGCCTCCTCGGGTCAACTCTCACAACAGACCTCAAGTGGAATGACTATATAGAATCCATAGCGAAATCCGCTGCTAAGAAAGTCGGTTCTCTGTGTAGGGCCAGGAGATTTTTGCTGTCTGAAACAATCTTTCACATATATAAATCTACCATCCGCCCGTACATTGAATACTGCTGCCATATCTGGTCGGGTGCTCCTGCTATCCATCTAGGTGTCCTTGACAAAATCCAACGGAGAATCTGTAATGTGAGAGATCCTGACTTGGCAGCTCAGATGCGGTCTCTTTCTCACCGGCGCAATGTGGCTTCCCTGTGTCTCTTTTACAAATACTTTCACGGCTTCTGCTCCGATGATCTTAATTCACTGGTGCCCTCTATATATGAATTTACTCTATCCACAAGATTAGCAAGTAGGTCCCCCCTTTTCCTGTGAAACCGGTAAATTGTAAACGCAAATTCTTTTCTAACAGCTTCTTTTCTCGCACTTCCCGCCTGTGGAATTCTCTTCCGTTTACTTGCTTCCCCGACAGATACAATCTCCAAGAATTTAAATGTAAAGTCAGTAGTCATCTCATATCCCACAAACCTGCATCCTCTCTCTGATGCTCTTTTCTCCATCCATTCCACTCTCATCAGTATTCTCATCCTTCTCTTACCCAGTTCCTGACACCCCCTATAAGCTGTCAGTCTTTCTCATAAATTTCCTGCTATGTAACCCCTGCACAACAGTGGCAGTAAAATGCCTTGCTTGGAGCGATATGATAATAAAATTATAAAAAAAAAATAAGGCATAGCAATTCACAGACATAAGAAAATATTTTATAATCTAAACTTATTTATAAATGGAACTGTCTGTGTGTGTGTGTGTGTGTGTGTGTGTGTCCGTTGCCTGTAGACTCCGAAACGGCTGAACCGATTTTCTTGAAACTTTACACAGTTGTACGATAAGCGTCTGCGAGTGTTCTTAGCTAGGTTTTGTGTCAAGGCACCCCCGATAAATATCGAAAATCGATAATCGAAAAAATCGGATTATAGAAGGAGTGGTCCGATTTTAATCAAATTTGATACACTCATAGACAAAGACATAAAAAACAACATTCAGAAGTTTCAAGGTTGCAGTTCTTACACTAGTGCAGAAAATCGATAATTTATATATATATATATATAAATCGACACCAGGAAATCAAAATTTGACTTACATTCATTCATTTTTCTTTCAGTCTACGGTCTCGATTTAACTGAAAACAACTATTGCTCTTCATTCTTTCGTGCCAACGTCCTCCAGGACCATGGATTAGTTTTAAAGCTTTCATTACACCCGAGCAACGCCGGGCTATACTGCTAATATATAATAAAAGAAAGGAATCTATGTAAAAGGTGGAATGAAATCATTCCATTATCTTTGCTAGGAAATCATGACAATTCACAAGTAATTATGAAAAGAAATCTGTTGAAAAGATAGCAGAAAACCACTTCATTATCTTTGCCAATAACACATAACAATTCACAGACAATAACGAATTTAATGCGTGAGAAATGCAGCAGGAAACCACTTCCTTAATAAATAAAACATCTTAGTTCATAAGTAATAACGAAAAGGATGTATGTTGTGGTGCAGTGGCTATCAACTCGGAACGACAAATCGGTGAGCCGAGTTCGAATTCCAGTTGAATTAGTTGCATTCACTTACGCACACATACTCTTGGAAAAGATATTAATCCGTCTCTTCCTTCCAGTTATGGGTTAAACCATAGAACAGATTAGGTTTTATAGCCTACTGCAGAAAGCAACGGCAACTAAATGGAAAGAGGCGAGTTCGAATTCCAGTTGAATTCTTTCCTTTCACTTACACGCAAATACACTTGGAAAACGTATGAATCCATCTCTTTTCCCTCCAGCTCTTTGTTGATTAGCAGGACAGATTGTGTTCTATAGCTTTGGTTGGCAACAGAAAAAATATGTCAACCTACTTACGGAAATTTTTCTACATAGTAAATCATGACACGAAAGAGACATGATCATCCAATGCGTCACGTATGGCATTTAACTGACAGACTGATAGGAAATTTAAGCGCAGAATAAGCAACAAGATCTCATAATTTTACAGTTGAATTGGCTGAATGTAATCGTAATTTTATTTTCAACTCACATCCTACTGCCTATACTGTGTTTAAATTCATAAACTCTAAGTACCAAAAAGCCAAGATCATCAGAACAATTACAATGAAATTATTTATAGAAAAGGCACAGGGAAGATGGAAAAAGGCGATGGATTGACGACTGAAGCCGAGATCTCAGGTTAGGGACAATAACATTGCAGATTTAGCAAACATCTCTAAGGAGCAGAAGACCATATTTGGCAGTAATATTCGAAGGATAAACGAATGGTAGACGTGTGTATATGAAAAATCTCTCAGAGTTAATCTTTCTTTTAAATCATCTCACCCCGAGCAAGGCATTCTACTGCCACTGTTGCGCAGGGGGTTACAGCGGGGAAAGTGATGAGAAAGATGGGTTAGTTATAGGAAATGTCAGGAGGAGGGTAATAGACGGATGAGAATACCGAGTACGGGGGTGGAGTGGATGAAAATAGAGCTTGAGAGAATGGAAGCGAGTTAGTGAGATAGGAGATGTCTATAGACCTTACATTTAAATTCCTGGGGATTGTAGCTGTCGGGAAAGCAAGTATATGGATGAGAATTCCACAGGCGGGAGGTGCGAGAAAAGAAGCTGTTAGAGTAGATATTGTAGTTAGATTTTATCGGTTTCACTGTAAATGGGTGAGACTTAGTTGCTAGTCTAGTAGCTCGTGAGCTAAGTTCATTAGAGCAGAAGCCGTGAAAGTATTTATAGAAGAGGCACAAGGAAGCTACTTCACGCTGTGAGCTAGCGACTGCAGCCGAACTGCCAAGTCGGGATCGATCACATTACAGATTCTTCGTTGGATTCTGACAAGAACCCGAGGTGAATAGCACGCGAAAAAGATAATATTTATAAATATAAAAGACAATAGGAAAACTGTATTAGTTGCCAACGCGTTTCATCCAATGTGGAGCTTTTCAAGGTAAGAACGAAATGAATTTTTTAAACTGGAAGAATTTATAGAAGGCTATTTTCATACTGTTAAGTGAAAATTACTTCAGTTACTGTCACGTGTGTAGATATTGTTTACCAACAATACCATTTACCAACAGAAGATGAGAGAACTTATTAACGATGATCATCATTTATCCATCACACCCAGATGGTGCATAGAGCAGCAACTTTTTGTTGCTGTTTCTGTAACAAACTGTTTTTTACGGGGCAGGGTTGTTAGCCCTGCGCCCAACCCCCAAACCTGGAGAACCGGTGAATCATTCTTGGTCCTTACGTTTACAGCACCTGGTATTCCCAAATGGTCACCAATTTAAGTACGGACCAGGCTCGATGTTGCTTAACTTCGGTGATAGGACGGGAACCAGTGTATTGAACACGATATAGCCGTAGACATTAACGATAATAACGTCTATGAAAAAGTAAGTGAAAACAAAGCTATACCTCACAAATAACAACTTAGCTAATGCACTAATCATATACAGAAATAAATTCAACCACAATTTTTATTTTAAAAGTGCTACACACATAAAAAAGAAAATATTTAAAAAAAATCAAAAGAAAATGGTTGAATCCATCAACACAGCAATAAAAACAATATCTACACACGTGACAGTAATTAACGTAATTTTTAGTCGACAGTTACCAAAATTCTTCCAGTTGCTAAAGACATTTTGTTTTGTTATTATTAGTTACTTTGTTTAATAAATTCATTTCATTCTTGCCTTGTGTCACGAGCGGGTTGAAGCTTCGCAGGATACTCGAATTTTCATCTGATAACCCCAGCTGCTGTGTCATAAAAAATTAATTTTTCGATGTATATTTTATACCCAGATTGGCTCAGGGGTGTGGTACGGGTATAAATAAGGATTGAGACAAAAGTTTGGTTAACCGAAAAAAAACAAAAAACAATAAAATAAAGCTTTCGGCGATTCATCAATATCATTGATAAAATAAAAAAAAAACATCGTAACAGCAACGAAACAATTTAATTCATAACTTGACGGAAATATATATTTTCAATTCAATGTTCACAATCAAGAAATTTATCGAGGTAAATATCTCAGACAGTTAATTTCATATCCGGGTGAATTAATGTTCACTTAGGGAATTGATATGGACCCGGTATGGGACCATAAAATATTAAGTCCACAAGGTGGTAGGTTCACGAATATAAATTACGTCAAGAAGAAATACAAACAATACAAAGAAATACAAAGACATACAAAGAGGAAAATAATAAAAGATTGCGCTGAACCAGAGTCTCTGTCGCCCTTGTTCACTCCACACGAGAGTTCTCACGAGAGTCTCTCTCACTCCTGCACACGACCTCGAGAGTAATTTTCTCTCGGTTAATATAGGCAAAGAAGAGTCCATTATTAAGTGGGTAACTCCCCCACAACAGGAATAAAGTTGTTGAAAGAGATATCTCAGAGAATTATTTTATATCCAAAGGAATTTATGTTCACATGGCGAATAAACACAATTCAATGTAGAACGCGATATTCTATCAAACAAAAAATATTTCTACTTATCTTTTCATCTTCCGTTAGCTACCACTCGTCTTCTTCATTTTGCAGAGCGTCTTCTTCTAACTGTTTTGTTTTTGTTTACGTTGCCAGGGATATGAGCGTTTCTAAGACTATTTTCTTTTTTGCCATGGATATTCTCGTCACACTTGAAAGTGTACACATTGGATGAAACGCGTTGGCAATTATTATAGTTCTCCTATTGTCTTTTACATTTATAAACATTTTTTTTTAATCATCTCACCCCAAGCAAGGCATTCCACTGCCACTATTGCGCATGGGGCTACATAGGGGAAGGTAAAGAGAAGGAGTGGTTAGACATAGGGAGTGTCAGGAGGAAGGTGACAGATGAGTAAGGATAGCGAGGATGAGGGTTGGGCAGATGGGAATAGTTTTTGATAGAATGGGAGCAGGTTAGTGTGTTAGGAGGTGTCTAATGACCTTACATTTAAACTCCTGGAGATTGTAGCCGTCGGGGAAGCAATCGTTTGGAAGAGAATTCCACAGTCGGGAAGTGCGAGGAAAGAAACTGTTGGAGTAGAAGTTACGGCTGCATTTTATCGGTTTCACTGTAAAAGGGTGGGATCTAGTTGCTAATCTAGTATCTCGTTCAAATTCGTATTTAGGGGGCACTAGTGATCTAAGTTCATCGGAGCAGAAGCCATGAAAGTATTTGTAGAAGAGACACAGGGAAGCCACGTCGCGCCGGTGGGAGAGAGACTGCAGGCGGTCTGCCAAGTCGGTATCTATCACATTACAGACCCTCCTCTGAACCTTATCGAGAAGCCCGAGGAGAACAGCAGGGGCACCCAACCAGATATGGCATTCAATGGTATTCAATGCACGGGCGGATGGTAGATTTATAAATGTGCAGGATATGTATATATATATATATATATATATATATATATATGTGTGTGTGTGTGTGTGTGTGTGTGTGTGTATGATTGATTCTGTGAAGAACAAATGTCTTAAACGACAAGAAGAACAAACTTCCTTTGCGGCAGACCTAGTAATTGATTCAATATAATATTTCCAATTCATGTTAGCGGAAAACGTTAGTCCGAAAAGGCGCAATAAGTCACTTTCCTAGAGATAAATTATTGCGCGAAATTTTGTCTAGCTCGACACAGTGAATCAACTTTCCTAGCAGAAATCTGTCCATTTTATATCAGCGGAAAATATTGATCTGAGAAGGCGCAATCAGGTAAGCATCAGCTATACCGATGGAAAGCAAAAAAAACCTCTCTCAGATGATTACTAGAAAGCATTTTTGCTTAGAAGGCGTTTAAATTAACAAACCTTACTGTTGCTTCCTTAAAAAGGTTACCAACAGACAAGGTCGTACTCGAGTGAAAGAACAGCAACATGTGCGTAGATGAAAAAAGTGAGGTTTATTGTAAAGAGAATACACTACAGCAAGACAGGAAATCTAGTGGCAGACTAATAACTGCCAAAGCAAGAGTATTTGCCGCCTTCCCACTGAGGCAGATGTGACACAAACTTGATTTATATAGACCTCTGAGCCCTTAAGCTCAGCCAAAAATATCCCGTAGATTCAACCTAGGGGCTGAGTCAGGCTCTTGTTTTGTCAATCCAAGCGAGACTCTACACTTTGGAGGAGACTCGCTTGGGCCCCTCTCTTCTCGGACGCAGAGAGGTGAACAAAAGTACTTGCTCAAGACAGATTACTCAGTCTACAAACAAACCTCGTTGCCGAAGCAAGTCACAAGTATCTCCTATGCTCACTATATATGGGTCTCTCTCTGCTCGGACGTAGAGCGGTAAACAACAGTGCTTCCTCAAGACCGTTGGTTCGGTCTGTAAGTAAACCCCGTTGCTGAGGCCAGGGTATTTGCCGCATTCCAACTAAAGCAGGTGGGACACAAAGTCTATTTATGTGTGATTCCGAGCCCGTAGCCTCAGACAAAAATATCCCGTAGAGGCTGTTTGAGGCTGGGTCAGGCTATTTTTCATCAACCCAAGCTAGACTCTACCCTTTGGTGAAACGTCGCTTGGGCCCCGCTCTGCTCGGACGAAGAGAGGTGAACAAGAGTGCTTGCTCAAGACAGATTATTCAGTCGGCAAGCAAACCTCGTTGCCGAAGCAAGTCACAAGTATTCCTGTGCTCACTATATGTGGCTACTGATATAGCCAGTCCACATAAGCAATAGGAAGTGTGAGACATTCCATTACAACACTTACTTTGCCCCAGTTAACCGCAGATGTTATGTCACTTCTGAACTCGGCTACCAATTTGAACTTATTGAGCAGGTCTTCTTTTTCTATGTGCCCTGTCCCTTCAGGATGTAGGCGATTATGGCTTTCCACGTTTCCCTATCTCTAGTGGCTCTGAGCACGTCATCTCCTGTTGCACCATGCAATCCTCGCTCTGTCATCCACCTGATTAGGTCCTTCAAATATGTTATTCGTTGCTTTCCCCTGTCTCTTTTCCCCTCTATCTGGCCTGTTAGTATCAGATTCTCCAAGCCCTCCTTCCTCATTGCATGTCCCAGGAACTTCAGCTGTCTCTTCCTGGCGCTCAGTATTAATTTCCTTTTCGTTTCCATCATTTCTAAGACCTCAACATTGCTCACATGCTCGATCCATGATATCCGCAGCATCCTTCTGTAGAACCACATTCCAGTTGCTTCAAGTTTTTCTTTCATCTTTGATGATATTGTCCAACATTCACTGCCGTATTGAAGAACGGACAGCACATAACAATCCAGTACTCTCTTCCTTGTTTTTAGTGAAATTGTCCTGTTTCTTAATACCTTACTCAACTTCTGGAATGCTTCTTTCGCCATGCCAATTTGCCTTCGGATCTCTGTGTCGCACTTTCCGTCTTCTGTTATAACACTTCCCAGGTATTTAAATTTCTGTACCTGCCTGATTCTGGTATCCCCGACCTGTATTTGACATACTGGGCTGCCCTTTTTACTGATGACCATGTATTCGGTTTTCTTGCAGTTTATTTCTAGTCTTTTCTTGTTACTTTCTCCAGCTACCTTCTGTAGGAGATCTTGTAGTTTCCTTTCTGTGTCTGCTATCAGCACTGTACCAAGGGAAGCAACAGTAAGGTTTGTTAATTTAAAAGCCTTCTAAACAAAAATTGTGGCTTCCGATTACGAATCCAGGCATAATTTCTTCACATTTATTATTAAGACAAATAAATAGTATCTATACTGATAGTCTTATCAGTATAGTTACCGAGTTGAGAACTGAAGCCCTCAGTATTGTCGTTGATGCAAATTAGGAACAATGTAGGTTCAAGTATAAAGCCCTGGGGAACACCTATATTAATGTTAAAAAATCTAGAAAAGTGACCATTCAGTTGTGCAACAGTTTCCATTAAAATAACATTTCAAATTTTAAAAAATATCTGATTAAAAGATCATCTATTATTTAGCAATAAGTATTTGAATATGTATATTATGCATATATAAATTTAATGTTGACAAAATTATGCTCACAAAGGTTTATAAATGTGCATATAAGTGTGTGTGTGTGTGTGTGTGTGTGTGTGTGTGTGTGTGTGTGTGTGTGTGTGTGTGAATATCTAGAGAAAAAGAAAGAGAAAGAAATGTCTCGACTTTGATCCGAAATCCTGTGAAGTCCACGCATCAAACCAAATAGAGTGACATAAGACATGTCTCATTAATTTGAAGGGTTTTGAAGACAGTAGATCGAGGATACTAGAATCAAGCAGGTACAAAAATTTAAATACCTGGGAAGCGTTATAACAGAAGACGGAAAGTGCGACACAGAGATCCGAAGGCGAATTGGCATGGCGAAGGAAGCATTCCAGAAGATGAGTAAGATATTAAGAAACAGCACAATTTCGCTAGAAACTAGGAAGAGAGTACTGGATTGCTACGTGCTGTCAGTTCTTCAATATGGCAGTGAATGCTGGACAATACCATCAAAGTGAAGGAAAAACTTGAAGCAACTGAAATGTGGTTCTACAGAAGGATACTGCGGATATCATGGATCGAAAATGTGAGCAATGATGAGATCTTGGAAATGATGGAAAAAAAGGAAATTAATACTGAGCATCAGGAAGAGACAGCTGAAGTTCCTGGGACACGCAATGAGGAAGGAGGGCCTGGAGAATCTGATACTAACAGGCTAGATAGAGGGGAAAAGAGATAGGGGAAAGCAACTGATAACATATTTGAAGGACATAATCAGGTGGATGACGGAACGAGGATTGCATGGTGTAACAGAAGGCGTGCTCAGAGCCACTAGAGATAGGGAAACGTGGAAAGACATGATCGCCTACGTACTGAAGGGACAGGGCACATAGAAGAAAACTGAGAAGCCATCAAAATCCTGCTTCAACAAATTTCATCTGTCAGTGTTGTTTTGTCGCCGGCTGCAAGGCTAAGCTAGTATCGTACTTAAGAAAGCATAATTGAAATGCCTTACCCTAACCAGATTACTTTCACAGTTACGCAGAGCATGCATGAATAAGTGTAAAACGTAGGACACTATCCACTGGTGATCCTCATTTTTCGTTCAGGATGGGAGAATCCACCCTAAATAGGGTATTCCATTGAGACGGATTGAAGTTAGCAGTAAAAAAAAAACAAAACAAAACAGTGTTATTGGTGAAGTTTTATTGATTTCACTATTGAATCATGTTATTTGAGTCATGGCAATTATGCGCAAAAAAAAATAATATCGCCCAAATGTCCGCCAAGACTTCGGCGGCACCCCTCTACTCGATGGTCAAAATTTTTGAAGACGTCCCTACATAGCTGCTCCTCGATCTCACCAATATGCTTTATTATCTCATCCTTCAGCTGTTGAGTTGTTGCTGGCTTGTTGGCATATACCTTAGGCGGCATCCCGCTACTCGATGGTCAAAATTTTTGATGACGTCCCTACATAGCTGCTCCTCGATCTCACCAATATGCTTTATTATCTCATCGTTCAGCCGTTGAATTGTTGCTGCCTTGTTGGCATATACCTTAGGCGGCACCCCTCTACTCGATGGTCAAAATTTTTGATGACGTCCCTACATAGCTGCTCCTCGATCTCACCAATATGCTTTAATATCTCATCCTTCAGCCGTTGAATTGTTGCTGGCTTGTTGGCATATACCTTAGGCGGCACCCCTCTACTCGATGGTCAAAATTTTTGATGACGTCCCTACATAGCTGCTCCTCGATCTCACCAATATGCTTTAATATCTCATCCTTCAGCCGTTGAATTGTTGCTGGCTTGTTGGCATATACCTTAGGCGGCACCCCTCTACGCGATGGTCAAAATTTTTGATGACGTCCCTACATAGCTGCTCCTCGATCTCACCAATATGCTTTATTATCTCATCCTTCAGCCGTTGAATTGTTGCTGGCTTGTTGGCATATACCTTAGGCGACACCCCTCTACTCGATGGTCAAAATTTTTGATGACGTCCCTACATAGCTGCTCTTCGATCTCACCAATATGCTTTATTATCTCATCCTTCAGCCGTTGAATTGTTGCTGGCTTGTTGGCATATACCTTAGGCGGCACTCCTCTACTCGATGGTCAAAATTTTTGATGACGTCCCTACATAGCTGCTCCTCGATCTCACCAATATGCTTTAATATCTCATCCTTCAGCCGTTGAATTGTTGCTGGCTTGTTGGCATATACCTTACTTCTGAGATGAGTCCCAAAGGAATAAATCCAAAGTTAAAGTTTCGTCACGTATCTGATTTTTGTTACCTTCAGCATCATCCCACCAGAATTGAATAGACGGACACGTCCGTCCTCTCCTCAGGAAATATCAGCAATTGACTGCTTATACTTCTCAAAACAGTCTTTGGATTTTAAAAAAAAATCAATTTGGTTGATTACACAGGTTGAAAAAGATAAATGGATTCCTTGCAAGAATCCCAAACGAAGAAAGTTTTTACAGAATTTCAGAAATCCTTCAATATTTCATTATAAATCCATTCTTTTAATATAGGCCACAAACCGAGTCATGTCTATCGAATTTTTTTAAGCTATCGGACGCGATTATAAAGATTGATATGGATGGCTGAGCAAGGTTTCAGAGAAATAACAAGACAAAATATATTAAAATTTGCAAAGGAAAGGAAGATGTGTAGTCTCATGAACGACTACATCCTGATGGGACAGGAAACGTAAAAGAAGAAAATGTGACGTCCGCCTGGCCGTTGATGGCTTCCATTCATTAGCTGGTCTTCGAGTTGACTTTTACAACGGTGTTCTTCCCTTCCCATGCTGTGAAATTCGATCTCAAGGAAGCCACGCTGAATTCTCGCTAGAATCAAACCAGACTGGATGTGCGCGCACAATTGAGTAAATGAAAATGGCACCAAAAATAAATTGAATGACGCCCGAATAAGTTGCAGAAAAAGTCCTTGTATACAAAAAGGAAATAGAATAAAAACAATCGCCAATCGTTTCTTCCCAAACCCTGTTCCTATCAAGCCGACAACGGAACGGAAGTATCGTCCAATTTCTCTAAGTAGTAATTTGCGAAAAGTTTTTCTTCTTGTCATTAATTCGTGTCTCTGGTTGACAATATCATTTCACTTCAATCAGAGTTTCAAGTTTGTGGCGATTCAAAATGTTTTTGTTCGCTTCACTCCGAAGCTTTAGGGAAACTGCCGAAGGATGGTCTTTGTGTGTGGTGGGTAAACTGGCAACGGCGGTAACTAGTCTTCCCTGTCTTAGCTCAGCGCAACAACTACTCGTCTGTAAAATCACTTTTTATGTGTCTTTAACTCTGGTCGGCCGTTTCGAGACTTCTGCAAAATCACTTCCTGTTTGTCTTTAATTCTTTTCAGTCGGTCGGCGGCAGGCTTATCTACGGTTGGCACCCAACGGTGTGGCATATATCTCTGTACATCTTCAGTCAGTAACTCTATGGGGGGCGGCAGGCCCTACGGTGGGGGCACAGTATCTTGGCGCCTTATCTTTGTCGTTACATCTCTTGGCCGAGAGCCGACTGGACTCTTTTGTGGCCCCCTCGGGACTCTGTATTTATACTTGTCCCTGCTTTCCTGATGCAGGGCATGACGGACACGGAGTGTCTATGCAAATCTACTTTCTGGCCCTTGCGGCCAATGGAATCATTCTCACCCCCACCTTTGGGGGCGGAGTTACTTCTTGGTTTAAGCAATGAAGCAGCGCAGTTTCTATGACGTCACTTCTTTCCGTTTTCTTTTCATTTTCTCTTTACCCATTTTGGCCGGAACTTTTATACCTCTAATTCTTTTCTCAAGTAAATTTCAATTAAGTTAATTCTCATAACTTTTTGCCCTTGTCAAAGAAGCTTGGATACGTAGAATCTTTTTCTGCGTTTGTGACAATCTACGGCCATGTTTTGGTCATATTTTCATTTTATCAGCTGTGTCGGCGAAAATAACAATTGAACTTCCGCTTGTTAAAAATGGCCGACTGATGCACTGACATCGTCTGACCCGGCTGGTTTGATTTTTGTGCAAAACAATCTCACCTGTACACCCGCAATGAAATATGAATTAGTTCATATTTCAGCTTTTTAGTTACAATTTTTTTCTCTGCTCATATCGGAACAGAATGAATTTATTTCCTCTGTTCATATTGGAACTAAACAATTCTCTCCAGCTGTTTTTTTTTATAAAAATTAATAATACAGACTAATATAATTACTTCCGTCCGGCCATGCTAAAAATAGTGTTACAAAGAAACAGCAATAGAAACAATTTCTCTTTCTTTCTTAATCGTGGATATGACGATAAACTACATCTGGCAGCAATTCTCCCGATCAGGATATTGATGATTTTGAGGAGTGTGGAATTATCTCTTAATTGCTGTTGTACCCAGATTCACCCTGACTCGGAGTGGTAGCACCAGTTAGGGTCCCAGTTAGGGTCCCAGCTATGGGCAAATAGGGAATCTTCGAACAAAAACAAAACAATATAAAAGTATAAAAATACATTTTTAGAGTAAAAATAACAGCAGCAAATTTTTAGATAATAAATTACCAAAAATACAGGATGGATAAATTGTCGTCAAAATGGGAGAGGGCTTAAAAAATACTGACATTTCCTTTTAACAGATATATCTACCAAAATTACACAAAAACATATCTTGAAATGCTAAAGAGTAAATTTATTCAATTAAATCACCATTGGTTTCAACCATGACTTCGGAAACTCTTGCATCCATTCTGGACGGTCTCCTTGTTTAAGTTGGTGAATACTGCTATAATCTTTGCCTTCCGTCTATCTTTGGTGTTACAAGCAGTTTTGTTGGTCTCTTACTCAACTGTGCCCCACACATATTAATAAGTGGGTTGAAGCCTGAGGAGATAGGTGGCCAGAATTAAGGAGTGATGTGATAGCAAAAAAACTGGCTGACAGTCATGACTGGGTTCTCTTGCTTGTGTAACATGATGCAGCGTCCTGTTGCCAGATATTATGTCTTACAGCAGCCACCCTCTTGATCCAGGGTAGCACTACCTCCTCAGGACACTTGGTTTTGACCTCAGTGTCGAGTCTGAGGTCCTATGAGAAAAGAAAATAGAAGCAATCATTGCCATCGCTAATGATCACTCCAAACACATTTGTAATCACCATTAGAGGGATCAAACTCTTTCCGAATCCTCTGCACTTTCCTCATATTCGCACTCAAAAACCTTGCAATGTTGGGAATGGAGATTCAGATGCAAATGCCAAGCAGTACAGCATCTAGAGGAGTGAATTGCGTCATGATGTTATTTTCTCACAGACGGTGCCCAACTGACTCTACTATACTGTGTATTTGACAAAATCAAAAACAATTAACGCCCATCAGCGAAATTAAAAATATAAAATGGTGAGAATTTAACCATCGTAAACTGCAAATACTTACAGCAAAATTATCAAATTACTTCAAAGGTCTTAAGAAAACTACATTTCGATATCAAATGACCCATAAGAAGTTGATATACCGTTAAACAACCAAACAAATAGATCTTTTTTCTTTCTTTCTTTCTTTCTCCTTATCTTTCACTCACTTTCGCTTTTTTCTCCTTCCACTGCCTCTTTCACTTTCACTTTCTCTCTTTGTATCTCCCTTTGTTTTTCTCCTTCTTTTCCTCTTTCTCACTTTCCTGGTTCTCGTATAATCACCGAAGTTCAACAACGTCGAGCCTGGTTAATAATTAGATGGGTGATCTCTTGGGAATACCAGATGCTGTAAATTTTGGTGTGCGGATGGTAACGGCTCGGAATTGGGAATCGGGGAGACGAGTTCAAATTACAGTCGGGTTCGTTATATATACTTACGCGCAAAATACCTTTGGGAAAGGCATGAATTCACAATTTCTCACTCCAGCAACTCGTTAATTTGTATAGTGTATCAGTAAATCATTATTATCTTTCCTCCACCCCCTACCAAAAACATTCTTACAATCTAAGAACATTTTCTGGCTTTAAATAACCTGAAAAAGATTCCTAAGCCGTAAAAACAATAGATCAATCAATAAAATGCTCTCTTTTCGTTTCTACCTTCCTTCCTTCTTTCCTTTCTTCCTTCCTTCCTTCTCTCCCTATCTCTTTCTATAATCGACCTTCTCTGACCTTCTTTCTTTCTTTCTCTTCCTTTCTCGTTATTTCTCTCTCCTTTTTATTACTGATGAGAAAGAGCAAGTCTGTTTAAATGATTTCTTAGCTTAGATTACGTTGCTGAAGGCAATCATAATATGCCTTTCTACATTTGTGTCATAGGTAACATCTTTGGAAGCAGGCAGACGACTTCCAAAGAAAATGGCGCTCGCCATTGCTGTGCTAAATATAGTTTCACTTCTTTCTGAATGGATTTTCTTTTAATGCCTGTACGTACGCGACGAACGACTTGTTTCGACAGGCTTGAGCTAAACTCACAAATAAAAACGAAAAAGTTTTATCAGTAAGTCTGAACTTTCTTCTTAACAGTGACTGGTCTGAAGAAAGAAACAGTGATACATGGCGTAGAAAAAAGAAGCCATAAATCAAGGAATTCTGCGCCTGAATCTAGTCTGAAATAATCTAAAAAGGAAATGAAGAGAAAGATAGTGTAGATATAGAGAAAAACCAAGCGAATAAAAGATTCGCTTGGTTTTTCTCTATATCTACACTTTCTCTTCATTTCCTTTTTAGATTATCGTTGATTTTTTCCGTCTCGTCATTAACCTCTTAGAACCGTTCTTATATAAACAAGATATATGAGTGATCGACAACGAACTGAATACATTAAACTCAATAGTACGAAAGCCGTTAGCGTTTATTACTTAATTAATAACTAGCAGTACCCGGCCACGCGTTGCTGTGGCTCCGTTTGGCTAAATGAAGAAAAAAAAAAAGAAGAAATTTATTTACTAAACCAACGAAATAAATGAGATACCAATAATAATTCGTTGAAAAAAAAAATGAATGGATTTTTTAAGGGAGATATTTCTGTTGTTTACGCCCGCCAAAATAGAAATAATAATAAAAAAAGGCTTCGTTTACCTTAAATATGTAGTTTTCCTATGTTTTCTATGAAATAGCAAAGTTGTCTATATATGCGTCCGTATTGAAAATGAAAGTTGTTTTTTTGGTTCGGCTCTCATTAGCTCTAACACATTTGCAAAATATATATTTTTTGATATTGTAAAACTTTTTAATATAAGGTATATAAAAACACACTCGTAGTCGATTAAAATGCTATAGTAAAATTTCAAAACTATTGGTGCAGCCGTTTTCTAGACTAGCGGGTAGTAACAAACGGACAAGTAACTTTTTATTTATATAGATTCTGATGCAAAATGGTAAATCTACTACAATCCAAATCAACATAAGGTTTGTTACCATCATAACGCATTATTTCATCAGTCTATTAACTGGGCTGATAACGAAAATCTGTTGCACACACACATTTATTTAAGCTCATGAAGTATGTAACGCGCTGTTTTTCCGTGTTTTCTTTTCCCTCTTTCCGTCCTGTGAGTATCAGATTCTCCAAGCCTCCTTAACTGTTCCAGAAACTTCAGCTGTCTCTTCCTGATGTTAAGTATAAATTTCCTTTTCGGGACCATGCTCTCTAAAACCTCATTGTTGCACACATGTCCATGGTATCCTCAGCACCCTCCTGTAGAACTACATTTATGTTGCTTCGAGTCTTTTCTTCATCTTTGAGGAGATTATCCAGCATTCGCTGCCATATAGAAAGACAGACATAATATCACAGTTCAGTAATCTTTTTTTTTTATTTCCGCGTGGTTGTAAAAGATACCAGGTTGGGATACTGGCGCAGGATATCCTTCTCGCAATGAGGGTGAATGGGCCTCTCTTAAGCCGTGGTAGGCAACCCATCTAGTGACGGTGTCACGATAAATACACCCTTGGTAGCTCTAGCGAAGAATCAAGTATTCAGCTACTGACGAGATTTTGAATCTCAGCCGAGGCCACATAATGATGATGATGATGATGATGATGATGATGATGATTTCCAATGAAATTTTCCTGTCTCTCAATACTCTACTCAGTTTTTGGAAGGCGTTCTTTGGCATGTCAATACGGCTTCGGACCTCAGTGTTGCACTTTCTGTCCTCTGTTAGAACACATCCTAAGTATTTAAATTCCTCTGCCTGATTGATTTTAGTATCCCCGCCCTGTAATTGGCATTTTGGCTCCTCTTTTTGCTGATGACACTGTATTCAATTTTCTTGTAGATTATGTTTAGTCATTTCTTTTCCATATCACTACCTTCGATTATAAATCAAACCAGCAGATTAAACACTTAAGATGAAAAATATCAAAATAAAATTTATAAGACTTTAGTTTGCAATGTAAATTGATCCTCCACTACGCAAATCAAAAGAAAATATGCTAATCCGACGTAATTTTACGAAGATTTTTAAAAATAGTTTTTCTTTTCATAAGGATTAAGCACCCTCGATCTCAAAAAAGAAAAATTGTATAAAATTTAAAAGACATTTTCTAGGTTACTATGTAAATACTGCTCTGCCTATGACAATAAACTACATCCGACAGCAAGGTCTCTGCTGGAGAGGTTTTACGGAACGTGGAATCACCTCTTAATTGTTCTTTCTCCCTGATCCAGTGTGACAGTACGTGTTAGGTTCCCTGCTATGGACAAATAGTTAACCCCGAAACAGGGGTCAAAATACTATAAGTATTTTTGTAGTATAAATACCAGCAATATATTTTTTAATTACCAGCAATACATTCAAACAATTATTACCAGAAATACATTTATTAAGAAAAGATATTACCAGAAATACATTTTTGAAAAAGAAAAAAATTACCAGCAATAAAAGATAAATATTACCAACAATACATTTTTAAAGAAAAAACATTGCCAGCAATAACAAAAAATGACCAGCAATAAAGAAAAAATATTACCAGCAATACATTTTTAGAAAATAAATATGACCAGCAATAAAAAAATTACTAGCAGTAAAAGAAAAATATTACCAGCAATACATTTTAGAGAAAAAATATTACCAGCATTAACAAAAAATTCCCAACAATAAAAGAAAAATATTACCAGCAATACATTTTTAGAGAAAAAATATTACCAGCAATAACAAAACTACCAGCAATAAAAAAATATTACCAGCAATACATTTTTAGAGAAAATATATTACCAGCAATGAAGAAACTAACAGCAATAAAATAAAAATATTACCAGCAATACATTTTTAGAGATAAAATATTACCAGCATTAACAAAAAATTACCAGCAATAAAAGAAAAATATTACCAGCAATTAAAAAAAATACCAGCAATAAAATAAAAATATTACCAGAAATACATTTTTGAAGGAAAAATATTACTTGCAATACAACTTCCGCTCTAAAAAACCTTATTTACAGAAATATACTAATGAAATCTGATCTACAAACTGATTTCATACAAAGAATACATATTTTTTTCAAACGAAACTATCCAAAAAAGCACGTATATACTTCTGAGATGAGGTAGTATTCACACAATTTACATTATTCGGGCTGTTGTCCTCATCTTTGTTGTTATTTTTACGACGTTTCAGTCGTTGCACGCTTCGGCCTTCTTCAGATGATAGAAATTTTGAACCGAACACTTTATTACGATCACTGGGGTATATCATTCTCATTTCTTGTAAAGTTTGGTAGACATGATTTATTCCCCTTTAACCTAACTCTCTAAGTTATTTGTTCACTACTGCCGTAGCCTGGGATTGAACTCACATCACTTTGGGTCAAGCCACTGGAACTAACAAACGTCTATATCTACTGGGCAATATGTTCTTGAGAACTTATAGAGTTAAAGTTGTTAGCAAATAATTGCAACGTTCAAAACATTAATTTAAAACAGTGCTCAATATAAAAATAGATAAATGTATATTTATTATAAATTATACTTGAGAACATGTACAAACTACTATAAAATTGTACATTTTGTTTTGACATTGAAAAAAATAATGTCTCATCAGGTAGTTAATAATTCTTCAACAACATCATATGACATTAATCAATATTAAATACAATAACAGTATTGCCATCGGAAAATAATCCTGGCAATTAAAAAACAACAAAAGCCCAATTATTACCTGGTACATCATCGCTAAAACTAAATCTTCTTACGGAAAAAGAAAGAAATTTATGTATTTTGCAAAAAAAAAGAAAAATAGTTATCTCAAGTACTTAACCCCAATTTACTAAACGAAAGAAACGAATTGATGATTAGATACAAACCTAGAAAAATACTTTGATCCAAATTAATAAATTTATATATATATATATATATA
Organism: Ascarosepion bandense; assembly: GCA_037127315.1. NCBI lineage: Eukaryota > Metazoa > Mollusca > Cephalopoda > Sepiida > Sepiidae > Ascarosepion > Ascarosepion bandense. The sequence goes on from JBBBDQ010002070.1 coordinate 272,827, forward strand.
TATATATATATATATATATATATATATATATAAATTGTGTGTATTTTGGCAGCATTTTTTCAATAATACAGGTTTCATTGAATAGTATAGACAAGTTTTGTCTATTAATTTTGTGTAGGATCCGTTCATACCGTCTGATATACTTGATGGTGATGTATGTTTGTTCTTGTATAATGTGTCAAGATTTTCTTTCGCTATTTCAATTTGCCTTTTCACAAGGCTCCATTTATATTTCAAGGTGGTTATGGTGTGTTGGGCTGCTGGATCATGTAATTTAAATTGTGTGTATTTTGGCAGCATTTTTTCATTAATGCAGGTTTCATTGAATAATATAGACAAGTTTTGTCTATTAATTTTGTGTAGGATCCGTTCATACCGTCTGATATACTTGATGGTGATGTCGTTGAAAGACAACAAAAAATCACAGTATTTGTTGAATTTTTTATCGGGTCTAAGCTTTCGGCTCACATAAGCCATTATCAAAGAGTAAATATTAACACACAGTAAACATAGAACATTTAAGCTATTAACAATAAAGATAATTGAATTGAAAATATAAATCCATCCCTACCGTTAGTGATTTGCAAAAAACCAATGTAGTATATAAATTCATATGTCCATTTAGAGAATGTATCTCTAGCAACCTCAATAATATCTACATCGGCCACACCACAAATTCGCTCTCACGGCGTCTGACGTTGCACTTAAATAAAAATTCAAATATATTCCGTCATTTAGAACAACACGGCTATCAACGCACACTTCTGAGAAAAACACTTGTTGATAACACGTACATACTCAAACAAGAAAATAATAAGCAGAAACTAAAAATCCTCGAAGCACTCTACATTAAACAATTTAAACCTGGTTTGAATACAATCAATTTCGATATTTCCAACAGCGTACTCAAATGTCTGTAATCAGACCAGGGACCATAACACCACTATTTTGTCACTGTCTTCGGCCATCCGCCACGGTAGGGATGGATTTATATTTTCAATTCAATTATCTTTATTGTTAATAGCTTAAATGTTCTATGTTTACTGTATGTTAATATTTACTCTTTGATAATGGCTTATGTGAGCCGAAAGCTTAGACCCGATAAAAAATTCAACAAATACTGTGATTTTTTGTTGTCTTTCAACGACATCACCATAAAGTATATCAGACGGTATGAACGGATCCTACACAAAATTAATAGACAAAACTTGTCTATACTATTCAATGAAACCTGCATTAATATATATATATATATATACATTTTTATAATTGTTATTATCCTCTTTTTCCTAAGCTAAAAATAACAAGTATCCCCCTTGATACATATGCACAAACCTTATATTCCCCCTATTTATACAAATTTTGAGTTTTATTTTTTAATTTCAAGTTTAAGATTTAGTTTAAATTTAATTAAATTATGAAATTAAAAATTTAATTCCAGTATTATGTTATATATCTACCCTAGCACCACGAGCACCAAAAATTCAAATACGAGAATGGTCAGTTCATAATATGCACCTGATGACTGCATACAGCATAAAACTCCGAGTCGTGTTATAGACGTAGAAGATATATATATATATATATATATATATATATTAGGTTGTTACAAAAGTAATGGCTGATTTCAGAAACAATTATTTTCTAAAAAAATTAACTGTAGAAATATTGAAATTAGTCAAGATAAAAGCCTTGAGAATTCATGCCCCTTTTCCATCGATCGACGAGATTATTTATTCGTCGTTGACAAAAATATATTGGCTGTGATGCAACGAAATCTTTGAAAACTGATTCCACCCCTGGTTTGACTCTAGAACCTTTACCATTTTAAAATGTGCTTAAGTGCTTACAAAATGATAATCAGTGGGTGAAGGATCAGGAGTACATGGAGGTTGTTGTAAACTCTTGTATCTCAAGTCTATAAGTTTAGCAAAGTCACTTTTGCAACATGTGGCCACGCATTCTCATAGAGTAGAATTGGACAACGCCGATTCAACAATGCAAGGCGTGCAAGTTAATTGCAGTAAAGCTCTGCATTAATGCTCTGATTGGCGTCTAGAAAGCTACAGTAAATAACACCAATTGAAGACCACTAGACAGCCACCATAACCTTTTGCTGATCCAACTTTAACTTTGGGAAATGTTTGGGTGTTATTATATATATATACTTGTTATATATATATATATATATATATATATATATATATATATATATATATATTTATTTATTTATTTATTTTCAGAAAGATATAACACTTAATACTTGCATATTAAATTAGGGTTAATCAAGCAATTTTTGAAGGCTCTAGACAATGATAAACTAGCTTTTACGTATTTGAGAGGAAAGTTTCCCAAATTAAGTGATGCAAAATAAGGGAAGGTGTATTTCTTGGGCCACTGATTAGAAAACTTATGCTTGACGACGCTTTTGATGATACTATGAGTGAACTGGAGCTAGCAGCATCGGTTAGCTTCAAGAGAGTATGTAATATTTTTTGGGAAAGTATAAGTCTGCGGATTATGAAGTGTTAGTGGCTGATTTGATAAAATCGTATCAGATTGGGATGTTTGGTTGCTTTGTCTTCATATAAATCAACCGCGGCGGATCATTTATTGCCAACTTAACTTTATTTATTTTATTGGAGATAATAATAAAGGAAGGTGTATTTCTTGGGCCACTGATTAGAAAACGTATGCTTGACGACGCTTTTGATGATACTATGAGTGAACTGGAACTAGCAGCATGGGTTAGCTTCAAGAGAGTGACTATTCGGTCAAGAAAGGGAACATTGGTGTTACACAAAAAGAGCATTTAACACACTTGAAAATGCTTAATTCTTTGACTTTGATTGTGATCATGACGAAACTATTTATTGAGCTTTTTTATCTTGACAATACTCTGAAATTGGCGTGAAATTGCTGTAGTGCTGACACCAAGCATCTGAGACATTTCTCTGACGCATTGATGCGGTTTTTGCTCAACAACTGCTTGCAATTGTTCGTTGTCAAGACTGTGTGATTGTCCTCTACCTGCTTCATCTTCAAGGCTCTCATCACCAGTACGGAATTTCTGGAAACACCTTGGTACACTTGTGGATCCATCTCCCTATGCACTGTTGATATTGTCAACAGTTTGGGAAGCACAGTTCCCAAGTTTGAACTCATGCAAAAAAAGTAAATGAAGATCATATTTTGACATGTTCATAATTAAGAGCTTCTATTCTACAAGAATATTTCAGTCAGAAAATAAATAAAAATTATTAAAGAGTACAGATTAATTACACTGTTCAACAACCAAGAAATTACTAAGCAGAGAAGGACCGTTTCTAGGGCAAAGTTTTGCGTCAGTCAGTTAAGTGCCATACGTGAAACACGCTTGGGCGATCATGTCTCGAAAGAGACATGACTGACTGGGCAGAAGATTATCTCGCAGTAGGTTGCCATTGCTTTCTGCGGTAGACTGGTTACCAGCCAAGGCTATAGAACCCAATCTGTCCTGTTATTTAACCCATAACTGGAAGGAATAGACGAATTAATACCTTTCCTAAGGGTATTTGTGTGTAAGTGAATGCAATGAATTCAACTGGAATTCGAACTCGGCTCCCCGATTTCTCCTTCCGAGAGGAAAATAACACGCATTTTTTCCTATCAGGTCTCATTTATTCGTAAGTCATGATTGAAATTTTTATATTATTATGTAAAGTTTGCACTTACACGTAAGTTTAAAATTACTTAATATATTTTTTCTGTTGCTGAGGTGATGTGTTATCCCCCGTGGGGATCTTCATATCGAAATGGTCATTCAACATCATTGAATTAAACCTTTTTTAATTTATATTTGCTCTGTAATATTTTATTACATGGAGCTCTCTTCCTGTATCATTTTTTAATATTAAAAAAATTTTTAATATTAATTAGGATCGGGTTTTTGGAATTTACCTTCCTGCTTTTTTCCCTTGGATTAAAGTATCTGAATTAATATATATATATATATATATATATATATATATATATTTATTTATTTATTTATTTATTTTCAGAAATATAAAACACTTAATACTTGCATATTAAATTAGGGTTAATCAAGCAATTTTTGAAAACTCTAGACAATGATAAACTAGCTTTTACGTATTTGAGAGGAAAGTTTCCCAAATTAAGTGATGCAAAATAAAGGAAGGTGTATTTCTTGGGCCACTGATTAGAAAACTTATGCTTGACGACGCTTTTGATGATACTATGAGTGAACTGGAGCTAGCAACATCGGTTAGCTTCAAGAGAGTATGTAATATTTTTGGGGGAAAGCATAAGTCTGCGGATTATGAAGTTTTAGTGGCTGATTTGATAAAATCGTATCAGATTGGGATGTTTGGTTGCTTTGTCTTCATGTAAATCAACCGCAGCGGATCATTTATTGCCAACTTAAATTTATTTATTTTATTGGAGATAATACCTTTTTCTTTCAGCAATTTATTGTTGTTGTTTTTTATATAAGTTTTGTGTCTAATAATTCATTTTTCTTTTCGAGTATCAAGATTCATTGGGATTTGTTTTTAAGGGCAGGGTCCTTAAGTCCTACCCTGTTATTTAACCCATAACTGGAGGGAAGGGACGGATTAATACCTTTCTCAAGGGCACCAGTGCTTAAGTGAATGTAGAGTATTCAACTGGAGTTCGAACTCGGTTCACCGATTTCTCTTTCCGAGCCGATATCCTCTGCACCAAAACGCACATCCGTCACTATACGCTTAGATCACCTGGTATTCCCAAGCGGTCACCCATCTAAGTACTGACCAGGCTCAACGTTGCTTAACTTCGGTGATCGAGCGAGAACCGGTGTATTCAACGTGATATGGCCGTAAGCACGCACATCCGTCACTAAACGCTTACAGCACCTGGTATTCCCAGCGGTCACCCATCTAAGTACTGACCAGGCTCAACGTTGCTTAACTTCGGTGATCGAGCGAGAACCGGTGTATTCAACGTGATATGGCCGTAATCACGCACATCCGTCACTAAGCGCTTACAGCACCTGGTATTCCCAAGCGGTCACCCATCTAAGTACTGACCAGGCTCAACGTTGCTTAACTTCGGTGATCGAGCGAGAACCGGTGTATTCAACGTGATATGGCCGTAAGCACGCACATCCGTCACTAAGCGCTTACAGCACCTGGTATTCCCAGCGGTCCCCCATCTAAGTACTGACCAGGCTCAACGTTGCATAACTTCGGTGATCGAGCGAGAACCGGTGTATTCAACGTGATATGGCCGTAAGCCAAATTGGGATGTACCATGTCGCTAAGGCTCCGTTCTCCACTCTCATCTTTCAATTTTTTCCGGAAAATCCATCTGATCTAAGCGATGGAGACGGTGGACGATTTCACCAAGCCAGAGCTGCAATAGAAACTCGTTACAAAGGAAAGTGAAGCCCAGCTATGTTGGCAGATTTTATTTGGAGTCTACAACGTGATGAGCCTGGTAGCAAGCATAAGCACAACCCTAAGTACTGTTAAACATAGCTCACAGTTTAGATTTGTTTTGTGTATGCCATTTTCTTGCAATTTAAGTTAATTTTACAACCTTTTGAAACATTTTGTCATTTGAAATCGTAAAATTGAATAGTTAAAATAGTATATTTTCTTTGCAAATCTAAATATAGATGTATATATTTCTAAAATATGGTATACAGTCATTAAAATTTTCATTTAAAATCACTTCAATTAAATATTTGAAACTAGACTATTTGGTCTAAAAAGCCTTAATTTACGAAAAAAAAGATAAAATTGTGGTATGCGATTTTCCAAAAATGAAACCCGAAAGAGAAAAGCTGTTTGCAGATTCAGAATTAGCGCATCCTAATTACTAAACGTCACCTACTCTTAGCCTAGTAATTTTTTGAAAGTTAAAAATTGTTGGACAGTGTTATTATGTATTCCGAAATGCAGCTAATATATACGGAGAATACTATGACAAAGTTACTTTTTAAAATACATTATCTATCTATCTATCTATATATATATATATATATATATATATATATATATATAAGTTTACCATTTTTCCAAAGATATATATATATATATATATATATCTTTGGAAAAATGGTAAACTTTGAAAAACAGTAGCTACACTAGCATTTAAGCATCGTTCATTCAGCAATGAATTAGAACACTCTCAGCTATTGGGCGGGTATAATGATAATATACACGCTAAAAAGAAAAAGTCTGCCTCCTTCTACCGAGCGCCCATAGCTCAGAGGTAGAATCGGCGACTGACGCCAATTCGGTCGGGTTTCAATCCTGGGTAAAAAGCAATCGGATGTCTAACCGTACTTATGAGCTGTGATACAGCGAAACAGATCTGTCTGCGGATGATTTATATATATATATATATATATATATCTTATGAATTATACTGTAGAACATGTACAAACTGCAAAAACATACAAAATTGTACATTTTGTTTCAACATTGAATGGACAATGTCTCATCAGGTAGTTAATAATGATAACTACCTAAGGAGACATTGTTATTTCAATGTCGAAACAAACTGTACAATTTTGTAGTAGTTTGTAGTTTGTACATGTTCTAAAGTATAATAAATGTTCATTGCTCAATTTTTATATTGAGCACTGTTTAAAAATTAATGTTTTGAACGTCGCAATTATTTTCTTCGTTCCTTATTCATTTGATTATCTATATATATATCTATATATCTAAATATATATATATACATCTTATATATATATATATATATATATATATATATATATTCATATCTCTCTCTATATATATATATATATGTATAAATATTAATTTATATATATAGCTAAAATCTTCTGTACGATAAAGACAGAAGCTGACGATGGTTCGCCTGAAATAGGCCTAAACTTCCGCTTAACCATGGAATAACGTGTCTGTCTAAATTTTTGCATATATTTGCTCTATATGTATTTATATACATATATATTTAGAGCTCTCCTAGAGAGTTATCCTACCACTTTATGTACAAGATACTCCTTTGGATTCTTCTATATCTACACCGTATATTTATATATATGCATGTATATATATATATATATATTGGCTCTGTAATTTTAATTACATTGAGCTCTTCTCCTGTCTCATTTTTTTAATATTAAAATTTTTAAAATTTCTAATATTAATTTGGATCAGGTTCTTGGAATTAACATTCTTACTTTTCCATTTCGGATTAAAGTAATTTAATAAAATAAATAAATAAATAAATATATATATATATATATATATATATATATATGGCATAATGGACTGCGGCACATAATAAGATTTCGCGAATGTCGTTTTTGAATTCCAGTCGGGTTTGTTAGATTCACATACTTGGCAAATGACCATGGGAAAAATATTCATTTATTCTCCTTTGTCTGGGGATAATTAATAAAATTTCTAACTGGAAAAACTATTGTTCATCTGAAAAATTGGTCATGTAAAACTCACTCACAAAAAAAATTATTCTTATAATCCTACATTTTCCTCCTACGAATCCTACATCCTAGGTTTCGGCTTTGAAATATTTTTTTACTTGTGGAACTCTCTTCCAGCTCCATGCTTTTTTTCTATCAACTGTGATCTTCAAAAAATTGAATACAGTCTTTGCTGTAATCTACTATCTTTAGTATTTGTCTATATTTCTGAGATGCTGTGGTATTTACAGTATTTACTTTATTGGGATTATTGTCCTCATCTTTGTTGCTATTTGTGCAACGTTTCAGCCTTTGTACACTCCGGTCTTCTTCAGGTGCTAGGAATTTTGAACCAAATCCTTTATTACTATAGCTGGGGTATATAAACTTCATTCCATTCGTAGTATGCCTCTTCTGGAAGAACTACGCAAGGAATGAAGTTCATCTATCCCAGTGATTGTAATAAGGGGTTCGGTTCGAAATTCCTAGTATCTAAAGAAGGCCGGAGTGTGCAACGGCCAAAATGTCGTACAAATGGCAACGAAGATGAGGACAATAGTCCGAATAATGTAAATACTGCAATCTACTGTCTTGTTCATTAATTGTTCTTGTTCCTTAATAATGTTTCATTTTTTTACTTATGCTTTCACACTCAGTAACCCCTGATATCTCAGTGGCTTTACTGTCTTTCCTGAGATGAAATGATTTAAAAAAATAGCTTTAAAATTTTTATGTTAATTGATTAATAAGTGTTTTTGTCTGTGTTTTTGCTTTTTCAATAAATCCTTAATAATGTATACATTTTTTTTCTAATTATTTCATACTCAGTAATTTCTTGTGTCTTAGTGGCTTTACTACCTTTCTTGGGATGATAGATTTAAAAAAAACGACAAAGAGTTCATTAGACCCTTAAACAGAATCAATAAAAAATGAATAAACAAATAAAATGCTAGAAACGTGTAGTGGTGTTGCTAATGGTATTGCGATGAATAATAATTAATATAATTATATTAATATAATCAATATAATGATATTACAATGAATGAAAACCTATGCAAAATGATTACAAAGGTATGCTGAAAATTACTCGACCGAACCATGCAGAGATTTTTTAAAAAAATTTACTATTCATTCAGTCAGATTTTAGAAACTGCGTTGTACTGAGAACGTTTTAGGAACCTTTTGTAAAGAATGCATTTTAAATTATTATGAATTTTTTTTTTTTTTTTTTTTGCTATAAGAAGGTATTTTTAAAAAATCGAAAAAAGTTGTCAGTGGTCCAGAATTAAAGCAGCCATTACTTACATAACAGCGCAATTGTAAGTAACGTACTTGTTTCCGCTTATATGAATGTTCGTAATTTAACAATAAACTGTCGTCTGCCTATTGATAGCTAACACTATATAGTTTAATGTCCCAGCTCTGCACCCCATGTGTACTTAATAAATGGTACATTTATCTATTACTCGAACCTTTCATATTCAGTCGCGTCATTCCATGTTTACCGTGTTACATTTCTGTTTAAATATACACAAATAGCATATTTGAATAACTACTGATATATATGTCTACAAATGTAAATTACTGTTCAGAACATGTCTTATTCAAATTGCAGACGCTACAAAAAAGTAAATTACAATCTTTCCTTTTTTCTCGTCTGCTGGAAAGTTTGTATTTTTCATTTTCTGTTTTACTGGATCATGACTTTTCTTTGCAATTTTATTTTGCCTCTCTTTCTCAAACGGTGGGTATTTTAGTTCGAAAAGAAATAGAAAAAAATCTATTAGAAAAATAAAGCGATCTCTTTTAGACCTCTATCTCTAGAGAGTTCTTTCTTTAAGCCTCGGTGAAAACGTCTGCCGTTGAAAAAAAGGAAAATGAATAATAAGACAGTTGCATAGGTATTTTATTCTCAAGGTCAGATGCTTTGAATAAGATTTTTCAATGAAGAGCGGCTATTCTAATAGGAAGATTGCTTTTTTGTTTTGGATATTGAAGTCTATCTGGGATTATGGTAAAAGAGAAAATGGCACATTTGTTGAAGGAAAAAAAGTAAACACAAAAAAAGTTAGGAAAAATACCTCGTCAGACGCTGGCATCTTTCTCTCTGGTCTGCTATCTCCTCCATTACGGATTTAATTTCTTCAAGCTGGTTGGTTGCCTGAAGTAGATCGTCTCTTTGGCAATTGTAAGAGGCACTTCAGACAAGAAGAAGAAGAAGAAGAAGAAGAAGAAGAAGAAGAAGAAGAAGAAGAAGTTATATAATGAAATAAAGAATGAGATAAAAAGAGAAGAGATATCACAGGAATAATAATAATAATAATAATAATAATAATAATAATAATAATAATAATAATAATAAACTCTTTGATCCTTAAGGGTTTTGAAATGTACAAAGTCTCTTTAGTACACCGCCTAAAACATAACATGAAACTGTGGAAAACGACAGCATTCAGCCTCGCGCAGAATTTTCATTGTCAAACTCTCTGCTTTCGGGCGGAAAGTAATAACCCAGTCTAGGCTCCCTCGAAGGGTGGAGTCCTGTCTGGGTAAAATTAGACAATTTTTGCCCGGGCTATATGGCCTGGATAGCCCACATAAAAAGGCCTTGTGCTACATTTTGACTTAAGTGGGAAGGCAAATAAATACTATTATACCAAAGTCACATTAAAGCCACTGCCCCTTCTGATCGCTTGAACATCCGACGAGAAATCTTTCAAGGATATCCTCTGTCACCACTTTCCTATTCTATCTGTCCTGAATCCTTCTTTCGCATGAACTAAACAGTAATAAGTATAGATAAAAATTAACAAATCCAACTGTTTAATTACATGGACATGGATTATATCAAATTCTTTTCCAAAGACGGTAATAAACTGTAGTATCTCCTAAATCCTGAAAAAGGTTTTAGTGATCACATCCGTATGAATTTAGATTTAGATAAACGTGCAAAAGTAACATTCAAGAAAGGGAGAATTACAGAAACACATTCAATAGATCTAGGTTTTATCCAAAAGATTAAATAACTGAAACAAGAAGAAGCTTACAAATGTCTAGTTATCAGCAAAGAGGATGGAATAACACAGACCTTTTTTTTTTTTAATCATATCACCCCGAGCAAGGCGGTTACGCCACTGAAGCGCAGGGGTCTACGTAAGAGTGAAAAGATTGAAAAAGAGAAAGCCGGAAACCGCATCCTAAACAAGAAACAAGGGATGAGCCTCTTCACCTGTTCAATAGACGTGGGTGGAGTGTGAACCGGGCGATAGTTTAGTCTATCTACTCCAATTGAAGTAAAGAAAAAAAATAAATAAATAAATAAAAGAGTAAAAAGATTGGAAAAGAGAAAGCCGGAAACCACATCCTAAACAGGAAACAAGGGATGAGCCTCTTCACCTGTTCAATAGATATGGGTGGCGTGTGAACCGGGCGATAGTTTAGTCTATCTACTCCAATTGAAGTAAAGAAAAAAATAAATAAAAGAGTAAAAAGATTGGAAAAGAGAAAGCCGGAAACCATATCCTAAGCAGGAAACAAGGGATGAGCCTCTTCACCTGTTCAATAGACGTGGATGGAGTGTGAACCGGGCGATAGTTAAGTCTATCTACTCCAATTGAAGAAAAAAACATTACAAAAAATATTACAGGCGCGTACGTCTGGTGTTAAATATCGAGTGGAATTCATAAAACAGAAGATCAGTCATAAGCACGTTGGCTGTCCCTGTGGTGCAATACAGGTCCAACATTCTTAATTGGACCGTTGTCTAAGCATGCATCATCCCAAGGCTGATATGTACCCAGATTCGAAGGAGGCAGAGCATTAGTTCAACTAGTACTGTCTTACAAAACTACAACAATCAGCCTTCAAAGATACCTAGAATCTACAGAATAGTGGAAAATAATGCTCTTAATTTCTTTCTGCTTGAAATAGACAATAATAGCTATGGATACAAAGTAAACAAAAAACATTTAATCATCTGCTCTACAGGGATGATATCAAACTCTTTGCTAAAGATGACAATGAGTTGAAGGTTCTTCTCAAGACTTAAAAAGGTTTCAGTGATGAAATAGGTATGGATTTCGAATTAGATAAATGTGAAAAAGTAACATTCAAAAACAGAAGAATTACAAAAACACACTCAATAGATCTAGGTTTTGTCACAAAAATTAGATAACTGGAAAAAGAAGAATCTTATAACTACCTAGGAAATAGAATAGAAGATGAAATACAACAGATCAAAATGAAGGAGACAATAAGAAAAACATATTACAGGCGCGTGTGTCTGGTGTTAAATACCGAGTGGAATTCACAAAACAGAATATCAGTCATAAGCACATTGGCTGTCCTTGGGGTGCAATACAGGTCCAATACCCTTAACTGGACCGTTGCCAGATCACGTATCATCCAAAGGCTGATGTTCATCGCCTGTATGTACCCAGATTCGAAGAAGACAGTGAATTAGTTCAACTAGCCATGTCTTACAAAACTATAACTCTCGGCCTTCAAAGATGTCTGGAATCTACAGAATAATGGATGATGATTTGGGTCAAAAACATGAAAGAAATAAGAAATTGTATTCAGTAAGATATGAAGCCAACAAGTGCAAAATATCTGGTTGTCAGCGGAAAAGATGGACTGCATTATGACCAAATGAAAGAGAAAATAAGAAAAAATACTACACACGCGTGCGTCTGGTGTTAAATACCGAGTGGAATTCACAAAACAAAATATAAATCATGAGTACATTGGCTATTCTTATAGTGCAATACAGTTCCAACATCCTTAACTGGACCGTTGTCAGAGCATGCATCATCCTAAAACTGATACTAATCGCCTGTATTTACCCAGATCCGAAGAAGGCAGAGGATTAGTTCAACTAGCACTGTCTTACAAATCTTTGTGGTGCAATACTGTTTCAACGTCCTTAACTGGACCATAGTTGACATTAAGCAAATGGATGTCAAAACGAGAAAACATCCCATTTTCCACCGCATGCATCACCTCAAGGCTGATGTTGATTGTCTGTATATGTCTTGATCCGAAAGAGGCAGAGGATTATTTCAACTAAAACTATCTTATAAAACTACAACAATCGGTCTTTAATGATACCTGGAAACTACAGAAGCCTGGATGATGATCTTTGTCAAAGAACATGAAGGAAATAAGAAACTTTATTTAGTAATAAAGAAAGCCAACACATTCAAAAGGGAATTTTAACAACTGATGCTTGCTAAGTAGAAATTACTAAGCGCCCATAGTTAAAAATTTTATTGGACCAAAATGCAGATTCTGTGATAACTATTCAGAAACAAGTGACCATTTTGTATCTGGTATTGGTACCCACTTAATATAAAACACGACATAACAGAGTGGGTCAATATCTGCATGAGAACAGGAACCTGGAATAAATTGGTCTGAATACCACCCAGACCCGGTTACAGACATAGGACCTCTAATGTTTTGTTGGGGGGGGGGGGGACTTTACAATACACAAGGATAGAACAATCACATATAATCATCCAGAAACGAGTTCAGAGAATGCAAAAACAAAATGTACCTTCTTATTGAAATAGACCAGTGGATATAGACATTGGTTAGTTCCTGTAACTTGACCCAAAGAGTTGTGAGTTCAATACCAGGTTACAGCAGGGATGAACAAGTAACTTACAGGGTTAGTGGGAGATAACTCATGACTACCAAAAGAGGCACTACTACGCAAGAAATGAAGATCATATACCCCAGGGTTTTGTAATAAAGGGTTCGGTTCGAAATTCCTAGCACCTGAAGAAGGCCGGAGCGTAAATTGGCAGAAACGTGGTACAAGTAGCAACAAAGATGAGTAAAATAGTCCGAATAATGTAAATACTACCTTATCTCAGAAATATAGACAAATACTTCTGATCTTTCAGTCAGCATTTTTTGTTTTGGAAACAAAAACTGAAAACTAGGTTGCGGAAACAACTCATTTCCAAATGAAAAATATTCAACAGCTCTACAATATAAATGCATTGAGCTCTTGGTAATACAACTGAGTAATAGTCTCTCTCTCTCTCTCTCTCTATCTCTCTCTCTCTCTCTCTCTCTATCTATCTATCTATCTATCTATCTATCTATCAACCTTCTGTAGTATGGGCACCTGAAGAATGCCGGAACATACAACGGCCGAAACGTCGTACAAATGGCAACAAAGATGAGGACAATACTCCGAATAGTGTAAATACTGTATTTTCAAAAACCTATCAAAATACAAGGACCTTGGAATCAAAATCTTAAAATTTGAAGCATGAAAACATCAACAATACTCGTTGGAGTTGGAGCTCTCGGATCGATTGGACACGGTTCCGATAGACTCAATGAAGAGATGAAAATTGATCAACTTAGGTCCTCCGGTATATTGCCGCTGTTGTAGATATCGTTTCTGTTAGCCTGTCTATTCCGAAGTCTTTTAAGGGCATCAACATCTCTGTTACAATTCCATAGGGTCCTGCTGCTTTATTTCTGTTCAATTTGGCCATTGCCGATTCCACTTTACTTTTTAATATTTATGGTCCATACGTATTTTTGCGCATTGTTGCTTGCTTTCTCTTGTCATGGAAAAGATCAGTAATATACTTCTCCTATCTCTGAAGTTTTTTTTTCTGTTTCTACTATGAGTGTACCGTCCTTTGCTGTTAGTTACCAAGCTGAATTCAAAAAACAGAATACCAGCCATAGACATATTTGACTGGGGCAGATTGACGTGGTCTAATGGTTAGCGAGCTTATTTCGCGATTATGACTAAGTAGTATGTTCAATTCTCGATTAGTGCTACGTACTTTCGGCCTCGTGCTAGCTTAGAAAATCACCGTATACGCTTTCGTTGTTCCAGTGGTGACGCACAGTTTCAACATCCTTAAACCTGGAAGACTTACAATCAAATATAATTACACCACTACTAACTGTGCGTATTTCATCCCCGATTTTGAAAATATCAAAAAGATATTAAATATAAATCTTTATTTGATATATTTTACATGCAGGCACTTCAAAATTTGTACTATGAGGTAACATTAATAGGAATTCAAAAACATATTATTTAGGTAAGAAAATCAGGTACTGAAAATTTAATTAAATTTTAATTAAAATGGCGTCATTTGCGCTGGGTACTTTGTGCGTTGTGGATATCGACTTGGAATGACAAATCGGTGAGCCGAGTTCGAATTCCAGCTGAATTCCTTGCATTCATTTGCGCACAAATACGATTGGAAAAGGTATTAATCCGTCTCTTCCCTCCAGTTATGAGTTAAATAATAGGACAGATTGGGTTTTATAGCCTTGGTCGGCAACCAGTCTACCCCAGAAAGGAATGGCAACTTACTGCAGGATAATCTTCTGTCCAGTCAGTCATGTCTCATTCGAGACATGATCGCCTAATGCGTGTCTCGCGTATGGCACTTAACTGGCCATATACCCATGGTTAGTTGACCATAGCTCCCATTAAGCAAATGAATATCAAAACGAGAAAGCTACTTATGTGCCCCCGCATGCATCATCCTAAGACCGATGTTTCTATGTGTCCAGATTTGAAGAGGCAGAAGATTAGTCCGACTAGAACTGTCTTACAAAACTAGAATAATCGGTTTTCAAAGATATCCTAAAGACCAGAGAAGAGTAGATGATGATCTGCATCAAAGAACATGAAAGAAATAAGAAACTTTATTCCGTTATAAAAGAAACCGGCACATTCGAAATGGAATTACAAGTGGGCACAGGAGAGCAAGTAACTCATAACGAGTCTTAACGCAGCAGCAAAGAGCTTAAAAAAAGTAAATTCAATGGACCAAATGCAGCGATGTTGACAACATAAACCGATTCATAATCAATACTCCGCTCTTGACAAACAAGCTGATGTAGACAAACCCCATAGTGTCAGTGGCTGTGTAGGGCTCAGTCAGTCACTTAAGTGCCACACGTGATACACGGTTGGGCGATCATGTCTCAAAAGTCAGAAGATTTTCCCGCAATAGGTTGCCATTACTTCCTGCAGTAGACTGTTTGCTAACCAATGCTATAAAATCTAATTTGTCCTGGTATTTAACCCATATCTGAAGGGAAGGAACGGATTAATAACACGTAATAGCGCGTTAGTGAATGCAACGAATTCGACTGAAATTCGAACTCGGATCTCAGATTTCTCGTTCTGAGCCGATATCCACAGCACCACAAAACACAAAAGCTTAAATCAAAGGTTAGATTCTTGATGCTCAGGACCCATGACTGCTAACTAGGAATTACCAAGCACACATACGGAAAAATTGTGTTAACCCGTAAGTCAGATTCTGTAATCTAAACTTATTTATAATTGGAACTTATCTGTGTGTGTGTGTGTGTGTGTCCGTTACCTATAGACTCCGAAACGGCTGAACCGATTTTCTTGAAAATTTACACAGTTGTACTATAAGCGTCTGCCAGTGTTCTTACCTAGGTTTTGTGTCGAGGTACCCCTGATAAATATCGAAAATCGATAATCGAAAAAATCGGATTATAGAAGGAGTGGTCCGATTTTAATCAAATTTGATACACTCATAGACAAAGACATAAGAAACGATATTCAGAAGTTTCAAGGTTGCAGTTCTTACAATAGTGCAGAAAATCGATAATATATATACATATGGCAAGATGCTTGTGTGTGAGTGTGTGTTTTTTATCTGCCTGTATGTCTGTTTTTTTTTTCAGCCCTTTTATTTTAGTTTTTGCTTTGGGTTTGGCTCTAAATAGGTATAATTGTAGTTCTTAGTCTCAGCCATGATACCATTTACTCAGAGGACTTATTTAGCCTAAAAAATTCAGTTTACGACGAAAAAAACTTATTTGATATCGATACCAGGAAATCAAAATTTGACTTACATCCATTCATTTTTCTTTCAGTCTACGGTTTCGCTTTAACTGGAAACAACTATTGCTTTTTAGTCTTTCGTGCCAACGCCCAAAGAGTCTGAGCTCCAGGATCATGGAGTAGTTTTAAAACTTTCATTACACCAGACAACGCAGGGTTATACTGCTAGTGAATATATAAAAACAACTGACCATCATGTATCAGATTGCAATGTATTAGCATCTACAGAATATAAAACTAGGCATGACAGGGTGGGCCAGTATCTGCACTGGAAAATCTGCAGCTTTTATGGGAAAGAAACTGATATAACACCAGCTAGACTCCCTTACAGATATAGGACCTGTAACAATTTTATGGGACCTAACAATACACCCAGACAGATTTAATGAAAGCTAAGTGTTAGAGCCCCAGCTATAGGCTAATATTTAACCCCCAAACTGGGGTTAAAACACCATGAAAGTACAAAATAGACATTTAAAGAATAAATATACATAAAAATTGACTTTTATAGAAGAATATACATTTTCAAAGAAAACATTTTACCAACAATATATTTTTGAAAGAAAAAAATATTCCCATAACACATTTTTGAAGAAAAGAAATTCTTACCAGCAATAAGGTTTAAATACAAAACTAAAAGACATCTTCAGTTTTCTAAATAAAAAAAGAGAACTTTGTTTATGTAACGCTAGAGATGTTAGGAGAAATAGAAAAAAAAACATAAAATGGTGCTATATCTACACAGTACGACCTGACTTAGGTCTTTCGGTAGACGTGGTAGGTAGTGCGACCATAGCAGAAATCAAAATTATGATGAAAAATGACACAATAATAATAATAATAATAATAATAACAGAAAATGAATTGACGGAATATTTCAAAGAATGATACCTATCTTTTCAGTTGCATGCCTTTCTTGATGGTTGGGTCTTCTTTATTTCGAGTTGATAACCAGTACAACCTTTCTTCTCAAGACAAGCGATGATTGGGCAAAGGCTTGTGCATTTTATAGTTTTTATATTTATATGCAATCTTTCACTTAAGGAAGCAAGACACACATATACATTACATTGTTATAACTGTTGTCCTCATCTTTATTTTCACATTCTTATCGTTTCGACCGTTGTACGTTGTTCTTCAGGTGATATTTGTTTTTAATTTCAAACCTAACCCAGAATATTCAGTCTATAAACGGACAGACATACTTTTGAAGTATTGTCCAACAATGTATATTCTTTGCTTAATCTCTGCTTAAGTCGTTCGTTGTAATAATAAAGACACGAAAAGAAGAAGGTAGATTGAACCAGTGTATCGGAATAACAGAACATATATACAAAAAAAGAGTGTTATTAGTCAGTGTTATAACTGCATTCCATTAAGCATTACTCAAACCTCAGAAAAACATCACTTGCCAAAAATATGACATTTGGCAAGAAAAGATTGGACAAATAATTAGAAAGTACATTGACAAAAATAAACTAACCAATGTAAGAAGGTACGTCACGCAAAATAACCAATTGACAGAGGCTGAAATTTAAAAAAATAACCAATTGACAGAGGCTGAAATTAAAAAAAAATAACCAATTGACAGAGGCTGAAATTTTAAAAAATAACCAATTGACAGAGGCTGAAATTAAAAAATAACCAATTGACAGAGGCTAAAATTTTAAAAAATAACCAATTGACAGAGGCTAAAATTAAAAAAAATAACCAATTGACAGAGGCTGAAATTAAAAAAATAACCAATTGACAGAGGCTAAAATTTAAAAAAATAACCAATTGACAGAGGCTAAAATTTAAAAAAAATAACCAATTGACAGAGGCGGAAATTAAAAAAAATAACCAATTGACAGAGGCGGAAATTAAAAAAATAGAAAGAATTGCAACCAGAATACACAAATCAACAAAACATGAAAGAAAACTGGAATTGGAAAACAAAAGTAGTAACATCACATAAGCCATAGTCCATAATATAGAAATCGAGATACACACAAATCACTGTGATGATAATGCTGAAAGTTTAGTTGTGTTTGAAACGTGTGATCTTGGTCGGTCGGAAGACAGCAACAAAAAGAGTTCAAAAACACACCGAACAGAAATATTTTACGGAAAACAAAAATGGTATACAAGAAGCTAAAGAAGAGATGAAGAGCCGTATAAGTAAGATACAAAATATTGCAATGGAGGAACGAGAACAACTCCCAAAATTACAACCAACAAAGCATATCCTCGAAACTATTAAACTCTACAATGCAGCACACAAATTAATTCTGAATGAAGAAGACGCTCATATAAATCTCAATGAGGCAATATATGCATCAGCAATAGTAGTAACAAAAATTGAGTATCAAAGTAAAAAAGAATCTCACTGACATGAAGATCCACCTTGGAAACAAATAGAAAAAGAAATCGAACAATTTAAAAGTTAATTATCACTCCTCAATGAACTGGCAAGAGGAATTATTATGGAATCTCCCCTTTTTCTATGACAATGGACACGACTTGAGTATACATATACTCCTGCCATAGAAGATCAGGATCTGATCCGTAGATTACCGTAAGATACCGAACGATACCGAAGTTTCACAGAGAATACCATTCAGTAGTCAGTAGCTCTGAGCTCCACTCAGCCATAATAGTATTACACAGCACCCGTCAGTTCCGACGTGCACATACTAATTCCAGCACGTCTTCACTTCAAAGACTTTTATATATATATTCATTACTAATAGTATTCCTGAATTACTAACCTGAGTTCCAGGTTGTATCTTTACGTTTAATATAACATATTTTTCTATCTCAAATCTCTGTTTTGTTATTCGTTATTTTGTGCGGTTCCTCACCCAGAATCTACAACATGAATAAATGTAAGAACTAGAAAAGGCAGAAGAGTTAATAGAAAATACAAAATTAGGAATGAAAATGAAGTCCTATCAGCCAAAGAAAAAATAAAGCAAACAATACAACTGAAAACTCAAAGATAAAACAGCTATGAAAAAAGATGAAGAGTCTACAGACAAATCAAGATATTTCAAACCGATGCAAATAAATTTTAAATAGAAATAGTAAACAAAGGGAACAAAGAATTAAAGTGACAGTCCCTTCCCCAAATGTAAAATGTAAAACATTTCTGTGAAAAACATGGGCTTGCTTTAAAGAGCATAACCAAGAAGCAGATATGTTAACGACCATCACAAAGTATATATACCAGGCTCTTGATAAGAACGGCGAAACTCAAGCTATTGCACTAGATATCTCCAAAGCTTTTGACAGAGTCTGGTATGCTGGCCTTCTACGCAAACAACATGGCTATGGTATAACTGGACGATTGTTTGACCTAATCCAGTCTTTCTTGTCAAATCGCGTAAGCATCCGCCCGTGCATCGAATACTGTTGCCATATCTGGTCGGGTGCCCCTGCTATTCTCCTTGGGCTTCTCGACAAGGTACAGCGGAGGGTCTGTAATGTGATCAATACTGACTTGGCAGACCGCCTGCAGTCTCTCTCTCACCGGCGCGACGATGCCTTCCCTGTGTCTCTTCTATAAATACTTTCATGGCTTCTGCTCCGATGAGCTTAGATCACTGGTGCGCCCTAGGTTCGAATTTGCACGAGATACTAGATTAGCAACTAGATCCCACCTTTTTACAGTGAATCCGATAAAATGCAACCGCAACTTCTACTCCAACAGTTTCTTTTCTCGTACTTCCCAACTGTGGAATTCCCTTCCACATGACTGCTTCTCCGACGGCTACAATCTCCAGGAGTTTAAATGTAAGGTCAATAGACACCTCCTAACACAATAACTCGCTTCCATTCTTTCAAACACTCTTCCCATCCTCCCAACTATCTATCACCCCACTTCTGACATTTCCTATATCTAACCACTGTTTCTATTTACCTTCCCCTATGTAGCCCTAAGCGCAATAGTGACAGTGGAATGCCTTGCTTGGGGTGAAACGATTAAAAAAAAAAGTATTGAATGAGCATGCTTCCAGATATTATCATACGAATGCGGGTGTCCCTCAAGGCTCTATTCTAGATCCTGCGCTTTTTCCGATCTTCATCAACGATCTCCCTGATGTAATCAGATCCCAAGTAGACATTTGTGCTGATGACACAACCATTTACACCCGCCTTGATAAGAAATCTGCCGAGGCTGAAAAAGCAAATTTTGCTGCTGATCTAGAAAAGGACATCCAATCGATGGTGGACTGGGGTAAGAAATGACTCGTAAAATTTTAATGGTTCCAAAACGAAGCTGCTATGATTTAACCAGCATAGCCAACCGCTTCTACACCCCCCCTTAAGAATGAATCAAGCTAGTCTCCCTGAAAGAAAACACTGCGCCTCCTAGGTCCAAATCTATCAACTGACCCCAAGTGGAATGACTACATTGAATCCATAGCAAAATCTGCTCCTCGGAAGGTTGATTTCCTTCGTAGGTAAGGCTAGGAAGTTTTTCTCGTCTAAATCTATCTTACACATATATACATCTACCATCCGTCCGTGCATTGAATATTGCTGTCACATCTAGTCGGGTGCCACTGCTATTCGTCTCGGGCTTATAAATACCTAGGTGTAAATTGAGAGTGAAAGAATTCGCCATAAGAAAATGAAAGAAATAGTGAGTAAAGGGTACTATAGAAGGGTAAGACTGATATTAAAAACTGAATTGAATTCTCAGAACAGAATTATGGCCATTGATAGCCTTGCCATCCCAGTTGTCCAATATAGTTTCAACATCTTAAACTGGACTCTAAACGACATCAGGCGAATGGATTCTAAAACAAGAAAGCTTTTTTATAAGCATAAGATGCATCATCCAAAGGATGATGTAGACCGTCTATATATACCCCGTAAAGAAGGTGGAAGAGGTCTTATTCAGCTAGAATTGTCATACAAGACAACAACTATTGGCTTACTAACATACATAGAAACAACAAAGGACTGGATGATACAATTAGTCAAATAACATGAAAACAAAAAGAAAAAATATTCAATAATGAAAGAAGGCAGTAAATACAAACAAGATTTACATTTAGTAGATTCTGTAGAAAACCAAAACCGAGCTCATAAACCAACTGTTGCAGCAAAAATATGAAAAAGAAAACCTCTGACGAAGCCCTTGAGTAGAAAAAACAACGCTAACAAGACAAAACTCTGCATGGCCAATAACCAGAAAGTGCCAATAATCCCAAAGTTGATAAAGTTAATACTCGTGCCTTTCCAGTAAAATAACACATTAATTGTGAAAATCGGTGACTATGGCTGGACCGCCATACCTGGCGCCACCACCAGCTTTTTCCACCAGGCAAGGTATGAAGATGAACTTGGTGTGGTGCAATGGTTAGTAAGCTCGTCTCGCTGTAATCATAATAATTGAGTAGTGAGTTCAATCCTCACTGGGTACCTCCTACTTCTACTTTCGGCCGTGTCTTACGTCTAAGCTAAGCTTAGAAGATCACCTTCCTCCAGGTTTAGGGGTTAGGCGCAGGGTTAACAACCCTGCCCCATAAAACAGTTTGTTACGGAATCAGCAAAAACGCTGCCCTACACACCATTAGGTGTAAGGAAAAGTTTATAGATAGATAGATAGATAGATAGATAGATAGATAGATAGATAAACAAACAAACAGACTGAAATAGATAGATAGATAGATAGATAGATAGATAGATAGATAGATAGATAGATAGATAGATAGATAAACAAACAAACAGACTGGAATAGATAGATAGATAGATAGATAGATAGATAGATAGATAGATAAACAAACAAACAGACTGAAATAGATAGATAGATAGATAGATAGATAGATAGATAGATAGATAGATAGATAGATAGATAGACAAACAAACAGACTGGAATAGATAGATAGATAGATAGATAGATAGATAGATAGATAGATAGATAGATAGATAGATAGATAAACAAACAAACAGACTGGAATAGATAGATAGATAGATAGATAGATAGATAGATAGATAGATAGATAGATAGATAAACAAACAAACAGACTGAAATAGATAGATAGATAGATAGATAGATAGATAGATAGATAGATAGATAGATAGACAAACAAACAGACTGGAATATGATAGATAGATAGATAGATAGATAGATAGATAGATAGATAGATAGATAAACAAACAGACTAGAAATAGATAGATAGATAGATAGATAGATAGATAGATAAAGAAACAAACAAACAAACAGAAATAGATAGATAGATAGATAGATAGATAGATAGATAGATAGATAGATAAACAAACAAACAGACTGAAATAGATAGATAGATAGATAGATAGATAGATAGATAGATAGATAGATTGTTACTTAATAGCCTTATATGATGAATTATTATTACTAAGGTGTACATTTTACAATATCTACATATGTCAGTCGGCTGTCCGTTGTGGTGCAGTGGATATCGGCTCGATATATTGTCACAGTATTAATATATATATATAAATATATATATATATATGTGTGTGTGTGTGTGTGTGTGTGTGTGTGTACATGTGTGTGCTTGTGTGCGCTCGCGTCGAATTAGTAATAGTACAGTGATAGTATTTGAATAAATGAATACGTATAAAATATTCTTTCAAAGAATTATTTTCCCTATTGTTCGATTATGTTATTAAAACATTTTGTTTTAATATTCAGTTTTAAAAAGCATTTGTATTTTTTAATTTAACTTTTGAAATTTTTCTTTTATTTGAATAAATGAATATTAACCTTTTTTTTTTGTTTAATTGTATGCAACATTACTTGTATAATTCAATTTTTTTACAAAGTTATATTCAATTATGAACGAATATTTGTACTTTATTTATTAAAGTATTTATCTCGAAATTCTTGACAAAATCTAAAGGAGAATCAGCAATATAATCGATCCCAACCACGTGACTCAACTCCAGTTACTTTCTCACTGACGTAATGCGGCTTCTCTCTGTCTCTTCTACAAATACTTTCACGGCTTCTGCTTCGATGAGCTTAGCTCCCTGGTGACCCCTTTGTATGAATTTACTCGATCTACTAGACTAGTAACTAGGTCCCACCATTTTACAGTCAAATCTAACCACAACTTTTACTATACCAGTTTCTTTTCTCGTACTTCCCGCCTATGGAATTCCCTTCGGTATGCTTGTATCCCTGACAGGTAAAATCTCCGAGAATTTAAATGCAATGTTGCCATCTTCTATCTCCTTGATTTGCATCCTTTCCCTGACAGCCCTTGTATCATGTTATTTTCCCTTTCCACTCTATTCTCATGCACACCACTGTCATCATCCTTCTCTTAACCATTCTCTGACACCCCCTCTAACTTGTTCCTTTTTCTCACTTACCTCTTATGTAACCCCCTGCACACCAGTAGCAGTTCTGCCTTGCTTTTGGTGAAATGATTATAAAAGAAAAAGTAAGATCATATTTGTGGGTTTTTTTTATATTTATGGCTTTATTTCATAACATTTTAATGTGTACCCTTTAAAAACTTTTGCTAAGTGTGCAGCGATATTTTCATTTGCTCCTAGGTGTGCCGTTCCTTTGAAAAGTTAAGAAATGCTGGCCTAGCAAGTAGTTTAGTCATTTGAAAAAAAACCTACAAGACAGGCTATTTCTTTCTTTTGCATGGATGGATCATTTTTGAATGGATATCGTACAATCTTCTATTAATCTTCTTGTTGTATATCAATAAACAACAAACTCGCATATATATAAAAATATGAGTTATATTTTTATTAGTGACGATGGACCGTGTAGAATAGAGGCAGGAGTGAGAGAGAGAGCGCTTCTAATGGGTTGACGAATGCGTACCCCGCAATAGCAGCATGCTATTGGGGGCAGCTGTGAACTGCCTTCCTTCGTGTTCTGTGGTTCTGCTGCTACTTCTGTTCTCACTTCTTCTGACTGGCGAATCCGTGTTTTCGCGGTCTTTATATATCTTCCAAAACCGGGACTTGTTTCTTCCGACTTTGCCTTGATCACGCGACGCCCACGCGACGCCTACGTAATTCTCAGAGTCACCTGTCTGTTTGCCTCTGAGTTATTTCCGCATCTGCCGGAAATAGGGTCAAAGTGACATCCGTTACTTTTCACCGACCGGAAACAACACGGCTTGTATCAGCCTTTCTTGGGTGGGCCAGACCGTTATATTACATTCTTCTTCGCGTGTCGTGTCCGTTTAGGACGTAGGCGATCATGGACTTGCCCCTATCTCTTGTCGCTCATAACATTTTTCCAAACCCCGCTCTGCCATCCACCTGATCAAGCCCATTAATGCTACTTTCCCCTGGCTCTTTTTCTTTCTATTCCTTCCGTGAGTATTAAATTCACTAAGCCTTCCTTCCTCGTTACGTGTGCCGGAAACCACAGATGTCTATACCTGATGTTAGGTCTAGGTTTCCTTTCCGTTTCCATCCTCTCCAAATTCTTGTCGTGGCTCACATGCTTGGTTCATGTTATACTCAGCATCCTTCTGTAGAACCGCATTTCTGTTGCTTCGAGTCTCTCCTTCATCTTTGAAGAGATGGTCCAGTATTCGCTGCCATACATGACAGATCTAAACTTATTTATAAATGGAACTTTGTCTGTGTATGTGTGTGTCTGTGTGTGTGCGTCCGTTACCTATAGACTCCGAAACGGCTGATCCGATTTTCTTGAAAATTTACACTTAATTAGTAATTTTTTGTTTTATATATAAAAAATCATTGAGAAAATCAGATTTGTTATTTTTTCATCGTGTATGAGATGGAGGTTTTAGTCAAACAGAAGAAAGAAACTACGAATTTAGGTACCTCTACTCAATTGCTTAAAAAAGACGCCATATCATGATGATAAAAGGGCTCAAATTTAATAAAAACAAAGTTTTATCATCAAAATGTTTATGTCATTATTAAGAAAAAAAAACAAATTTTGTTGTTATTATTTTTTTTTTAATTTTGAAACCTTTCTAACACGTTCGAAATTTTAATTAAAATTTCATTTTTTTCCGTCAGCGATTCACGCTATGTTTGCGTAAGGCGACTATTAAGAAAATGGAGTCGGTCGAGTAAAATAATTTTGGGGCGAGTAAATTTTCCCTCGCTCTCGACCGCCAGTCGAGTGATTTTTTTTTTTTCAAATCTAAAAGACTGATGTCAGGTGTCTCCTTGGTGATCCACTCATTTTTCCTCCTACGTTTGTTTTCCTCTGGGATGATGTCGATGTCACTAGAAGTTCTTTTAGTGCGTTCCATTTCGAGTTTCCGTTTTCAATGTCCTTCATATTTTCTTTTCACATTGTCCGTATATTTTTACTGCAGTTTCGAGTCGTACTAAATTTTTTTATATTGCAGTCTGAACGCTGCGTTAGGCTTCTTCAATTTCCTATGTTTCATCCTTAATTTTCCTATGTTTCATCCTCAAAGGATAGATAGATAGATAGATAGATAGATAGATAGATAGATAGATAGATAGATAGATAGATGATAGATAGATAGATAGATAGATAGATAGATAGATAGATAGATAGATAGATAGATAGATAGATAGATAGGGATAGATAGATAGATAGATAGATAGATGATGATA
Source organism: Ascarosepion bandense (assembly GCA_037127315.1). Classification (NCBI taxonomy): domain Eukaryota; kingdom Metazoa; phylum Mollusca; class Cephalopoda; order Sepiida; family Sepiidae; genus Ascarosepion; species Ascarosepion bandense. Next base: position 298,713 of record JBBBDQ010002070.1, read on the forward strand.
GATAGGGATAGATAGATAGATAGATAGATAGATAGATAGATAGATAGATAGATAGATGATAGACTGGGATAGATAGATGATAGATAGATAGATAGATAGATAGATAGATAGATAGATAGATAGATGATGAATAGATAGATAGATAGATAGATAGATAGATAGATAGATAGATAGATAGATAGATAGATGATGATAGACTGGATAGTATAGATAGATAGATAGATAGATAGATAGATAGATAGATAGATAGATAGATAGATAGATAGATAGATGAATAGACTGGTATAGATAGATAGATAGATAGATAGATAGATAGATAGATAGATAGATAGATGGGATGATAGATAGAATAGATAGATAGATAGATAGATAGATAGATAGATAGATAGATAGATAGATAGATAGATGGATGATGAATAGACTGGTATAGATAGATAGATAGATAGATAGATAGATAGATAGATAGATAGATAGATGATCAATAGACTGGGATATATAGATAGATAGATAGATAGATAGATAGATAGATAGATAGATAGATAGATAGATAGATAGATAATGAATAGACTGGTATAGATAGATAGATAGATAGATAGATAGATAGATAGATAGATAGATAGATGATAGATGATAGACTGGTATAGATAGATAGATAGATAGATAGATAGATAGATAGATTTTTTATCCGAATTTTCTGTTCCTTCAAACATTATATCAGTAGATACACTTCTTTGAAATCGACGCCTTGTTACAATTTTAAAAAGTGTGTATTACATCTCAGTCAGTCAGTTAAAGTGCCATACGTGATACACGCTTGGGCGATCATGTCTCGAAAGAGGCACGACTGACTGGGCAGAAGGTTATCCCGCAGTAGGTTGCCATTGCTTTCTGCGGTAGACTGGTTGCCGACCGAGGCTATAGAACCCAATCTGTCCTGCTATTTAACCCATAACTGGAAGGAAGAGACGGATTAATACCTTTCCCAGGGGTATTTGCGCGTAAGTGAATACAATGGATTCAACTGGAATTCGAACTCGGCTCCCCGATTTCTCGTTCCGAGCCGATTACATCTCAGGCGTGCTTAAAAAAAAACTCAATAAAAAAGAAATTTGCTCTCCAGCAGGGTTTGAACATGCTTCTAAAACAGAAGATATAGGTTCAAACCTTGTTGGAGAAAACGTTTTCTTTAAGTTTTCTCGTGTAGGCTAAAGAAATAATTCACTCTGTTTAAAATAAAAAAATAGCTATCAGACTTACAAATAAACAAAAATCACAAACTTGCAGAAGCTTTATCTTTTAATTTGCTAATGATGTAATTAGACACTACTTATGACATACAAAGATTCCATGAAGTTCTAGAAGGTTGCAGAAAATTTATATGGTTATATAAAGTTTTAGAAGGCTTAAGTAAGTCATAGTACAACTATACTTTTATACGAGTTTGGACATTTTGTGTTGGGATGGAATTTTAAAAAAATGAATTACACTCTTCACAAAACTTCATCGAATTATGATAGACAAAATCAATTATTTTACAAAAGATCATAACCCTCCCATATATATATATATATATATATATATATATATATATATATATATATATATATATATAGTCATCCGCAGACAGATCTGTTTCGCCGTATCACAGCTCATCAGTATGGTTAGACTCCGATCAAATTGATTATGGTTAGACTCCGATAACCCGACCAAATTGGCGTAAATCGGCAATTCTACCTCTGAGCTATGGGCGCTCGGTATATATATATATATATATATACATATATATATATATATACATATATATATATATGTATATATATACATATATATATATATACATATATATATATGTATATATGTATATATATGTATATATATATATATATATATATATGTATATATGTATGTATATATGTATATATATATATACACATATATATATATACATACATATGTATATATATATATATATATCTATATATATATATATATATATATATATATATAATTGTAATACATTTATTATAAGTGGTGATATCAACAGGGACCAGCCATCGCCTGACGAAGTACAATTAATAGTATTGAAACTCGATAGCTTTTGTGTAGCGATGCAAAATGTTTTTTATTATAACTACTTACAATAAAAATATTGCAAATAATAATATTGGTCTACTTTTAAAAAATTAAATGCTACGAACAGTGGATCGTTACACAATTTGTTCTTATTTTCACCTATATATATATATATATATATATATATATATATATATATAATAGAATTAATGTGGATTTTTTTCACTTAACTGTGTAGTGTGTTTATTTCATGCCGACTTCGAAATTTCGTGAAGATATTATTGAAATGCGGAAGAAGCAAATGACCCTGAAGAGTCAGTTAAATATCATACGTGATACACGCTTTCGACGATCATGTCTCTTTCGAGGCATGACTGACTGGGCAGAAGGTTCTCCCGCAGTAGGTTGCCATTATTTTTTGCGGTAGACTGGTTGCCAGCCAAGGCTATCGAACCCAATGTGTCCTGTTATTTAACCCATAATTGGAGGGAAGATACGGATTAATACCTTTCCCAAGGGTATATGTGCGTAAGTGAATGCAAGGAATTCAACTGGAATTTGAGAGTTGCGACAACTTATAATGACATTAATGCGTATCACCTGGATTCGAACGCGTGACTGTTTTTTTATATATTATTAATTCTAAGCACAATACGTAAAACAACCATATCAAATTAGATAATGTCATAGTTTATTGCATTTTTTATTTTACTATTGGGAGCAGATCTTGGGAAATAAAAACCAATTTTTAAAAATAAATAATAGATTATTTATATTCCCAATGAGTTCTAAGTTTAACATATAAAATCAATTTTCCAAACAAAATTTAATTTAAAATGTTCATGTATTTACGTGGAGGCGAGTAACAGAGGTAAAAACAATATTTTTAAAGATTTTTTTAAAATAATAATTTTAAATATAACTTCATTTACTTGTGAATAAGTTCTGAAAGTGTCATTAAAATCCTACAATTATTTGATTTTTGCAAGAATTTCCAAATTAATGTGTTTTCCACCGAGAACAAAATGAATTACCTAATATTACATTTCCCATTGTAAACTCTCGTAACGATTTTATCAGCTGACGAAAATCGAAACAAGATTTTTTCCAGAATTTCAAATGTGTTAAAAAATGATTCAAAAACACTTTTTTTTAATAATTAAAAGATACTTTCATCTTTCCTCTTAATAATAATATAAACATTTTCATGGAAAAATTTCGTTTTTATTAATTTGGAGACCGGTTTTCTTTATACTATACATTTTTTTTTTTTGTTTTTTTTTTTTTCAGTGATTTATTAAATATGATTTTGGTTTTCCCACGAAAGTAAAAATACTCTGGTCAAAAACAGTGACATTTTCTTCCATAGACCTGACGAGGACCGTAGAATAGAACGTTCTTAATGCTGTGAGGGTATGAATACTATTTGAGAGTAGCGTCAGCTTATGATACACCAGGCAGACATCAATGCCTATCAACTTGCCTCTAATAAGTACCGTTTTTTATATTGTTTCATTCTAAAAAATTAAGCTGTCCTTGACCGCAAACGCTACATGTAAAGCATTTTTTTTAGTTTGTCTCATAAAAGTAAAATCTGAAATAACTTTCCTTGCAACTAATAAACCGAACCAATTGAATAATGGCTTCAAAGTTTGTCCTTTTTAAAACGTGGTTATGTAATTGAAAAACATCGGGTGAAGTTAGGATGGGAATATGTCCGAATTTGATTGCATATAATAATATTATTATTCAATAATTGGCAAAAGCATTCTGTTCCTGGTCAAAGCGTACGGTCAATAAGCAAGGCAAGTTAATCCGTTCGTGATCTTTCTTTCGATGAAACGATTGGTGGATAGTCTATTTGCATTTGGGACCAATCAAAATGATTAAACGATTATTGGACAGCGTGAACTGCAACGGAAATGACCAATTAAATAGATTCTTTTTTATGCCATTCAGGTATGTCCGACAAAGCACGTTATAAAATAGCGATCAAAAATATTGGCAATGTATTTTGTTTTGCTTTATTTTTGTTCATAGGAAGCATTTTAAGCATTATTACTGCAATCATATTTTTATTCGATATTATTACTGCTGTTCTTTATCACAAACTTCTGGATCGATACACCATTAATATCATTATTAATATCATTATTAATTAATCATTATTTTTTATTCCTTTTAATCATTGTTACCATGGGGCTATACACAATTCATTATTACTATTATTTGATAACTAGTTTCATTTGATATTTTATTTATACGTTTTATTGCAAAAATAAGTATCAATACACCTGTTGTTATTATTGTAATAGTAATTTTACTCTATCATGTTGTTGTTGATTTTTATCCTAGCATTCTAGGTTAAAAAAAACTCTTCATTATTAGTATTTGTCTATATTTCTGAAATGAGGTAGTATTTACATTATTCAGACTATTGTCCTCATCTTTGTTGCCATTTGTAGGACGTTTCGGTCGTTGTACCCTCCAGCTTTCTTCAGGTGCTAGGATTTTCGAACCGAATCCTTTATTGCAATTACTGGAGTATACGAATTCCATTTCTTGCGTAGTAATGCTTCGATTGGTAGTCATGAGTTATCTCCCTATAACCCTTCAAGTTACTTGTTCACTACTACTGTAGCCTGGTATTGAACGCACAACTCTTTGGATCAAGTCACAGGAATTAACTAACGTCTATATACACTGGGCCATGTGTCATTAATTATTGCTATTAATTTAATACTATTTTTATTCCGTCTTTTTATTGTTGCTTTTTATCCCAAGTCGCTAGGTCAATACCCTCTTAATTATTACTATTATTTAATTACTAGTTTTATTCCGACTTATTATTATTGCTTTTTATTCCAACACTCTGGATAATGCACTGTTTATCATTATTATTATGTCATGTTTCATCATACAATTATTTCTGCTATGGTCGCACCACCTACCAAGTCTGCAGAAAGACCTAAGTGTTGTTATGCATCCAGTTCATGTTTTTCTTATCTCACTAACATCCCTAGCGTTACATAGACAAAGTTCTCCTTAGTGTGTGGGCTGTACTTAACAAGACAATCTTTTGTATATCTCTCAAGCTGGGGTTTCAAGGGATTCTTTCAATGTGTTGTTTTGTTTCATTTTTTATCATTCCAAGTGCACCCTTTATCACTAGCACGATACTTGTTTTCAATTTCCACATTTTTTTCTATTTCAATTTCCAGGTCTTTATATTTTGACAGTTTTTCGAATTCCTTGGTTGCTATGTTAAAATCCGCTGGACAAGATATATAAATTAATAAGCTAGTTTTCCTTTTGGTTTTTAACAATAATGCCTGGCCTATTTTCTTCAGTTTTTTCTATCTGTGTAGATAGTTTAATCCAGTAGAATGGTGACATCTTCTATTTCTGTAACCGGTGCTGGGTGATGTTTATACCAGTGTTTGTTTACATATTTTCCGTAGTGTTTGCATATTGTCCAGTGTATATGTTGCCCCACTCTATCGTGACGACTTTTATATTTATTTGAGATGGTTTACTGTTTCTTGGTATTTATCACAGAACCTGCATTTTGGATCCACGTATAATAATTGCCTGAAAGTTCCTAGTGAAAAGACTTTGGTCTTGCGCTGCAAGAATGAAGCCTTCAGTTTCAGACTTTAATTCAGATGCACGTAACCATTGATGAGTATTAGCTTTATCAACATTGAATTTATTGGCACGTTCTGGATATTGGCCATGCAGAGGTCTGTTTGCCAGCGTTGTTACTATTATAATTATTATTATTATTGGTTTAGTCGCATATTATTATTGTTGTTGTTGTTTTTTATTTCACCCCCCCCCCCCATACACTCTTCATTATCATTTCTATTTTATTACTACTTCTAATCCATCTTACAACACTCTGGTTAGATAAATTTTTGTTATCAGGATCATGTTTTTATTATGAGGTTCCTGATTACTGTTGTTTTCAGCGCAATATTTTTGGCCTATATGTGGTCTCCCCAGCCACCTCCAAGTCTCAGGCTTGCTTATATGTGTGTTGCGTGCGTCAATTGGCCGTAAGTTAACTGCAACTCAGGTTGCAGCCGGTTGCCTATCGTTCCGTCCCCGTGTGATTGGAGGTGTTGGTGATAATTGAAATCACTCACTTCCCCTGTCACGTTGTGATTTCTGGTCTCAATGTGAGTTGAGGACTCGGAGAACGGTCGTACTCGGCGGCCACTAGAACTGAAGAGGCGAGGTAGATACACAATTCAAGAATAGGGAAAAACAGACAAAAAAATAAAGAGACAAGAGCAAAAACTAACCTATGTAAATTAATGATTATATTCGTATCTCTTTGTACAGCAACAGAAGAAAAAAAAATTAATAAAAAAAATTAAAAAACACAACACAACTTTTTCTCAAAGTCCACAAATTACTGCCTGCTACTATGTCTCGTCGTCTCTAGAGGTAAGACAGTCACTGTCTCCTTATGCTACCCTTTCCCTTTTCTCTCTGCTTAGCAACGATGGACATGCCTCTTATCGTGGGGAGAAGATTTTCGGCTCTTAACGTTCTGGGCTGAACTTTTTTCCACCGCGTCTCGAGCGGGTCTCTTTTCTTTAAATCCGCTATGCCTTTTTGTTTAAAAAATAACCTTTGATATGGCGATGGGCTGGCCAGCAATCGGGGTGTCTTTCCCCAAAAGTCTCATGTCAATTTTGTGTATCTGGTTTCAATCACCCGTTACGATTTCTCACTGATTTCTGCCAACCTGAAACCTTGGAGACAAAGGTTGCTGATTTTGGACACTGACATGCTAGCGTTAATTAAAAGTCCTCTCATCACGTAGGTGGTCTTTTTCGAAGCCAGCCGATAAGTTAACCCAAGTCGGTCTTCATTGCTTCTCTGAGGAGAAAGGGAGAGATAAGAAAAACAAACAAGAAATAGAGAAATAGTTCTTTCACTTTGACGAGGCGGATTTTTCACCTGGTTTGTGCTCATTTGCTGTCATATCAATCAATGTCATTTCGTGAGTATCTTGTGTTTCGCTTCTCTCTCTGCCAGCCACCCCCACCCATCTCCCATTCCTCTCTCTTTCTTTTTCCTAGCTCTTCCCAAGAAAAAGAAAAGAACATGTTCACACATCGAGATATTTTTCAACTATCTATTTCAGGGTTCGAATCCGTGGTCCGTCGACACTATTTTAACGTGGGTGCATATGGAACACTTACAGTATTACATTTACATTTACAATATTCCTGTAATTTTCTTCTTTTTTCTATTCTTTTGTTTTTTTTTTTTTTGCCTTCTGTCTAGCGCGATAAATTATTCATTACAATTCCTATCATATTCTTCATATATCCTGATAATTGTTGCTTCTTATCGCCGTCCCATGGATTCCTTACGGTCATATCGCGTTAAATAAACCGGTTCTTCTCCGATCACCGAAGTTAAGCAACGTTGAGCATGGCCCGTACTTAGATGGGTGACCGCTTGAAATGCCAGGTGCCGTTAGCGTTCTTGATGGACGTGCGTTGTGGTACAGTTGATTTCTCGAAACGAGAAATCAGGAAGCCGATTTCGAATTCCGGTTGAATGCCGTGCAGTCACTTACGCGCTAATACCCTTGGGAAAGGTATTAATCCGTCCCTTCCCTCCAGGTATGGGTTAAATAACAGGACAGATTGGGCTCTATAGCCTTGGCTGGCAACCAGTCTACAAGAGCAAGTAGGAGCAACCTGTTGTGGGATAATTAAAATTCTTACCTAAGCGCTGTGGGGTGCATTCAGGGTACAGTGAAAACAGGGGACAGTGAAAACAATAATATCACTGTTGGTCATCCACTGCATCCCTGACTGTCTCCGGTAAGTCTCGTCTATGTCATGCCACCTGAACCAAATGGAATGGGAAGGGAAGAGAGTGAGGCTGACAGCCATGTGCAACTCTCCCTCACTTAAATTCAATTAAAGCGCAAGTCATGACTTTTACCATCATTTCAAAAGCCCTGCGGCGATGGACAATTGGCAAAAAGCAACAGGTATGGACCCACTGGCGGTCGCAGACACAACTCTGCTGCCACAGGCTCTTCCGTGCAATCAACCATCTCCGCATCCACCCCCAAAAATCCCTTAGTCATTAGAAGACGTGATCTTCCTTGCCTGCGAGGGATGAATATCATTTTCATTAAGAATGTTGGGTCACGTTGGCGGGTCAAGTAGTTCTTCTCTTCAGAATCCATTTTGCACATCTATAAATCTATTATTCATCCATGCATTTAATACCGTTGCCATATTTGCTCAGGTGCTTCTGCTATTCATATCGAGGTCGCGGACAAAACCCAAAGGATCTGTAATGTAGTCGATCCTGTAATTACCCTTTTACCGTCAAAATAGGTAAGTATAGCCGACACTTGTATTCTATCAGTTTCTTTTTTCGCACTTTCCGTCTCTGGAAGTGCGTTTACTTGCTTCCCTGATAGCTAAAACCTCTAAAAGTTTAAATGCAACGTCAATTGCCATCTTCTATCTACATGATTCCAATCTTTCTTTTATCCTTTCTTCGACCCCCACAATACTTTATTCTCTATTTCTTCTACTTTTTTCTTTCCCCTCTCCTCTACCCTGTGGAACTCCCTTCCATATATTTACTTTCCTGACAGCTACAACCTCCAGGAATTTAAATGCAATGTCAATTCCCATCTTTTATCAATTTGACCCCAGTCCTTTCTACATCACCCCGTGTATCTTGTTCTTTTCCATTCTCTATACCTTCGCAACTGCCTTCACCCCTGTGTTCACATCCTTCTCTTGCCCTTTCTCTGTCACCCTCTGCAACTGGTTCGTCTTTCTCTTCACTCTCCTCCTGTCTAAAACTTTAACTCTCCTATGTAGCCTCCTGCATATCAGTGGCGGTACCACCTTGTTTGAGGTGAAATGATTAAAAAAGAAAAAACAATGGCAGTGTTGCCTTGCTTGGGATTAAACGATTATAAAACAAATAGTTTCAATTCCTTACTATTGATATTTTTATCCGTACAGTCTTCGTTTAATTATTATTAATTTTTATTTCCTGTTTTATTCAATCTTATTATTGTGACGTTTTTACCACATCATTTTTTTTATCAATACATTCTATAATATTACTATTATTTTATTACTAGTTTTATTCCATCCTATTATTGTTACTTGTTGATACATCACTCTGGGTAGATATACTCTTAGTAAAAGTTCTCTTTGCATCATTCTCAAAGGGAACCGCTGCAATTTCATTAACAAGTATATTCGGCTATAAAGTACCATCTAAAGATTTTTATTCAGTGGCGAATGGTCTGCCCACAACGATTATTAGGGAAGAAAAATTGCCGCCAACCGTATTTTTTTTTCTTTTTTTAATCATATCACCCCGAGCAAGGCGGTAACGCCACTAATGTGCAGGGGGCTACATAGGAGTGAAAAGATTGGAAAAGAGAAAACCGGAAACCGCATCCTAATCAGGAAACAAGGGATGAGCCTCTTCACCTGTTCAATAGATGTGGGTGGAGTGTGAACCGGGCGATAGTTTAGTCTATCTACTCCAATTGAAAAAAAAAGTGAGAAGATTGGAAAAGAGAAAACCGGAAACCGGATCCTAAACAGGAAACAAGGGATGAGCCTCTTCACCTGTTCAATAGACGAGGGTGGAGTGTGAACCGGAGGAAGACAAAATAAAGTTGAGCCATTCTGTCATAAGGGAATGGCTGAAGTCTAAAAGTTAAAGATCATAGAAGAGACGAAAAAAAAGGTCTTCATGTGAACGTCGAGAGGTTAGAGGCTTATGTCAATATCACGTTGAAACATCGATTCCCGTATGATCGTGGAAGTTGAGGAACATCGAGCCTGGTCCTAGATGGATAACCGCTAGCTAATATCAGGGACTGTATGCTTTGATGTACATATGATATAAAGGTTGATTAGTTGTTTTGTTTTATGGCATATCAATCTCGGCGGGTCATTTATTGCCAACTAAAGGTTTTCATTTATGTATTGCTGGTAATACCTTTTTCTTTCAACAATTTATTGTTGTTTTTATGTAAGTTTTTGTGTCTAGTAATACTTTTTTCTTTTCGAGTATCAAGATTCATTGGGATTTGTTTTTAAGGGCAGGATCCCCAAGTCCTACCCTGTTATTTAACCCATAACTGGAGAGAAGGGACGGATTAATACCTTTCCCAAGGGTACCAGTGCTTAAGTGAATGCAGGTTATTTAACTGGAATTCGAACTCGGCTCACCGATTTCTCTTTCCTAGCCGATATCCACTGCACCACAACGCACATCCGTCACTAAACGCTTACAGCATCTGGTATTCCCAAGCGGTCACTCATCTAAGTACTGACCAAGCTCAGCATTGCTTAACTGATATAAAGGAATTGCGATCATATCACACTGAAACGCCAGTTCTCGTTCAATCACCGAAGATAAGCAACTTCATGCTTGGTTAGTACATAGATGGATGACTGCTTTGTTAATGCCAGTTTTTGTACGCTTGGTTGCCACATGTGGCATAAAGTTATTACTACGTTTTATGAACCAGTTATAATTACCGCCTATGTGATATTAATATAAAAGTTAATGCATTCATATTACACTGCCATAGCACGTGCGGTAAAAAAGGACAAGTTATATGGCAATAAAAAAAACAGGCCTTTAATATAGCAAAAACAAGTACAATACATTAAGAATATTTAAGTATGTCCCAAAACAAGATGAATATTCACGTTGTCCAAATGAACGAGAATGTTTTAACACAAATGGGCAAGAAGTGACATGTAGCCGTAGGGAGAGAGTTAATGTTTATCAATTCCACCTTAAGTCATACATAACCGAATTCCTTAGAGTTTACAAGTTTTTATCCCGAATTATCAGAAGGTTTTCATCAGGAGGTTGGAATGTGTGAATTAGTGTGGAAGAATTAACTTTTACATTTTACATTTTAAAACAGAAATTTATTAAAAGAGTAAAATAACAAGAATTAGTAGAAATTAATGTTCAGTTAGAAAGTTATGGGCATCAAGAAATGTTCGTAGTAGTAATTTGTTAGAAAGAATTTATGCGTACATACGTATGTATATATTAGCGTTTGTTTGGTAGGAAAATCTTTGGATGAAGAAGAAGAAGTAAACGGAATCAGCACACGAAAAAGAAAGGGAAAGAGGACGAATGTCCCGGTCACTTGAAGCTTCTCCCGTTACATTCGAGTTGTGTCTCTATCTCGCTGCTCTCATCTGACTGACTGACGCTGATCGAAGCCATTTATATAATCCTTTAGAATTTCGCGCTGGTTTTTGAAGACTTCTGGGTCTTGCAAACCGCTTCCATTGGTCAGAAAATCAATTTAACATCAACTTGCGAAATCCGATTTCGACTTTTTCTTTAAGCACATGGTCAATCCTTTTTCTATTTGGGAAAAACCAGGATTGTGAATTTTTGTAAAAGTGAAGAAGAGAGTTAATTTTAATTCTTAATTTTCTATCCCACAAACATACCGTCTGGTCATCAATACTTCTCGTGCGTCTACCCACGAAAGCAAGGAAAGAAAAAAAAGACCAGAGGAAGAAGAGTTCATCACAAGTAAAGACAACTGTTGTTCACCTCAAGGGACAACAACTGTTGTCTCCCTACAAAGTGTTTACGAACATATGATGTTGAAACAACGGCTCTCATACAATCACCGTGCTTAAGCAACGTCGGGCCTTGTCAGTCCTAAATAGGGGATTGCTTCATAATACCAGGTACTGGCTGTAAGATTGCCTGTACGGGTGATGCAATGGATGATGGCACGGACTTTTTAACCGATAGGCCGAGTTCCAGTTTCAGTTCCTGTCGGATTTGTTATATTTACTAACGCGCAAATATTCTGCGGAATTGCATGAATCCACCCCTTCGCCTCCCAGCTAGGGATTAATTAAGTGTCAGTCAGTTAAGTGCCATGCGCGATACACGCTTTGGGCGATCATGTCTCGAAAGAGACATGACTGACTGGGCAGAAAATTATCCCGCAGTAGGTTGCCATTGCATTCTGCGGTAGACTGGTTGCCGACCAAGGCTATAGAACCCAATCTGTCCTATTATTTAACCCATAACTGGAGGGAAGAGATGGATTAATACCTTTCCCAAGGGTATTTGCGCGTAAGTGAATGCAATGAATTCAACTGGAAATCGAACTCGGTTCACCCGATTTCTCGTTCCGAGCCGATATCCACTGCGCCACAACGCTCCGTGTATTAAGTGTACTTACATAAATAAAATTTTATTATCTAAAACAAAATATTTTAAATAGCCTGCAACAGGTAGATAAACCGTAAAAAAAACAATCAATGGATGGTCTTAAGATATTGTCTTTTTCACTGGAGGTTGAATCCACGAGGCACTGAATATAGATGACGAGAGACTGAGGGACATCACTAACGAGCTAGGCTGGAATTAGGCGGAGGTCTAAAAAGAGAAGGAAAGTGTTGCAAGTGTGATGTCGGTGGGATTGCGGCTTGTGTCGCAAAGCCAGCATTAAGAATAATGCAACCACTTCAGAACTAGCCATTTAAGCGACAGCAGATGCTGTTCTTCAAAATTGCAAGTCTTTCCAGGCGCAAAGATCCACATTCTCGGGTGATTAATATCGAACTCTAAGGCAAAACTCATAAACTTCCTAATCACGATCTCTTTAACGTATAGTATGCCCGGAGATATTCGAACATTTTAATGCACACATATGACGTTTTACGCACGACTGACTAACGACTGATCGCAGATACGTGCCTCCAAGAGTTTAAGACTGATTAACTCCGGATTAGGCGAATTTTATCCATCGCAATTTTAAAAATTAATCCGAATGCTGAAAACGCCATCATCTTATTATTAGTCGGCTGATGAGAATGCAGTAAATGACATTTTTGTTTCAAATTCATCAGACAGAGAAAGGGTGAGAGTGGGAAGGAAGAGAGGGAACACCTTGCTGGGTTAGTTAACCCACTAGGGCCATTCGTATCATATTTGATACAGTATTTCCCTATAAGGAAACATTTGGTATTTCCCTATGAGGAAACATTTGGTATTTCCCTATAAGGAAACATTTGGTATTTTCCTATAAGGAAACATTTGGTATTCATTGACTGAGCAGTCAGTACTGCTTTCATTTGAAATTTATAAAATATTTCTCTTAAAAAATTTTTCAGGAAAATATTTCTTTCAAGGCTTGTTTTCATACTGTATCAAATATGATACGAATGGCCCTAGAGGGTTAAGTATTTAGTGAAATAATTTAAATATGTTCTTTCTTTTCGAAAACTGAAAAGATCGATAAAAAAACAAAAACAAAAAAAAAAGAAATTAGTAAAAATTAAATATAAATTAAATATATACTATAAATAGGGATGCGCGTTGTGGTGCAGTGGATATCGGCTCGGAACGACAAATTGAGTAGCCGAGTTCAAATTCCAGTTGAATTCCTTGCATTCACTTACGCATAAATACCCTTGGGAAAGGTATTAATCCGTCTCTTCCCTCCAGTTATGGGTTAAATAATAGGACAGATTGGGTTCTATAGCCTTCGTCGGCAACCAGTCTACCGCAGAAAGCAATGACAACCTACTGCGGGATAATCATCTGCCCAGCCAGATGATTATCCGACTATTATTGGGCGATCATGTCTCGAAAGAGACATAGCTGACTGGGCAGAAGATTATCCCGCAGTAAGTTGCCATTGCTTTCTGCGCTAGACTGGTTGCCGAGTAAGGCTATAGAACCCAATCTGACCTATCATTTAACCCATAACTGGAGGGAAGAGACGGATTAATACCTTTCCCAAGGGTATTTGCGCGTAAGTGAATGCAAGGAATTTAACTGGAATTCGAACTCCGATTTCTTGTTCCGAGCGCCACAACGCACATCCATTACAAGAGCGTTACAAGAGCGTTCTTAAAAAGAAAAACGGTAAATGGTAAAATCAGTTATTAAAAATCGACCGAAGACACCAGTTATGGTAGAAACCTTGGTAGCAAAATAACTCGTTTCAAACGGAAAATATTCAAAAGTTCTGCAATATAATTGTATCGAACATTTTTTAATACAAATGTGTAGTGGTCTAACCCTATTAGGACCAAAAACTAAGTATTTAACAATATATATATATATATATATATATATATATATATATATATAATCATTTCACCCCGAGCAAGGCGGAAACGCCACTGATGTGCAGGGGGTTACATAAATGTAAAAAGATTAATTAGAAAAGAGTGAGGAGTACAAACTAGTTAGAAAGGAACAATAGAAAGGAGGTGCGATGACAGATACATAGGTGGAGAGAAAGGGAACGTTATACAGGGGAGGGGAGAGAGCTAGAAGCAAGTAAGTATCTAACCTAGAGCCAACGGACCTACCAAGGTTTCACCAAATGGATCGTCAACTTGCCCTGACGATCCATTTGATGAAACCTTGGAAGGTCCGTTGGCTCTAGGTTAGCTACTTACATATTTATTTGCTATGCTATTGTATTGAGCGCTTTACGTGTTAGGTTCCTCGTCTCGGGTTTTTTTTCTTTCGACTAGTACTTTGACTAATATTCAAGTGCTTAGCTCGTTTCTTTTTTTGTTTCCATTTTTTCCCCTCCGCGTATATACTCAGTGGGTTTTTCGAGACGTGTTCAAAGATAAATTTATAGTTATATATATATATATATATATCATTTGGTAGTCAGTTGGTTACGCAACCTTGCAACCAAAGCGTGTGTCACTATGGCACTTAACTGACTATAAATAGGTATTTTTCGTTGGTTGATTTTGTTTAGCACCATATGGCTTATTTAATGCCATCATATGAATATCTGGAACACAATTTTATAGCATTCAACTAAATCTATACTATAAATAGGTACTGATGGTTGGTTGATTTTGTTTAGCGGCATATCAACATCTGTCGGTTATTTAATGTCAAAACGAAACTATTTTGTACGCAACTTTTTTTTGGGGGGGGATAATAACGGTTTATTGATACAAGTCTTACTAATTAACCCATAGATGGGGAGAAGATTAACAATTCCATAACACTCTATGTCGGTCTTTCGGTCATATTGAATCAATTGCTAGGTCTGCTTCTAAAAAAGTCGGTTCACCTTTTTGTGCGAGATAAATTTCACCTTAGAATCTATCTTGCATATGTGTAAGTTTCCCATTCGTCCATGCTTAGAATATTACTGCCTCATATCCTTTACATTTGTAGATTTTTCATAAATTCCAAAAACGAATCTGTAATGTTATATTATCTCAGCTTGTGCATGAATTCTGGAAGAAGGGGTTTTTATGAAACAGTAAAAATATGCAAACTGGCTAGCAAAAGAAAAATAGACATTGATTTAAAATTATTTTATTGTTGTCAAAGTTAAAAATGAGGGCAAATTTCCCCATGTGAAGAAAGATTTGATTGTTTTGAAACCAGCATAGCCATGGTCAAATAATGTGGGCCTAAAAATGTTTGGAAACAATCTGCCAAAAAACAAAAAAAAACAAAAAAAAACGACGTAGTCGCTTATAGAAGAGACAGATTAGTAGCAGTAGTCAGTCCGTGAGCAGTTAAGATTGGAACACAGACCGAAATAGACACAGGGATAACCGCGGACCAGCGTGGCCTTTGACTGGCTTGATGTGTGTGTGCTGACACCTCCGTGCCCACCTCCTACGTCACTTGAAGAGTAAAGAAAATGTTGTATGTCTTTATTTATAGATACGTGTTACAGTCGTCATTTTATTGAGGATATCGTCATCTTATCAGTGTGAAAAAGGCAAGTGATGTTATGAGAGAAGATAACAAGTTTGGGGATCCCGTTGTGGAATTAATAATCGTTGTTCCATCGATGGGTATACAACATACGTGTTTTGGTTGCAGTTTAATTTTCGTCGTCTTGGTATAGAGTATACAACATGGTGAAGGTTGAAAATGCAGTTATCGAAGAGTATGCAACAATTGCTCCCAACCTTGGTGGCAAGTTCTCATCATTTTACAGTTAAAAAGACTAGACGCAACCGTAAGTTCTATGATAATAATTTCTTCTATCGTACATCTCACTAGTGAAATTCTTTTCCGGCTTCTTTTTTGTTCCAATCAAAAATTATTTTCTAAATTTTAAATGCAATGTCAATCATTTTCTTCTGTCGTCTTAAAGCTAGTTCGTTTTTATATCTTCTCTCCTTTTTTTTATATCTTCTCTCCTTTTTACTCAGTAACCGCTTGCGTCTTAGTGGTTTTATTGCCTTGCTTGGAGTGAAATGATTAAAAGATAAAGTTTCTCACAGTTTACCATTGCATATTCTGTAATTTAGTGCACCTTCAATACATTTTTGCATTAATATATTGTAATAGTCTTAGCTGAACTGTTTTTTTTATTTTTTATCGTTTCACCACAAGCAAGGAGGTACCGCCACTGATGCGCAGGGGGCTGCATAAAAGAGTAAAAGTTTAGTCAGGAAGAGAGTGAAGAGAAAGACGGACTAGTTACAGCGGGTGTCAGAAAAAGAGCACGAGAAGGATGTGAACACAGGTGTGAAGACAGTTGCGAAGCTAGAAAGAAAGGAAAAGAACAAGATACACGGATTGATGTAGAAAGGACTGGAGTCAAGTGAATAAGATTTGGGAATTGACATTGCATTTGAATTCCTGAAGGTTGTAGCCAGACAGGAAATCAAGTATACAGAAGAGAGTTCCACAAGCGGGAAGTGCGAGAAAAGAAGCTGATGAAGTAGAGTTTTCGGCTGCATTTGGTTGATCTAACTGTAAATGGATGGGACCTTGTTGCTAGTCTGGTTGCACTAGTAAATTCTTGTGGTGGGGGCACCAGTGACTTATATTCGTCGAAGCAGAAGCTATGAACATTTTGTCGAAAATATGCAATCAGAATAAAAGAAAAATTAAAAGAGAGATCGGCCGAAACTTTGTGTTTAAAGACAAAAAGACGATGTTGTGGTGCAGTGGATATCGGTTCGAAACGAGTAATCGGAGAGCCGGGTTCGAATCCCAGTTGCATTCACATAAGCGCAAATACCCTTGAGATTGGTATGAATCAGTTTCTCCCTCCATCTATGGATTAAATAGCATGACAGATTGGGTTTTATATCACTGTTTGGCAACCAGTCAATCGCAGAAGTTAATGGCGACCTACTGCGGGAAAATTTTCTGCCCAATCAGTCATGCCTCTCTTGAGACATGATCGCCCAAGCATATGACACTTAACTAACTGACTGACAATCATCGCACGAGAAAGTCAGGTAGAAATTGTTAAAAAGCGGATGTCGTTATATTGCATCTAAAAGTTTTTGAGTCTTATCGAAAAATGAATCTATTTTTACATTCAGACTGCAGACATTCCAACTTTCCCGCTCCTGAAATCATATCCGAAAGTAAATCAGCTGCTGCTTTGTCTCCAGACGAGGTCAATTAGCTCTTGCTGTCCACTGTCTGCCTCTCGATTGGCAGGTTCCATTACAAGCGGCGCCGCATCAAAAGATCGGCGACATTCGATCTCTGGCCGAAATGTTTTTCATCTGATGCCAACATCTGCAGCGAAAATCAAACCCGCCATTGCGGTCGACCTGTTTCATATGCAAATCAGAAAGCATATTTAGATTTTCAGCCTATTGTTGGTTGCTCGTTCTGAAAGTAGTTCTAATTGTAATGCTTCTTCTAATTATTGCGCGACATTTGAACCTGTCGCAGTCTTGAAATGGTTCGCTTCTAAGAAATAGTGTTTTCTTAGCGTTTCGTTTCTTGCAATGTCTGCCTGTTAATGAATGTTCTTTCTAGACAGAACCGCTAAAGAATTAAGATTTACAGAAATAGAAAAGTTAAATTTAAAGGTGTTTCTGTTATTTACCATGATTTCCTTGATAAAATCCAATGAAGAATCAATAATTATTAGTCGTGATCCGTCGACTCACCTTCAGGTACTTACCGGCCGCCGTAAGGTTACCTTACTTTTATAATGGTAATTATTCGTATGAGCTCTTTGATATGGTATCTAAACTTTTTGAATTTAAGCGTAGTATTGACTCAGAACGACACATCGGGATGCCGAGTTCGAATTCCAGTTGAGTTTCTTGCATTCACTTACACACAAATACCCTTGGAAAAGGTATTAATTTGTCTCTTCCCTCCAGTTATGGGTTAAATAATATGACCGATTGGGTTCATTAGCTTTGGCAACTAGTCTACCGCAGAAAGCAATGGCAATCTACTGCGGGATAATCTTCTGCCCAATCAGTCATGTCTCTTTCGAGACATGATCGCCCAAGCGTGTATCACGTATGGCACTTAACTGACTGACTGACTGACTGACTGTTTCTTTGGATACGGAATATTATTCTATCCATACCTACCCTATATATATATATATATATATATATATATATATATATATATATATTATAACTTATATTTTAGAACATGTACAGAATATTTTTATTTATTTTCTTTTCTTTTATTTCTTTTATTCTTTTTATTATATTAAAAATAAAAAAATAAATTATTTTATTTTAATTTATTTTTTATTATTATTAAAAATAAAAAAAATATGTACATGTTCTAAAATATACTTTATAATAAATATTCACAGCTCTATATATTATATATCGAGCACTGTTTTAAATTAATATTTTGGACGTTGCAAAAAATTTTTTCTTCTTTCTGTATTCACTCGGATATAGATAGATAGATAGATAGATAGATAGATAGATAGATAGATAGATACATACATACATACATACATACATACATACATACATACATACATAGATAGATAGATAGATAGATAGATAGATAGATAGATAGATAGATAGATAGATAGATAGATAGATAGATACATACATACATACATACATACATACATACATACATACATACATAGATAGATAGATAGATAGATAGATAGATACATACATACATACATAGATAGATAGATAGATAGATACATAGATAGATAGATAGATAGATAGATAGATAGATACATACATACATACATACATACATACATACATAGATAGATAGATAGATAGATAGATAGATAGATAGATACATACATAGATAGATAGATAGATAGATAGATAGATAGATACATACATACATACATACATACATACATACATAGATAGATAGATAGATACATAGATAGATAGATAGATAGATAGATAGATAGATAGATAATAGATAGATAGATAGATAGATAGATACATACATAGATAGATACATAGATAGATAGATAGATAGATAGATAGATAGATAGATAGATAGATAGATAGATAGATACATACATACATACATACATACATACATACATACATACATAGATAGATACATAGATAGATAGATAGATAGATAGATACATAGATACATAGATAGATAGATAGATAGATAGATACATACATACATACATACATACATAGATAGATACATACATAGATAGATAGATAGATAGATAGATAGATAGATATATACGTACATACATACATACATACATAGATAGATAGATAGATAGATAGATAGATAGATAGATACATAGATAGATAGATAGATACATAGATAGATACATACATAGATAGATAGATAGATAGATAGATACATACATACATACATACATACATACATACATACATACATACATAGATAGATACATAGATAGATAGATAGATAGATAGATAGATAGATAGATAGATACATACATACATACATACATAGATAGATAGATAGATAGATAGATAGATAAATATACATATGAGGAGGGTGTACACATGTTTAGTATTATTATTCAGTTGTTAATAAATCAGTTCTCAATGTATGACCAGAGCTGTATTATATATATATATATATATATATATATATATATATATATATATCTTAATTCAGATACTTCAATCCAAGGGAAAAAAGCAGGAAGGTAAATTCCAAAAATCCCGATCCTAATTAATATTAAAAATTTTATTTTAATATTAAAAAATGATACAGGAAGAGAGCTCCATGTAATAAAATATTACAGAGCAAATATATATTAAGTTTCTGAAAGGATTTTTCTGTTGCTGAGGTGATGTGTTATCCCCCGTGGGGATCTTCATATCGAAATGGCCATTCAACTTCTTTGAATTAATCCTTTTTTAATATATATATATATATATATATATATATATATATATATATATATTAATAAATATACATATTACCCTACGTCTATGGCAAAACTCGGAGTTTCATGCGTTATGCAATCATTAGGTGCATATTTTAAACTGACAGTTTAATAGAATTTAATTTAAGTTTACTCGATGTACATGGAAATAACATCTCTTTCGATACATGAACGCCCAAAGCGTGCATCACGTATGACACTTTAACTCACTGACTAGAATGGCGTCGTGATCTCATCCATTTACTGTTCAGGTGGCTTGATATAGCTGCATCTTCTATGTTAAAAGTTTTGTTTCTCGCATTTTCGGGAGTGAAACTTGCATCCGGTTCCGTGCTTTACAGCCAACTTAAATGTGAAAAAGTTAAAATGCAATGTCAATCGCTACCTACTGTCCTCCTGATATCTTTTTACTCTTCCTGATCATTATGTGTGCACAAGGATGTTCGTTGTGGTGCAGTGGATATCGGCTTGAAACGAGAAATCGGAGAGCCGAGTTCGAATTCCAGTTGAATTCCTTGCTTAAATAATAGGACAGATTGGGTTTTATAGTCTTGGTCGGCAACCAGTCTACCGCAGAAAGCAATGGCAACCTACTGCGGGATAATCAGCTGCCCAGTCAGTTGTGTCTCTTTCGAGACATGATCGCCCAAGCGTTTATCACGTATGGCACTTAACTGACTGATCATTATATGTTTCTGTTCTTAATTCTTCCACCCCTTGTGTTTTACTGGCCTTACAGCGCTGCATGGGGTGATACCATCTAAAATAAATAACTCTGACAGAATCATATATTTAATACCGTTTTAAAGTTTCAACCTTTTATTATTATTAATTTTTAAATCAACATGTTCCTTAAAGACATAGGCAACAGGGATTCTAGTGTCTTGATCTAAATATAAATTCCGTCCGTGAATGACTATATATATATATATATATATATATAAACTATTCTCCGACAGGCAATATGGATTCCGCTTTGCCAGGTCCACGGCCGACCTGCTAACAACCGTAACGGAGTATATGCTACAGGCCCTTGATGAGTCTGACGAGGCTCGCGCGGTTGCTCTGGACATCTCCAAGGCTTTCGACAGGGTTTGGCACTCTGGCCTCCTATGCAAACTACTTTCATGACTTCTTCTCGGACGAGCTTAAGTCACTGATGCCTCCTCAACAGGTGTTTACTCGTGCAACCAGACTGGCAACTGGATCCCACCCATTCACAGTCAGGTTAGCCAAATGCAGACAACAATTCTACTCCTGCAGCTTCTTCTCTCGCACTTCCCGCCTGTGGAACTCGCTCCCGTATTCTTGCTTTCCTGACAGCTACAACCTCCAGAAATTTAAATGCAAAGTCAATACTCACCTACTAACCACTGGACTCTAGCTCTCTCCCCACCCCTGTATAACATTCCCTTTCTCTCCACCTATGTATCTGTCATCGCACCTGCTTTCTATTGTTCCTTTCTAACTAGCTTGCACTCCTCACTCTTTTCTAATTAATCTTTCTACATTTATGTAGCCCCCTGCACATCAGTGGCGTTTCGCCTTGCTCGGGGTGAAATGATTAAAAAAAAAATATATATATATATATATAATAATGTTTTTGTTGTTGTTGTTGTTGTTGTTGTTCTTGTTGTTTTTCATGGCCACTGCTCTGAGCATGCTACTAGGTGCCATCCAGATTCCATTCTTTTGGTGTTGAAATAGCTAAATTTACTCTTCACTAATACTTTAACTTTTTTTTTCTCTCATGCTTCTCGCCTCTGGATCGTCCTGGATATGACGATGAACTACATCCGACAACAAAACCTCTGATCCGGAGGTTTTGAAGAACGTAGAGCTGCCCCAGAATTGTTACTGTTTCCATGTGTACCCTGACCTGGGGTGGTGACATTTGTTAAGGTCCCAACTATAGGGAAATAGTCAACCCCCAAACTGGGGATCAAAGGTATAAAAAATAGATTTTTATAGTAAAAATACCAGTAACACATTTTTTGGGAAAAAATATTACGAGCAATACGATTTTGGAAAAAAATAAATTACCAGGAATACATTAAAAAACATATTACCAGCCATACATTTGACACTAGATAAACATCTTCTTTAGAAAAATACGTCAATGAAACTTGATCTGAATGCCATCAGGAGGATGGTTTATAAAAATTAAGAATAAAGTTAAGCCAAGGGGAACACCTGCATTTTCTCACCATTCTGGTGTAACTTCTTACAAATAAAACCCTTTATTTGCTGTAAAATATATCCAAGATAATTCCTAGTATTTCACTACGGTTTGCTCAGAAGCTGGATCAGCTTTGTCAGTCAATGAGTTACGTGATACATGCTTGGGCGATCATGTTTCAAAAGGGAGATGACTGACCGGGTAGAATATTATCCCTCGGTAGGTCTCCATTACTTTCTGCAGTAGACTGGTTGCCAACAAAAACTATAGAGCCTAATCTGTCTTGCCATTTAACCCATAGCTGGAGCTAGAAGAGATGGATTAATACTTTTTCCCAAGATTAGGGTTAGTGAATGCAAAGAATTCAACTGGAATTCAAACCAGCTTTATACACAAGCTATATGAAAAAACGAGGTTTTAAACAAACAAATTCAGTGGTCATACTATACAAGAAGCATACGTCAGTACGTATGGTTAGTTTTCCAGTATCGCAGGGCTTATAACCACATTTCATTTGAAACGCTTTTCCGGCACGATCACTGAGCCTTGTTAGTCATAGATGCTTGATCGCTTGGGGATGTCAGCTGCTGTAAGCTTGCAAGTGAAGCTGGGAGAATAGATTCTTCTTTTTCTATGTGCCTAGTCATTTCAGGACGTAGGCGATCATGGCTTTTCACATCTCCTTATCCCTAGTGACTCTTAGCACGCTTTCTCCTGTTGCACCATACAACCCTCGTTCCGTCATTCACCTGATCAGGTCCTTCAAATATGTTATCCGCTGCTTTTCCCCGTCTCCTTTTCCCTCTACCTGGCCTGTTAGTATCAGATTCTCCAAGCCCTCCTTCCTCATTGCATGTCCCAGGAACTTTAGTTGTATCTTCCTGATGTTCATTATTAATTTCCTTTTCGTTTCCATTCTTTCCAAAACCTCATGCTCGATCCATGATATCGCAGCATCATTCTGTAGAAGCACATTTCGGTTGCTTCAAGTTTTTTATTTCATGATATTGTCCAGCATTCACTGCCATATAGATCAGTTAGTTAAGTGCTATACGAGATACACGCTTGGGCGATCATGTCTCGAAAGAGACTTGACTGACTGGGTAGAAGATTATCCCACAGTACGTTGCCATTACTTTTTGCGGTAGACTGGTTGCTAACAAAGGCTATAGAACCCAATCTCTCCTGTTATTTAACCCATAAGCGGAGAGAAGAGACGTATAAATACCAAGGGTATTTGCTCGTAAGTGAATGCAAGGAATTCAACTGGAATAATTGCCCATAATTGCTAACTGGAGAGCCGAGTTCGAGTCCCAGTTGGCTTCGTTATATTCATATTTTTTCCTCATTGGTAGCATGACTCAGAGTTTTATGCACAACACAATTATCCTATGTTACATAATTTTAAATTTTGTTAAATATATCAGTGGTGGGGTTGTTCATATTTTATAAGTGAATTGTCGTTTAAAAAGATGAATTTTTTTATTTAATCTAAAGATAAATAAAAATATAGGGGGAAAGATTATGAGATTTGTATGCAATTATTTTCCCCTTGTGTTAATATTAACGATTATTTTAAATACAAAATTCAAGTTAAAAGAAAAAAAACCTATAAAATACGACCTGCCTCACCATTACGAAAATCCGATATATTTAACAAACATTTTCTCAATTCAGCACTTGAAGATTGCATATATGTATTGAATATATGGATTAGAATTCGACAAGGTGATAGAACAAAGAAAGAAGATATGGGAAATGTATCTCAATCTAACATGTTTAATTTAAGCTTCTTCAAAGACCAAGAGAAAAAAATGAAAGACAACAAAGAGACAGTTGTGATTTTGAATTAGTTCTTATTGGTCAGATATGTGCCACGTGTATTAAAACAATAGATGATTATTTTTAAATGTATGTGCGTGGAATATTTTGGATAATAAAGTGCATAAGAGTGTATGTTTATGAAGAAAAACTTGTCTGTTAAGGTGTATGTTGTATATACACACACACATGCATATATACAGGTTTCATTAAAAATTACAAAGAAGAAAATATTCTAGCTATGAATAAATTGTCTAATAATAAAAACAGAGCATCTACCTTAATATGAGTATCCATTAGAAATACATAGATAGATAGATAGATAGATAGATAGATAGATAGATAGATAGATAGATAGATAGATAGATCAGTCAGTTAAGTGCCATACGTGAAAAACGCTTGGGTGATCATGTTTCGAAAGAGACATGACTGACTGGGCAGAAGATTATCCTGCAGTAGGTTGTCATTGCTTTCTGCAGTAGACTGGTTGCCAGCCAATGCTATAGAACCCAATCTGTCCTGTTATTTAACCCAGGAGTGTTTGCGCGTAAGTGAATGCAATGGATTCAACTAGAATTCGAACTCGGCTCCCCGATTTCTCGTTCCAATATCCATTGCACCACAACGCACATCCATAGATAGATAAAAAAAGCCTGAGATAGATAGATAGATAGATAGATAGATAGATAGATAGATAGATAGATAGATATGACCAGACGAGATGATAGATAGATAGATAGATAGATAGATAGATAGATAGATAGATAGATATGACCAGACTGAGATAGATAGATAGATAGATAGATAGATAGATAGATAGATAGATAGATAGATATAACCAGACTGAGATAGATAGATAGATAGATAGATAGATAGATAGATAGATATGACCAGACTGAGATAGATAGATAGATAGATAGATAGATAGATAGATAGATAGACCAGACGATGAGATAGATAGATAGATAGATAGATAGATAGATAGATAGATAGATAGATAGAGATAGATAGATAGATAGATAGATAGATATGACCAGACTGAGATAGATAGATAGATAGATAGATAGATAGATAGATAGATAGATAGATAGACCAGACTGAGATAGATAGATAGATAGATAGATAGATAGATAGATAGATAGATAGATAGATAGATATGACCAGACTGAGATAGATAGATAGAAGATAGATAGATAGATAGATAGATAGATAGATAGATAGATATGATAGACCTGAGACTAGATAGATAGATAGATAGATAGATAGATAGATAGATAGACCAGACTGAGATAGATAGATAGATAGATAGATAGATAGATAGATAGATAGATAGATAGATATGACCAGACTGAGATAGATAGATAGATAGATAGATAGATAGATAGATAGATAGACAGATAGATATGACCAGACTGAGATAGATAGATAGATAGATAGATAGATAGATAGATAGATAGATAGATAGATAGATAGATAGATAGATATAACCAGACTGAGATAGATAGATAGATAGATAGATAGATAGATAGATATGCTACTTTTTGTGATTGACAAGATATGCAGTTACAGAAAAAATAACTAATCATTACACAATAAACTTCTAATTAAAAAGCTGTATATCAAAATCTTGATCTCTGCACAAGGGGATCCATGGATATGTTTCATCGAGCAAATCTCATAAAATCCCTTTATATAAGAGGCGTCTTAACGGCCGGTAAATAATTTATTTTACGTATTCAATGTAGCAGTATATTACGATGCAGAAAAGATATATACCCGTCCATTATACGCCATGTTAGAAGCAAACACAAAACCTCACAACTATTAGCCCTTTAAATTGTCCATCAAGCCATACCAGCACACCAATGTCATTATGACATGTCAAATCGACTTTTCTGTTTATTTCAGTTTAAACATGGATAATTAGCCCGCATTTCATCTCGATATTCACCCTAACACCTCAATAACAATCAACAGAAATAGGCCCATAATGTTATCCTTTATTGTCGAATACTACTTAATTTATTGAACTTTATTCATAACAATAAAAACATTTTTGAGGAATTTAATAATCATTAAGAATTGAAGAAGTCGGATTCGAGGGAACCGTCACAGCTCGGCTACCTCCGGTGTTTTCTCTTTTAATGGACCTTCAAATCTCTAAAAGCCATCATGCGTCAGTAAAATTTCACCCCTTGTATAATAAGTGTGAAGCAACCAGGCAAGTTTCGCATGGTCGATGCAAATATACACAGTCCCAAATTTGCATAAGTGATACAAAAGAAATACAAGAAATATGCAATTCTGTTTAATTAATCTTCATTCCAAGCAAGGCAATAAAGCCACTAAGATGGAAGAAGATTACGGAAAGTGAATTAAATTGAGAAAACGTTGCCGAGTAAAAAGGACAATATTCTTCTTCTTCTTCTTCTTCTTCTTCTTCTTCTTCTTCTTCTTCTTCTTCTTTGTGGCGCATCCCTTCAGGACGTAGGCGACCATGGCCTTCCACATTTCCCTTTCCCTTGTTGCTCTTAACACCCTTTCTCTTGCTAATCCTCCCAACAACTGCTCCGCCATCCATTTTCTCAAGTCCATACATCTAGAAAAAAAATGTACAGAAACTGGCGTGCACACAAAGTGAGCACAAAAGTGAGGGTTCAGTTTTTATATTGATTATAATATTGAATTGATCCCCTTCTTTATACCCACATTATAATTTCTTGTTTATCAAATTCTAATTAGGTATGAATCCACCTCTTCTCAATACAGATTAGTTATTTATAACTCTTCTTCTTCTATGTGCCGTGTCCCTTCAGGACACGGCACATAAAAGACGATTATATATTGATTATAATATGGAATTGACCCCTCCACTTTATATGCAAATTTTTATTTCCTTTTTCTTTATCAAATTATAATTAGGTATGAATTCACCTCTTCTTAATACTGATTAATTATTTAAAACTTTTCTTCTATGTATTTTTTTTTTGAGGACATAAATTATATAAAAATTGTCTAAATGTTTTGTTTATCCGAGCGCTTTCGGTTATACTTTTAGCCATTATCAAGGATGAATTATATTTTACGTGTGAATGTATGTTGTAGTGTATATATCTTATGTTCCGAACACGGTAAGCACGTTGTTTACATGTTCGCAGTTCATATTATGGAGTTTTTGGTTTTTCTTTTATATTAATAATGCTTCCAGTGTGTGTGTGTGTGTGTGTGTGTGTGTGTGTGTAAAGTGCCTTGGTTTTAGTCCTGCCCTGGATCAAGAGGATGGCTATTGCTAAAAGACCCTATATCTGGCAAGAAGACTTGCACCATATCTATATATTTTTAGGTTTCATTAAAAATGACAGACAAGGTATTATGATAAAGTTTTTTTATGTAGGTTTTCACGTGATCTTATGATTTTTTTCTTTTGAGGAAGTAAATGCTGAGAAATGGAGCGTGAGTTTTCGCGTCAATTTCGTAGTCGTGTGACCCATATAATTATTTACGAAATTGGGTGGATCAAGAACGCAGTTCTTTAAAGTACATGTAAATCCGTAAATAATATTATTTCGCTGTAGTTTAAGTCTTTCGGGTGAAATGAATTTTTTTTTTTTTTTTTGAGGTCAGCCGTTTTAAATTTTGTATAACAGTTAATTAATTTAATTCTTTTATTTAAGTCAATGGGAGTTGCGTATTTTCGGATTGAAGAAATGATTCTTGCGTGTTCTTTTCAACCGTCGGGGGTTACCAGTGAAGCTATAGGGTTAATGTTTTTTTTTATTTGACCTTGTATCACACATAATCGAACTCCCTACAGCTTACTATTTATTCGTAATCATCAGAAGGTTATCAGCATGTTAGAATGTGTGGATTAGTGGAAGAATAAAACTATACATTTTGCATGTTATAAATTTACTGCTAGAAAAGTATAACATGAATCGTAGAAGGTAAGGTTCAATGAAAAACAATTA
Organism: Ascarosepion bandense; assembly: GCA_037127315.1. NCBI lineage: Eukaryota > Metazoa > Mollusca > Cephalopoda > Sepiida > Sepiidae > Ascarosepion > Ascarosepion bandense. Next base: position 326,935 of record JBBBDQ010002070.1, read on the forward strand.
ATGAGTTAAGAGTATTTTTTTAATCATATCACCCCGAGCAAGGCGGTAACGCCACTGATGTACAGGGGGCTACGTGAGAGTGAAAAGATTTGGAAAAGAGAAAGCCGGAAACCACATCCTAAACAGGGAACAAGCGATGAGCCTCTACACCTGTACAATAGACGTAGGTGGAGTGTGAACCGGGCGAGAATTTAGTCTATCTACTACAACTGAAAAAAAATGAAAAAGAGGAGAAACAAAAAAGAAAAAGACAAGTGAAAAGATTGGAAAAGAGAAAGCCGCAAACCACATCCTGAACAATGAACAAGGGTTGAGCCTCTACACCTGTTCAATAGACGTGGGTGGAGTGTGAACCGGGCGAGAGTTTAGTCTATCTACTCCAACTGAAAAAAAAATGAAAAAGAGAAGAAACAAAAAAGAAAAAGACAAGTGAAAAGATTGGAAAAGAGAAAGCCGGAAACCACATCCTGAACAGGGAAAAAGGGATGAGCCTCTACACCTGTTCAATAGATGTGGGTGGAATGTGAACCGGGCGATTGTGTCTATCTACTCCAATTGAAAAAATAAAAAAAAGAAAAAAGTGAAAAGATTGGAAAAGAGAAAGCTGCAACCACATCCTAAACAGGGAACAAATGATGTGCATCTTCACCTGTTCAATAGAGGTGGGTGGAGTGTGAACAGGGCGATATTTTAGTCTATCTACTCCAATTGAAAAAAATGAAAAAGAGAAAAGAGTGAAAAGATTAGAAAAGAGTAAGCCGGAAACCACATCCTAACCAGGGAACAAGGGATGAGCCTCTACACCTGTTCAATAGAGGTGGGTGGAGTGTGAACCGGGCGATAGAAAAAGGATTAACCAAGTTAAGGTTCAATGAGAAACAATTAATGATTTTAGAGTATCAAGAGTTATAGAAATCATCGTAGTAGTAATTTGTTGGAAGGAGTTTATGTCTATGTATAAGTGTTTGTTGGTAGGAGTGTCTGAAATATTCGCTCAGTCTTAAAATGTCCGTTTGTTATCAAGTATAAGATGAGGCATATGGGAATGTTGAGAATGGAGAAGAAGAAATAAAAGATATCAACACACGAGAAAGAAGGAGAAAGAGAATGAATAAGCGACGCGACCTTACGTCCGGGTCGTCTTGAAGTTTCTCCCGTTACATTTTAGTATGTCGTCTCTCTCGCTGCTCCCATCTAACTGACTGGCTGACACTAATCGAAGCCTTTTTAGCCATTAGTTTTTTCGCTAAGTCTTGCAAATCGCTTCCATTAGTCAGAAAATCAATTTAACATCGACTAGCGAAATCCGGTTTCGACTTTTTCTTTAAGCACGTGGTCAGTCCTTTTTCTATTCGGCGAAAGCAGGATTTCACACGTCATTGTGAATTTTTGTAGAAGCGAAAAAGGTTGCTTTTAATTCTTAATTTCCTATCCACCACAGGATGATGTTACGAAGTGAAGATTCGTCCTGTTTATAATTGCTATGCATTTGGTTTTTGTAGAAAATATTAACGTTATTCTTTTTATCACTGTGTTTTGTTGTTGTTAGTGGTCAAGCTTGAAAGAAAAAGCCTAATGTGGTAGTCAACCAAATAATGTGAAAGTCACGAGTGTTTGTTTAGAGTTATGAAGTTCGTTGAAGAAAAGCGAGCGGGAAGATGAATTCTCGTAGGCTCTCGTGCGACAAATTTTCAATAACATCAATTCTATATCTAAGAGGACATTGACTCGTAAAATTAAGGTGACAAGAATTTTAACTGGTGAGTTTTTCTATATAGTCAAGTATCGAAACTATTATGATGAGACTCCAAAAGGACATCTAAGAATGAGAGTTTATTTTTAGGTTGTGCTCATATGTGAAGTTGAATTTTTTCAAATATAATTTTAAGATTATCAATTTCGTTTTTGTTCTCAGCTAAAATAAAAAGAAATATGTCTACGTCAGTCACTTAAGTGCCATACGTGATACACGCTTTGGGCGATCATGTCTCGAAAGAGACATTACTGACTGAGTAGAAGATTATTCCGCAGTAGGTCGCCATTACTTTCTACAGTAGACTGGTTGCCAGCCAAGGCTATAGAACCAAATCTATCCTGTTATTTGACCCATAACTGAAGGGAAAAGACGAATTAATACCTTTCCCAAGGGTATTTATACGTAGGTAAAAGCAAGGAATTCGACTGGAATTCGAACTCGGCACCCCGATTTGTCGTTCCGAGTCGATATCCAGTGCACCACAACGCACATTCTGCAGTTAAGTGCCATAGGTGATACACGCTTGGGCGATCATGGCTCGAAAGAGACATGACTGACTGGACAGAAGATTATCCTGCAGTAGATTGCCATTGCTTTCTGCAGTAGACTGGTTGCCAGCCAAGGTTATAGAACCCAATCTGTCCTGTTATTTAACCCATAACTAGAAGGAAGAGAAGGATTAATACCTTTCCCAAGGGTATTTCCACGTAAGTGAATGCAAGGAATTCTACTGGAATTCGAACTCGGCTCCCTGATTTCTTGCTCCAATCCATTGCACCACAACGCACATCTACGTAACAGACGTATATTTTCGGTTTGATAACTTTTTCTAAAAACTGTCTCATACGTAGGACATGTAAAAGCAGAGCATGGACTAAGGGATTTTTTTAATCGTTTCACCCCAAGCAAGATGATACCGCCACTGGTGCGCAGGGGGCTGCATAAGAGAAGAGTGAAAGTTCAAGAAGGATGAGAGCGAAGAGAAAGACGAAATAGTTAGAGCAGGTATCAGAGAAAAATCAAGATAAGGATGAGAATACAAACGTGAAGACAGTTGCAAGGGTAGAGAGAGAAAGGAAGAGAACAAGATACACGGGGTGATGTAGAAAGGACGGGAGAAGGACTGGAGTCAAGTGGATAAGAGATGGGAATTGACATTGCATTTCAATTCTTGGAGATTGTAGTTATCAGGGAAGCAAGTATACGGAAGGTAGGTCCACAGGCAGGCAGTGCGAGAAAAGAAGCTGTGAAGTAGAAGAGGCGGATGTATCTGATTGGTTTAACTGTAAAAGGGTGGGACCTTGTTGCCATTTTGGTTACACGAGTAAATTATTGTGGAGGAGGCAGCAGGGAGCTAAGCTCATCGGAGCAGAAGGCATAAAAATATTTGTAGAAGAGACAGAGTGAATACATATCCTGTCGGTGAGAAAGTGGCTGGAGTCAAACTGCCAAATCGGGCCCGATCATATTAATGATTCTCCTTTGGAGCCTGTCAAGAAACCCGAGATCAATGGCAGCGGCGCCCGATCAGATATGACAACAGTAATGTATGTACGGTCGGATGGTTGATTTGTATTTATGCAAAACTGGCAGTATAGCCCGTCGTTGCTCGGGTGAAATGAAAGCTTTAAAACTAATCCATGGTCCTGGAGCTCAGACTCATTGGACGTTGGCACGAAAGACTAAAAAGCAATAGTTGTTTCCAGTTAAAGCAAAACCGTAGACTGAAAGAAAAATGAATGGATACAAGTCAAATTTTGATTTCCTGGAATTTATATCAAATAAGTTTTTTTAGTCGTAAACTGAATTTTGAAGGCTAAATAAGTCTTCTGAGTAAATGGTATCATGGCTAAGACTAAGAACTACAATTATACCTACATAGAGCCAAACCCGAAGCAAAAACTAAATACAGACATACAGGCAGATAAATAGACACACACACAAACATCTTGCCTTATATTGATAACTTTGATAATATTAACGATTTTCTGCACTATTGTAAGAACTGCATCATTAAAACTTCTGAATATCGTTTCTTATGTCTTTGTCTATGCGTGTATCAAATTTGATTAAAATCGGACTACTCCTTCTATAACCCGATTTTTTCGATTATCGATTTTCAATATTTATCGGGGGTACCTCGACACAAAACCTAGCTAGGAACACACGCAGACGCTTATAGTACAACTGTGTAAAGTTTCAAGAAAATCGGTTCAGCCATTTCGGAGTCTATAGGTAATGGATACACACACACAGACACAGACACACACACACAAAGACAAAGTTCCATTTATCAATAAGCTTAGATGGACTCAGGCGGAAAAAAAAACTTCTTGGCCTGACAGTGACCTAACCTTCCTAGCAGTGAATTTAGCTATTGATTCAAGGTAATGTTTCCTCTTGAGGCTGGAAGAGAGGATCAGGCTGAGTAGGCGCACTGTATTGCTTTCAGGGAGACTCGCTTGGTCCATGATGATGTGGGGCAGGAGGGATTGCCTGTGGTGGTTGACAGCAGCTTCATTTTCCAATAATTACTCCATTAGTTTGTATGTAAATGTGGCCTTCGTGATCGTAAAAAGGCACAGGCAAGAAAAGGTTTTTGAGAGTATCAAAATTGATAAATGGTGGGGAGATTGAAGGATGTTTATATACGGATTTAAATGCCATAAATTTTTATCTCTTTGAGATAAACTATTCATTTTTTAGAGGAAGATAAAAGCATCTTCTTTCACAAACAAACATTTACAACGGAAAAAGTTATGTGGCATTTTGAAACAAAAATCTCTATACATGTATAACGCAAACCAAACAACACCGTAGCGCAACTTGCGCCCAACAAAATAGTGACATTATGCCAGATAAAAGGTTTAAAATATGACTATTGGCAAATATAAGCTTGCACATGAACACACTAATAAATTTTCATGAAAAAAATACTGAAGAGAATAAATGACTCATCTGACATGTTACCATTATACACCATTACTGGTTAGATAACAACCATAATGAGTAGACAAAAATATTAGTAGTATTAAAAAACAAACGAACAAACGCTAGTGGGATGTGGCGGAAGGTACCTTCTACACCAACACTCGGCAGAGTCAGGCAGGAGCGTAGTCAGCATCATTGTAAACCATTCCAAGAAATTCAAAGAGAAATTAAAAAGGTGTTTGTCCTTTGGTCAAAAATCGAACTTTTGTACCTATTATAGAAGATATATCATGAGTTGCATTCACTGACGCACAAATACCCTGGGAAAATGTATTAAACTGTCTCTTTCGTCCAGTTATGGGTTAAATAACAGGACAGATTGGGTTCTATAATCTTGGCTGGCAACCAGTCTCCCGCAGAAAGCAATAGCAACCTTTCGAGACATGATCGCCCATAGCATTTATCACGTATGGCATTTAACCCACTGACTATCGTTAATAACAGCGAATGAATAATTACCAATATTCTTCTATTATTTTTCACTATTTTTCTTACCTTGGTTGATATAAATCTTTTTATAGACATAACCTTTCAACCAATTACCTTGTGGTCATCATCAGGTATTCATTGATTGACTGATATGGGATACCTGTTGGTTAACGCGATTGATTGATTTGGTTTTTTAATAGCCTATCAACTTCTTATGCGTCATTTATTACCGAAATTTAACTGAAATATTTTTGAAATATGAAAATTGCTGCCCTATGCACCATGTGGGCGTGGTGGATAAATGATAAAGAGCATCTACTTTCACATACTAACACTTGTAACGGAAAAGCTGTGTGGCATCCTGAAGCAAAAATCTTTATACACGTATAACGCAAACCAAACAACACCGTAGCGCAACTTGCGCCCAACAAAATAGTGACATTATGCCAGATAAAAGGTTTAAAATATGACTATTGGCAAATATAAGCTTGCACATGAACACACTAATAAATTTTCATGAAAAAAAATACTTTGAAGAGAATAAATGACTCATCTGATATGTTATCATCATACACCATTACTGGTTAGATAACAACCATAATGAGTAGACAAAAATATTCTTCTTCTTCTATGTGTCCTTTCTCTTCAGGACGTAGGCGATCATGAGTCTCCACGTCTCCCTATCCCTTGTGGCTCTTAGTATGTTTGCTCCTGTTGCTCCTGGCAACCCCCGTTCAGTCATCCACCTGATCAGACCCTGCAAATATGTTATCCGCTGCCTTCCTCTGTCTCTCCTTCCTTCTATGTCCAGTCAGTATCAGGTTCTCCAGGCTCTCCTTCCTCATTGCGTGTCCCAGGAACTTCAGTTGTCTCTTCCTGATGCTCAGCATCAATTTCCTTTTTGTTGCCATTCTTTCTAACACCTCGTCGTTGCTTGTATGCTCAGTCCACGATATCCGTAGCATCCTTCTGTAGAACCACATTTCGGCCGCTTCCAGTTTTGTCCTTATTTTCGATGATATTGTCCAGCATTCACTGCCGTATTGAAGAACTGACATCACGTAGCAGTCCAGCACTCTTTTCTTCGTTTCTATTGAGATTTTCCTGTGTGTTAGTATTTCTGGAACGCATTCTTTGCCATGCCAATTCGTCTTCGGATCTCTGTGTCGCACTTTCCATCTTCTGTTAGAACAATTCCTAGGTACTTAAATTTTTGTACTTGCTTGATTCTGTTATCCCCCACCTGTATTTGGCATTTTGGGTTGTATCTTTTGCTGATGACCATGCACTCAGTTTTCTTAAAGTTTATTTGTAGTCCCTTTTTGTCACTCTCCACTGCTACTTTCTGTATGAGGTCTTGTAGTTTCCTTTTCGTGTCCGCAATCAGCACTGTATCGTCCGCATACCTTATGTTGTTCAGCTTGTGGCCTCCAATAACAAATCCTGGCCTGTCATCCAGGGTCCTCAAAATATTCTCGCTGTATAGGTTGAACAAATCCGATGAAAAGACACATCCTTGTCTTACGCCTTTTTCTATCTTTATGTATCTACTGAGATCATTACCTGTCCGTATGCAGGCCGTTTGCTGCCAGTAGAGATTCTTAATTATTCTTATGTCTTTCCCGAAAATGTCGAGGCTGCCTAGCATCTCCATCAATTCTTTGTGTCATATTTTGTCGAATGCTTTCGCGTAGTCAATGAAGCATAAGTACAAGTCTTTCTTCATTTGTAATGCCCTTTCAGAGAGCATCCTAATCATGAATATGGCGTTCCTTGTTCCAGTGTCTTTAACGAATCCGCACTGTTCCTGCCCTATCTCTGGCCTGATTCTGTTCTTGCTCTATTCCTCTGGATTCTGACAATCAGTTTTGTAATGTGACTCATTAAGCTGATAGTGCTAACACATAAACAAACGCTAGCGGATGTGGTGGAAGGTAACTTTTACACCAAAACTCAATATAAGCCTTCACAGTTAGGCAAGAACGGATTCGACATCGTTGTGAACAGTAGTAATTTAAACCTTGCAGCAAAAAGGGCAATCCAAAATGCCAATTACTGGTGAGGGACTCTAAAATCAGGCAGGTATAGAAATCTAAATACCTAAGAAGTGTTCTAAAAGAAGACGGAAAGTGCGACACTGAAATCCGAAGGCGAATTGGCTTGGCGAAGGAAGCAATCCAGAAGTTGAGTAAAGTATCAAGAAACAGGACAATTTCGCTAGAAACAAAGAAGATAGTACTGGATTGCTATGTGTTGTCAGTTCTTCAATATGGCAATGAATGCTGGACAATATCATCAAAGATGAAGGAAAAACTTGAAGCAACTGAAATGCGGTTCTACAGAAGGATGCTGCGAATATGAATCGAGAATGTGAGCAATGGTGAGGTCTTAGAAATGTTGGAAACGAATGGGAAATTAATACTAAGCATCAGGAAGAGACAGCTGAAGTTTTTGGGACATGCAATGAGGAAGAAGGGCTTGGAGAACCTGTTACTAACAGGTCAGATAGAGGGAAAAAGAGACAAGGGAAAGCAGCGGATAACATATTTGAAGGGCCTAATCAGGTGGATGACGGAACGAGGGTTGCATGTTGCAACAGGAGAAAGCGTGATAAGGGCCACCAGGGACAGGGAGATGTGGAAAGCCATAATCGCCTACGTCCTGAATGAACATGGCACACAAAAGAAGAAGAAAGTACCTCATGATACTGTCTAGTTGCTTTACAGATAAAGGAAGGTTTTGGGAATACAATATTTTGCTTAACTCATTTTCACATACATGGCGGAAAGTACTTTCTTGTACTGAGGGCCTATATATATATATATATATATATATATATATATATATATATTGATTGAGTGATTGCTTAATTACTTAGTTTGATCATAATAAAATTAAACCAGTGCACATTTGTATTAAAAAGTGTTCAATACAATTATATTGTAGAACATCTGAATATTCTTTATTTGTAAACAAGTTATTACGCGGCCTAGGTTTCTACCATATGGTGTCTTCAGGTGATTGAAGACACCACATGGTAGAAATCTAGGTAGCATAATAACTCGTTTACAAATAAAGCATATATATATATATATATATATATATATATATATATATATATATATATATATATTGTGTGTATTTTGGCAGCATTTTTTCATTAATACAGGTTTCATTGAATAATATAGACAAATTCTGTCTATTTACTTTGTGTAGGATCCGTTCGTATGATCTGATTAACTCCACTCTGTTAATAATAATTTAAATGCTCTATGTTCACTGAACATTGAATGTTCATCCTTTGATAATGGCTTATGTAAGCCGAAAGCTCAGACCTGATAAAAAAATCAACAATTATTGCGATTTCTTGTCGTCTTTTCATGACAACACTATCAAGCTAATCAGATCATACGAACGGATCTTACATAAAATAAATAGACAGAACTTGTCTAGATTATTCAATGAAACCTGTATATATATATATAATATATATATGTAAACATGTTACGGAAATTAACGAAATTTGGTTATAAGCAACCGACAATTTGTAATGAATTATTTTGAACATTATTTTTACCGATACTCGTATTTAAGTAGATATTCTGTTTTTTTAATTAAACAGTATTTTATATTTATATCTATCGGTCTGATTATTTCACGATAAATTTTTATGACGAAAATATGTGCTACCCATAATAAGGCCGGTAGATATAAATATAAAATACTGTTTAATTAAAAAACAGAATATCTACTGAAATACGAGTATCGGTAAAAATAATGTTCAAAATAATTCATTACAAATATATATATATATATATATATATATATATATTAACTTAAAGGTTGATGGTGAACTTCAATTTTATTATGCAGTGAATTGTATAATGATACAAAAATTGATGTATGGAATGTCTTTGGTTAATTTTAACTAATTTGGCGTTGAGGAACATCCATTTTTCACCATTTTATTCGATATGGTATTCTGTTCTTCTACAGAATACCATATCGGACATAAATATGATCATGATTGGTTTAGGGGGAAAATACTCATTTAAAGTTAAAAAAAAAGGGGTTTAAAAAGTTTAAAAACAATCTTAATGTGAAATAAAACAGTTTCTATACTGCAAACGTATAACAATAAGTGATTATTATTATTATTATTATTATTATTATTCTACGTGAGCGTTCCTTCAAGACATAGGCTATTCACAACTTCCTATCTTGTTTACCTCTTAGCAGATTTTCTCTGTTTTGCTACGGCGACCCCGCCTCTATGTCCCATTGTGGGAAATTTAAAAAGTTCCCACAAGCTCTTCAGGTAATTAGACCGCTACTCTTCCCTATCTCTTATACCCTCAATATGCCCTTGGTGTGTTAAATTTTCTAAACCGTCTTTCCTCATTATGCCTAAAAAAAAATTAAGCAATATTTTCCTAATTCTAAGTATAAGAGTTTCTTCCGTTGCCACTTTCTTTAAGACTTCCTTGTTTGCGTGCTCGATCCGTCCATGGAATATTCACTGTCCTTCTCTAGAACCACATTTTGAATTAACCCCAATCAAAGCTGTCAAGCTATGAAGACCCAAAGGTTACTGGGTGCTGCAGAATTATAAAACAGACACATTACTAAGGAGCGAGATCAAAAGAAGAGTAATCAGCAAGACATAGGATAACGATTGACATTGCATTTAAATTTTCAAAAGATTAAAGTTACCTGGGTAGCAGGGAGCCGTGAGAGAGAGTTCCACAAGCAAGAAGCGCGAGAAAAGAAACTGTTTGCATAGAACTTACGGTTGCATCCAGCCAATTCAACTGTAAATTAATGAGACCTATAGTACTTGAATTCATTAAGTTCTGGTACCATAGCCGAAAGCTCATCCGAAGAATTACCATGAAATTATTTATAGAAAAGGAGCAGGGTGTCAACTTTACGGCGGTGTGAAAATGACTGGAGACGAGGTGCCAGGTCAGAACTAATAATATTAGTGATTCTTCTTTGTATTTTATCAAGGATCTCTAAATATATAGCAGGCTCAGTTTCAGAGTCTATAGGTAACAGACACACACACAGACACAGAGAGAGAGAGAGAGACACACACACACACACACAGACAAATAAGTTTAGATACTGTTGCGCTAACTAGTGAGAATAGACTTGATTTCGCGTCTCAACATTCCAAAATTAACTAATAATAAGTGTAAGCTGACTTGCACCAAATCATGTGCAGACAAGTATTATATATTACAGCTAACCGGAGAAAATAAATAAGAAAATACACTTCTGAGATTTCACTCACATAGTTAGGAAATTTAGCATCGATTTAAATTTAAACAGTCAGATGTGATATTGTTTCAGAAGCTTTATTCTTCTTTGTTTTGTGTACCTACAGAGCGTGGTGATCATGGTTCTTCACAGCTTCCTGCCATTTTTAGCGCTTAGCAATGTTTGTATTTGTGCTATCTATCCCAATCCCTGTCCTGTCAACCATTTACACGATCTCGTTGAATAGGCAATTCACCACAACCCTTTGTCCCGCTTGACTGCTGTATGCCCTGTGAGTGTTAAATTTTCCAAGCCTTCTAGAAAATTCAGCAGATTTTTTTTTAATTTTTGATTCTAAGTATAAGCGTCCGGCTTGTTTCCATTTTCTATAAAACTTCGTTGTTATTCACGTGATAATTCATTATATTCTCAGCATTCTTCTGTTGAAACACGTTTCTGTTGCATCGATTCTCTTCTTCATTTGTTGAAGAATTCACTGCCATATAGGAGAAACTATTTGACATGAGTCCAGTAATCTTTTCTTTGTTTTTAACGAAATGTTCCTGATTAAACCTATAATTGAAGTAGTCAGTCAGTCGGATAAGTGCCATACGTGATACACGCTTTGGGCGATCATGTCTCGAAAGAGACATGACTGACTGCGCAGAAGATTATCCCGCAGTAGGTTACCATTGCCTTCTGTAGTAGACTGGTTGCAAGCCAATGCTATAGAACCCAATTTGCCCTGTTATTTAACCCATAACTGGAGGGAAGAGACGGATTAATACTTTTCCCAGGGGTATTTATGCGTAAGAGAATGCAAGGAATTCAACTGGAATTCGAACTCTGTACCCCGATTTGTCATTCCGAGTCGATATCCACTGCACCACGAGGCACATCTGGTAGTTGAAGTAGTAAAGAATATAAAAAATCGGCTAAAGTTTGAACCTGCATCGTCACTTCCATTCTCCTTGCCGTTGCACTACCCCCTCATCATTATCTCTATATATCTGAGTGTGCGCATGCCCATGTTTCTGTTTTTCTCTTTTCCTTTGGACTTTCGTCCGGTCACCATTTTTTAATTTTTATTATGTAGACGTCAGACGCCAATTCAGCTATGATTTCAAATTGCAATGACATTGACAAATAAGCCTTTTCTTGGCAGATACACGACGAGATATTCATTTTCATTCTCTTAATACACCAAAGTTTACTTTTTAGAAAAAAAAAATCTCTTTTCTACGCGTTTTTTATCAGACCAACGAAAACCCAACAGCGTGAGAGACGTCCCCAGGTCCCAGTTGTCACATATTTCAATCACTCCTTCGACAGTACTGTATTAAGGACAATTCCCCAGTTCACTCCAGCTTTATCTGCACGAAAACGACTTCTCTCACGAAGGGCTAAAGTTTATATATCTTATTCTTTTCTTTTATGTACCGCGTCCATTCAAGACGTAGGCGATCATGGCCCTTCACATTTTCCTTTCCCTTGTAGTTCTTTATATATTTCGTCTTGGTATTTCTCCCAAACCCTGCTCTATATCCATTTGTTTAAGCCCATCAAGTATGTCTCTCGCTGTTTTCCCTTGTTCCGCTTTCCTTCTAACGGCCTTGTGAGTATCAGATTTTCCAAGTCCTTTTTCTTTTCTGTGTCACGTCCCTTCAGGACGTAGGCGATTCACATCTTCCAACCCTTTATAGCACTTAATATTATTATAAATATAATATAATATATATTTTTATAGTAATTTCTCCTATTTGTCACGCTCTTATTTTTCTTGTTTTAATAAAACAAAGCTTCCTTTTTAGAAAAAAAAGTCACTTTTCTATGTGTTTTCATCTTTCTCTCTATCAACCCGTTTGCCATATGTGATACACACTTGAGCCATCATATCTCGAAAGAGACATGACTAACTGGGCAGAAAATTGTCTCGTAGTAGGCTGCAATTCAATCAGTTAAGTGCCATACGTGAAACAAGCTTGGGCGATCATGTCTCGAAAGAGACATAACTGACTGGGCAGAAGATTATCCTGCAGTAAGTTGCCATTGCTTCAGCGGTAGACTGGTTGCCAGCCAAGGCTATAGAACCTAATCTGTCCTGTTATTTAACCCATAACTGGAAGGAAGAGACGGATTAATGCCTTTCCCAAGGGTATTTGCACGTAAGTGGATGCAATGAATTCAACTGGAATGAGCTGGTTGGGTTTGGCCGTGATCGTCTAGTGGATAGCTTCACTGTATCACAAATTCAGGCTGCAATTACGTTATGCAGTTTCCACCCGAAGCTATAGAACTCAATCTGTCCTGATATTTAACCCATAAATAGAAGGGAAGGATTTATACCTTTCCCAAAGGTATTTGTGCGTAAGTGAATGCAACGAATTCACCTGGAATTCGAACTCGGCTCTCCGATTCCTTGTTCCGAGCCGATATCCACTGAATAAGACTTTGCTTGGCAGATGCACGCAACTGAACGAAAATCGTATTGTTAGCAAGTGTTATACAAACGTGAAGCTCGATAAATATCGAATCAGTTAGGTTTATTTGGCTGATTGGGAGTTATTTCATATCGAATTTTATATGGAACACCCAGTGCAGGTCGAAGTCCTCAGTAATATTGGTAAACCAGACTAGCCTTGATAACCAATGCCCACCCATCGAGTTATTTTGGTGTATATTATGACATAGCAACATCTGCTGGGTTATTAAACAATTTTTTGTATGAAACATCCAGTGAGGATGGAACTCACTACCCAGAAGTGATGACCAATCAGAGTGGCCTCATTAACCATAACCCACACCTCAAGTTACTTTGGCTGTTTTTACATTTCAACACATATTGTGTTATTTAAGGCCGGCTTTTGTATGAGGCTCAGTGAGAATCGGACTCACTTCTCATCAGACAAACTTCGTTAAGCATTACCCGAGACCGTTGGCCGACAGGTCTATTTTGTTTTGTTGTTAGGTGGTGCTGGGAGAGATTCATTTTTACTCACTTGATTAAAATAATTGTTCCAAATTTGATTTTTACTTTAAATTGGCATTAGGAGGGTTTAGTTTTAAATTCATTCTAAATTATCACGTGATTCTTGAAAACATCATCATGTTTTTTTAAATGATATTCAAAGAAATGTTAATTAAAATAAAGAAAAGTAAAAAAATAAAATCCCCAGCAGATTGTAAAAAGCAGTTTGAGCAGACCTTTTCTGAGACTAAATATAGGGAGAATAAAAATTGACTGGAAACAGCCAGAAGATTGTGAAACAAAACAGCAAATAGAAATACTATCCAATAGACAAGTCCGCACAATAAAATTTCTTTTAACTGCTGTTTTTTTTTTTTTTCTTGTTTTGTATGTCTAAGATGGGGGGTTTCCAGGGATATCTAGTCTAGTCCCTTCTTTAGTTCTTATCTCTGGACATGAATAGCGGAAAGAGAACAATGTATCCGCCATCCCCGTAGATTAAAAAATGTGTTTCAGTTCGAAATTCCTAAAATGTTACCCGGATCAACAAGGAACTGATGAAGGCTCGAGAGCACAGCGGCCGAAACGTTTTGATGGCAACAAAATAGATGGAAATCGAACAATTTTTTTGCTAAAAAAAATGTATTGTTAAAAAAAAGTGTTCATTTTCTTTGCTTTTTTCTTTTTTCTTTTTTTTTTTCTTGCTCTTTTAAAAAGCCTACGGTCCACCAATACACATTCATACTCAGTTAAGTGCCATACGTGATACACGCTTTAGGCGATCATGTCTCAAAGGAGACATGACTGACTGAGCAGAAGATTATCCAGTAGGTTGCCATTGCTTTCTGCGGTAGACTGATTGTCAGCCAAGGATATAGAACCCAATCCGTCCTATTATTTAACCCATAACTGGAGGGAATAAACGGATTAAAACCTTTCCCACTAGCTTTCATACTAGCTTGTTAGCTTATATATATATATATATATATATACTCCTCATCAAGTATATATATATATATACTTCATGTGGAGTACTTAACGCTCTGTCATGTGGGGGCTTCTTGTGGAGCGGTGGTGTTGAGCACTTTAAAAAGACTATCTTTTACAAAACTTTATGTTTTGCTCAAACCCCGTGCCGCTTTTTGCCCTCGTTGATATATAACTCTTTATTCTGTACTTATAAAATTATTCTCGCATGTTGTTTGTTTGTTTGTTTTTTTATTATTGGTTTTCTTTCACATCTTGGCATTTTAAGGTAAACCTCCCTCTAGGTGAGTTCAGTTGGTGTTAAGAACGTCAACTTTTACTATCTTAAGGTCGGCCGGGTGGATAAGTATCCTTTAATTTTTTTCTTAACATTTACCGACTTCCAAATAATTGCATTCAGGCACATGAAACTATCGTAGAGGTCAGTCATATTTGCGGGGATCATATATATATAAGGTAAATTATATAATTCCAAAATATAAAGCTCAATAAACTTATTTTGATAAAGTTATAAGAATAATAATAGAAAAAAAATAGATGATCAAAAACATCAGAACGATTAAATAAATCCATAAAATTTAATAATTATTTTGCATTATTGAGGAGGAAGTGTGATGGTGTTCGGCATTATTTCATTTGATGGTACGGGACCTCTTGTTAGGCTACACGGTAAAATTAACGCAACTGTATAGAAAGAGATATTGAAGAAACATGTTGCACCTAATTTTTTGAACTGCAATTAATTAACTGTATTTATGCAAGATAACGCTCCATGTCACACAGCGAAGTCCGTTAAGACATTTCTTTCTGAGGAGGATGTTACTGTTATGAAGTAGCTTGCTCAAAGCCCAGGCATGTTGGGAAGTTACGAAATGAAAGAGTTAAGGAAAAGAATCCAACAAACGTCGAAGAACTATGGACTAATTTGCAAGGAGAATGGGAGAAAAGATCCGTTAATGAATACAAGACATTAATTTGCTCATGTAGCAAAAGATGTCAAGCAGTTATTAAAAGTAAAGTTTTACACATCAAGTACTAATGAATTATGAACGCTATTTTCATTTCGATATGATGAATCTAATACAATACTATGATTTTGTTGATCGTTCTGATGTTTTTGAACATCTATATTTTTCTAATGTTATATAATTATTCTTAAAACTTTAAGAAAATAAGTTTATTGAGCTTTATATTTGGGAACTATATAATTTACCTTTATATCCTTATTTTTCCTGGATAAAATGTCCTTTGATGTATTCAAATAAAAAGTTATCTCATATTTAGACTTTTTCTTAGCATCGTTCTGATCTATATGCTCACTACTATATATATATATATATATATATATATATTTAATTAAGTAACATAGACATATCTTCATTAAGTAATATTTCATTAAGTAATATAGACATATATTCAAGCGACTAACTCATTTCCAAATTATATATATATATATATATATATATATATATATATATATATATATATATATATAATTCGGAAATAAGTTATTCGCGTGAAGCTACCAAAAGGTTGAAACCCACGTTGCGGAAATAACTAATTTCCAAATTTAAAACATTCAAATGTTCTACAGTATACTTGTATTGAACACTTGCTAACACAACTGTGTACTGGTCTAATTTAATTATTACCAAAAACTAATATATATATATATATAAATTAGAGAAAATTTTCAAAATTCAAAGGTGTCGGATGTACATTTCGACATAGGATCTCTAATAGAGACTCTAAGTCATGTCAGCAACATTGTTTTTCCAAATGGCGAAGGCCCTGAGTTAGAGTGTAGAGGGGTTTTTGGTTAACAACGGTCACAAAGTGGAAAAGGACAGAGCTGGTAGTCGCGGGGTTACAGGGTGTTGAAACGGTATATTTAGGAAGGGGGCGGAATAGGAGTTCATATTTTATAAAGATAGACAAAAAGAATTATTAGAGAAAAAAATATTAGAGAAAAAAAATATATATATATACATATATGTGTTAACCAAGGAAAAAGGTGTTTAGTAAAAGAAT
This sequence comes from Ascarosepion bandense, assembly GCA_037127315.1. Lineage (NCBI taxonomy): Eukaryota > Metazoa > Mollusca > Cephalopoda > Sepiida > Sepiidae > Ascarosepion > Ascarosepion bandense. The sequence continues at coordinate 343,359 of JBBBDQ010002070.1, forward strand.
CCATATTTTCTAAAGATAGGCAATTAAAGGAGCTTGGGATAGGAAGGTAGGGAGTTTAAAATACTTTTTAAGGTTAACGTTAGGGTAAAATTAAGATTAAAACTTAAATTGAATCCTTTTAATTTATATTCTAACAACGGAGATTTAAATTCTAAATTTAAGTATTGGAATAATTTAAGGCCCTTCAAAAAAGCGGAACAAATTAACATATAATAAACCTACAATAGACTCCGAATCATCCAAAAATAAAAATAAAGGAAACTGTAGAAAAAGAAAGATAATTTGGTTTAACCCCCCTTATTGTAAACTAACTAACATCAATATTGGTAAATATTTTCTCAAGTAAACAGACAAACATTTTAATAACAGTAACCCTCTACGGAAGATTTTTAATAGGTACACCCTTAAAATTAGTTATTCTTGCACCCCGAATATGGACAGCCTTATTAGTTCCCATAATAGGAGTATTCTGGTGAACTTGCGCAATGCTGAATCTAGGTCCGGAATTCTAAACGAATGCAGCTGTAATTCTGTGGACGCCTGCCCGGTGGAGGGAAAATGCAAATCCACCCAGGTGATTTATGAAGCCCACATTTCTCCATCTAACAAAAAAAAAACGACTTCCGGACCTATATCGGCATGTCCGCCGGTCTTTTCAAACAAAGACTGTATACCCACAGGTACTCCTTTTCGAACCCCGGTCAGAGGTACCAGACAGCCCTTTCGCGGGCATTCTGGAAAATGAAAGAAGAAGGGCTGGATCCTGAAATTAGCTGGAAACTGATAGGTTCAGCCCGTATTCCGAGGAATTTTCGTGATAGGTGCTGTCTATGTTTACTGGAAAAATTTCAATATTAAAATACCACCACAAGCACCGGCTACTGAATCTTAGGAGGGAATTCATCAGTAAGTGCCGCCACAAGGCAAATTATTCGAATACTTAAATTTAGAATTTAAATATGTATATATATATATATATATATATATATATATATATATATATTTTCTCTAATATTTTTCTCTAATATTTTTTCTCTAATAATTTTTAAACTGATAACTTTCTGTAATTGGCATTTAACTTGCTTCTACCTAAAAGGTTTAATCAAATAAAATTAATTTTTTTTTTAAATCTTATATTGAAACCCATTCATTTTCGCCTAAATACACCTCTTCAAACAGCCCAAAATCTTAACTTTAAAAAGTAATTTAACTCATTTAGTTGTCTATCTTTATAAAATATGAACTCCTATTCCTCCCCTTCCTAAATATACCATTTCAACACCCTGTGACCTCTGTCCTTTTTCACTTTGTGACCGTTGTTAACCAAAAACCCCTCCACACTCTAACTTAGGGCCTTCGCCATTTGGAAAAACAATGTCGCTGACGTGATGTAGAGTCTCTATTAGAGATCCTATGTCGAAATGTACATCCGACACCTTTGAATTTTGAATATTTTCTCTAATTTATATTGGCTCTGTTTTCTTAATACATTGAGTTCTCTGCCTGCATCACTTTTTAATGTTAAAAATTTTTAATATTGATTAGGATCATGTTCTTGGAATTTACCTTCCTACTCTTCCACTTCGGATTAAAGAAAAACAATATATATATATATATATATATATATATATATATATATATATATATATATACACTGATCTTAAATCCGAAATAATAAACAGCTTAGTGTTAAACTCCGAATGATCCTATTAATTATAGATATTTACACTGATCCAGAGGGCTCGGCTCAATGTAATTAAATTTATTTACTTACAGAGCCAATATGTATTATATATAAAAATTTTCTTATACCAGATGGCCATTTCGACGGGTAAATTTAATCACCCATCTCCTCAACGAGACCAAAATATTATGGGAAAATAATATATAATTATATGATATATTAATATAATATAATATATAAATTAATATATGATTATAATATATATATGTGTGTGTGTGTGTGTCTGTGTGTGTCTGTGTGTGTGTCTGTCTCTGTGTGTGTGTGTTCGCGCGCTCGCGCGTGCGTGTGTATATTTTTCACCGATGTATCTTTCCTACTTCAAAGTTATTTTTGGTAGCTGCCCATATTTCAGTAGAAGGACTGGTCGCTATTTCGTTCAGCGGCTAGTGCATTCGATAAAGCTTCAGCCGATAATCCCTCCCAGAAAGGCGAACTCAGGTTCGAATCCTGTCTGAAGGCGCTTTTTTTCTCTTAGGTTTTTTCCGCTTCTATGACGGTCGACGAAGTTAAGCAAACTGATTTTAAAATCTAAGCCATTATTCATCACTCTATCCGCACATCCAAGTTAACATCTAGCTACTGACTAGGCTTCACATTGCTTAACTTCGTTGATCGTAAGGGGGCTGGTGTTTCAACGTGATATGGCCGTAAGTCATATCACCTACACGTTGAAATTTACAGTACATGGTATTTCCAAGCGGTCACACATCTAGGTACTGGCTAGGCTCAATGTTGTTCCACTTCGTTAAATGTACGGGGTGTGACCATAATCCTGTGCACGCTATAGTGAACCACCTTCACCCTGTGCATGTCTAGGGTTAACTGGTGTCTTCGACACATATCAGCATAAGCTGTGCATTGTATTCTGTAACCTTCTACCTCCAATAAACTTCAGGATTTATACGGAGTGAACATCATTGAACATTTATATGCATCTTGATTGATTGTTTTTGTTTTTATGGGAGATCAACCTCGGTGGGTCATTTATTGCCAACTAAATGTTATTTATCTATTTCTGGTAGTACCTTTTTCTTTCAACAATTTATTGTTGTTTTAATATAAGTTTTGTGTCTAGTAATACTTTTTTATTTTCGAGTATCAAGTTTCATTGGGATTTGTTTTTAAGAGCAGGGTCCCCAAGTCTTACCCTGTTATTTAACCCATAACTGGAGGGAAAGGACGGATTAATACCTTTCCCAAGGGTACCAGTGCTTAAGTGAATGCAGGGTATTCTACTGGAATTCGAACTCGGCTCACCGATTTCTCTTTCCGAGTCGATATCCACTGCACCACAACGCACATCCATCACTAAACGCTTATAGCACCTGGTATTCCCAAGCGGTCACCCAAGTACTGACCATGCTCAGCATTGCTTAACTTCGGTGATCGAGCGAGAACAGGTGTATTCAAAGTGATATGGCCGTGAGCCATATCACGTTGAATGTATGTAATAGATATGTGTGAGTGTGTGTGTGGATTTGTGTCTGTTTTTGTGTCTGTGTGTATGTGTCGAAATTATGGTAGCGTAATCGACTGATCTCTCCAACGTATATATATATATATATATATATATATATATATATATATATATATATATATATATATCCAACGCCTTAGTGCGACGGATGTTAACGGAATTAGATTCTGTCGGTTATTCGTTTTTCTTAAAGTTTATCTTTGTATAAAGTTAGGATTTAGATACTTACAGAGTCTGTTTAGTTATTATTTTGAATATATATATATATATATATATATATGAAATCTCTATATGTTAAAGCTTCATTTCCCTTCTAACATGTATTGAGCACTTTCTAATACAACTGCTTACTCGTTAAATTTAAATCTGACCTATAAGTGTTCAGTAATTTCCTCTTGTTTTACAATTTAGCACTTTTATTGCCAATGTATAAAGATGTGCGTCGTGGTACAGTGGATATCGGCTCGGAACAAGAAACCGGGGAGCCGAGTTCGAATTCCAGTTGAATGCATTGTATTCACTTACGTGCAAATACCCTTGGGAAAGGTATTAATCCGTCTCTTCCTTCCAGTTATGGGCTAAATAGCAGGACAGATTGAGTTCTATAGCCTTGGTCGGCAACCAGTCTACCGCAGAAAGCAATGGCAACCTAGTGCGGGATAATCTTCTGCTCAGTCAGTCGTGTCGCTTTTGAGACATGATCGCCCAAGCGTGTATCACGTATGGCACTTTAACTGACTGATATACGCTGGTAATAAAGATGATTAACTTTGTATATATAATCTTGATTTGAAAATTAGAATTTTTTTGTTACCATTTTCCGGTTGTCCTATAAGTCAATAAAAAAGACACTTAAACAATAGCACAACGAAACTGCATTTATTCAGCCGAAGTTGTTTTTTGACTTTTATTTCCTTTGCGAGAAATATACGCATTATTCCTCTATTCTTAAGTCCCATCCTGAAGCAATGATACCAAGTTGTATATCAACGTTGAACTTCCAGCTCTCATTGTATCATAAATAAAAATCATACAGTTTTCTAAAGCATTCCTTTAGAAATCAAAAGTACTGCAAAGACATCGTCTGCTGCTTTGAATGAACGTTTTCTTCGTCTTCGTCTCAAAAGAATACCAAAATCAAAGACACCTTAGAAAAAAAATATATACAAAATTAAAGCAAAATAAGAAACTAAGAAAATTCTGAATGTTTAATCTCCAAATGTTCAATTCGGTGGCTTTGATCGTTCAAATTTCTAGATCTTCGTATTATAGAAGACAAAAAGACAAACGAGAACACAAAAGAGGCGTCCAGTAACGTGACTTCCGGTGGCCAAAATCTGGAACTGCTGCGGATCAAACGACACTAAACCACCTGAAATATAAACACAGGTAGAAATATAGATAAAAATCTGCACGAATATAGAATGATTAATACTTATACAAAGATGATGTTTGAAAAAAAAAAGAAAAACATGAGGAAAAATTGATTTTAGTTAACCGTTGTCGATCCAGAAGAGATGACACTGCAACCTTCATCCACTGTTTGACGCATCTCTATTTGTCTGGGTTATTAATTTAGAAAATTGTATAAAATGTTAAAACACTAGGAATTTAAAAAATAACGCAGCATAATATCGCTAATAAAAAATGTAACTAAATCTAAACTTATTTAGAAACGGAACTTTGTCTGTGTGTGTGTGTCTGTGTGTGTATCTGTGTGTATGTATGTGTGTGTGTGTGTGTGTCCCGTTACCTATAGACTCCAAAACGGCTGAACCGATTTTCTTGAAAATTTATACAGTTGTACTATAAGCGTCTGCGAGTGTTCTTAGCTAGGTTTTGTGTCGAGGTACCCCCGATAAATATTGAAAATCGATAATCGAAAAAATCGGGTTATAGGAGTGGTCCAATTTTAATCAAATTTGATACACTCATAGATAAAGACATAAGAAACGATATTCAGAAGTTTCAAGGTTGCAGTTCTTACAATAGTGCAGAAAATCGATTTTATATATATATATATATATATATATATATATATATATAAAAGGCAAGATGTTTGTGTGTGTGTCTATTTATCTGCCTATATGTCTGTATTTTTCAGCCCTTTTATTTTAGTTTTTGTTTCGGGTTTGGCTCTAAGTAAGTATAATTGTAGTTCTTAGTCTCAGCCATGATACCATTTACTCAGAGGACTTATTTAGCCTTCAAAATTCAGTTTACGACAAAATACACTTGTTTGTTATCGAAAGTAGGAAACAAAATTTGACTTACATTCATTCATTTTTCTTTCAGTCTACGGTTTCGCTTTAACTGGAAACAACTATTGCTTTTTAGTCTTTCGTTCCAACGTCCAAAGAGTCAGAGCTCCAGGACTATGGATTTGTTTTAAAGCTTTCATTACACCCGAGCAATAGCCGGGCTATACTGCTAGTAAGTAAAAAATAAAGCCCGCTTAACAGACTTTGGAAAACAGAAAGAGTTATTTACAAAGCAGAAATACATGATACAGATGGACAAAGTAAAACATACTTGTTTTTTTGTTTTTTTTAATCACGTCACCCCAAGCAAGGCATTCCACTGCCACTATAGCACAGGGGGTTACACAGAGCGATAGACGAGTTAGGATGTACATAGGGGAAGAGTTGGAGAGAATGGGAGGGTTAGTGTGTTAGGAGGTGTCTATTGACCTTACACTTAAACTCCTGGAGGTTATAGCCGTAGGGGAAGCAAGCATGCAGAATAGAATTCCACAGGCGGGAGGTGCGAGAAAAGAAGCTGTTGGAGTAGAAATTGCGGTTACATTTCATCGGTTTCACTGTAAAAGGGTGGGAGCTAATTGCCAATCTAGTATCTCGTGCAAACTCATACCTAGGGGACACCAGTGATTTAAGTTCATCAGAGCAGAAGCCATGAAAGTATTTATAGAAGAGGCGCAGAGAAGCCACGTCACGCCGGTGGGAGAGTGACTGCAGGCGGTCAGCTAAGTCGGTATCAATCACGTTACAGATTCTTCGCTGTATTTTGTCAAGAATCCTGAGGAGAATAGTAGGGGCACCCGACCAGATAAGGCAACAAATACCGATGGTATAATTTCAAGTCTACATTTAAACTGGAAAACCTTCAAAATTATACCAAACTGACTAACCACGTGGGAAAAATAAAAGAAAATACCGCAAAGAACCTGATATAACATGGGGCATATTTTAAAAAAAGTCAAACCTTACAATGGTGGTGATGTCTGCAGATTGTTCCAAGAAGAAAGGTTAGCTATAATATTATTTCCACAACGAACAAAATACTAAATAAAAGATCCGAAGTGATGACCGGATGTAAATAAACCAGAAAATATATTTTGGGATCATACAAACCTGGATGAAAGTGTTTACAAACCTTGAAAAACCTCTCCCTTATTTTGAAATTTCAGTTATTTTAAACTTCCAGTTCAGAGTTCGTAAAAGTCGCTGTTGTACATTTGAAAATAATAAAAATAGTGGAGTATGCGTTGATATAAAACGCTTGAAGATACCAAAAGATTGAAAGCAAGGTTGCGTAACCAACTGACTACCAAATGATATATATATATAACTATAAATTTATCTTTGAACACGTCTCGAAAAACCCACTGAGTATAAACGCGGAGGGGAAAAAATGGAAACAAAAAAAGAAACGAACTAAGCACTTGAATATTAGTCAAAGTAGTAGTCGAAAGAAAAAAAACCCGAGACGAGGAACCTAACACGTAAAGCGCTCAATACAATAGCAGAGCAAATAAATAAATAAGCAGCTAACCTAGAGCCGACGGACCAACCAAGGTTTCATCAAATGGATCGTCAGGGCAAGTTGACGATCCATTTGGTGAAACCTTGGTAGGTCCGTTGGCTCTAAGTAAGCTACTTACTTGCTTATATATATATATATTGTTAAATATTTGTTTTTGGTCCTAATAGGGTTAGACCAGTACACATTTGTATTAAAAAGTGTTCGATACAATTATATTGTAGAACTTTTGAATATTTTCCGTTTGAAACGAGTTATTTCGCTACCAAGGTTTTTACCATTACTGGGGTCTTCGATCGATTTTTAATAACTGATTTTACCATTTACCGTTTTTCTTTTTAAGAACGCTCTTGTAACGCTCTTGTAATGGATGTGCGTTGTGGCGCTCGGAACGAGAAATCGGGGAGCGGAGTTCGAATTCCAGTTAAGTTACCCTTGGGAAAGTTATTAATCCGTCTCTTCCTTCCAGTTATGGGTTAAATAATAGGTCAGATTGGTTGCTATAGCCTTACTCGGCAACCAGTCTAGCGCAAAAACAATGGCAACCTACTGCGGGATAATCTTCTGCCCAGTCAGCCATGTCTCTTTCGAGACATGATCGTCCAAGCGTGTATGGTATTTAACTGACTTGTAACGGTGTTTTGTTTGAACGTTCACATAAAAAACAAAACGCCAGAAACATGAATAGCATCCTACAAAACAAAACCACCAACAAAGAATGCAACTGCAGGGACAAAAATAAATGTCCACTTCAAGGTCTCTGCAACACCAAAAAATAATTTATAAGGCAGAAGTACATGACCATGATTGCCGAAACAAAATATATTTGTGCTCAAGCAAAGACACCTTTAAGACCAGGTGCTTCAACCACAGATCTCCATTTAAAATTGAAAAATTAAAAAACGATACAAAATTGGCTAACCATGCCTGAAAACTGAAATCAAAATATGGAAAAAAAAACAGACATACTGTGGAGCATTGTACAAACAGCCAAGCCTTACAACGGTGAACAAATATGTAGACTATGCTAAGAAGAAAAATTAGAAATTGTGATATACCCAAATAAAGACGAACTGTTAAATGAAAGAACAGAAATTATGACTAAATACATCCAAACTAAGAAATATCTCTTAGGTTCATAGAACCATGGGTGAAAATGTCATAATTCGTTTTAATTTTAACAATGCGCGTTCATAAATTTCCGGCCGCGTTAACGTTCAAATAAAACACCGTTACAAGAGAGCATTCTTAAAAAGAAAAACGGTAAAAGGTAAAATCAGTTATTAAAAATCGCCTGAAGACACCACTCATTGTAGAAACCTGGGTAGCGAAATAACTCGTTTAAAAAGGAATACATACATACATATATATATATATATATATATATATATATATATATATGCACCAAGAAAACAACAAAAGCAAACTGCATATTCTCGAGGCAATATTTATTAAAACACTTAAGCCGTCAATTAACAGAATCAGCTATGAATACTGTTGTAATATAATAAATGTTTGTAAAAAAAACAGTTTTTTTATGCTTTAATACGTGCATGATCATGACATTAAAACATACAAAATAAATTCCATTTTCGATAATTTTCACGTTCTAATGAACGCTATAAATTTGAATCAGAAAAAAAAATTACAGTAATTTTTAGCAACGCAGTTTTGTGGTTATTTTTTGTTACCATAACCCACCCTCCTGAAGATGATCTCGGAAAGAGATTGAAAGTACTTGGTTACATTGAGAAATGAATGATAATCACATCTGTCAACGTTACAGCTCATTTCTGACATCTTTCAATTATAATACGCGAAAGATTATCCGTGAGTTGAACGAATTTTATTAAAAATCAAGAGACACATGTCTAATATATATATATATATATATATATATATATATATATATAACACGCCTGAAGCTACGGAAAGGTTGAAACCGAGGTAGCGTGCGTAAACGGCTGATTTTCAGAATTAGAATATATATATATATATATTAATGTATACTTGAGCAGCAATCTTTGATTAAATATGTTTCGTGTAAAATGACAAAGATGATTTTATTAATAACTGATTTAATTTGTCCAGTATTCTTACATGTTTTCTTTTTGCTGAAGATGAGGTGTGTAAAAATGTTCCATCATTTTTTCCTTTTCAAGCGCTTTCAGCTACTTCACTGGCCATTTTCAAGGATGATATTTCTCCGATCCGGTTATTATGTCCTCATGTTTGACTGTAGTGTAATTTCTGTGTCTTATATACGCACACACACACACACACACACACACACACACACACACACATATATATATATATATATATATATATATATATGTATATATATATATATATACTGATGCATGTTTCATTAAATAATATTGGCAAGTTTTGTCGATTTGTTTTATATAATAATATTATATATAATATTCGAGGAATTTTAGTTTCTGTTTATTATTTTCTTGTTTAAGTATGTACGTGTTATCAACAAGCGTTTTTCTCAGAATTGTGTTGATAACACGTACATACTTAAACAAGAAAATAATAAACAGAAACTAAAAATCCTCGAAGCAATCTACATTAAACAATTTAAACCTGGTTTGAATACAATCAATTTTGATATTTCCAATAACGTACTCAAATGCCTGTAATCAGACCAGGGACCACAACGCCACTATTTTGTCACTGTCTTCGGCCATCCGCCACAGTAGGGATGGACTTATATTTTCAATTTAATTCTCTTTATTGTTAATAACTTAAATGTTCTATGTTTACTGTGTATTAATATTTACTCTTTGATAATGGCTTATGTGAGCCGAAAGCTTAGACCCGATAAAAAAATCAACAATTACTGTGATTTTTTGTTGTCTTTCAACGATATCACCATCAAGTTTATCAGACGGTATGAACGGATCCTACACAAAATTAATAGACAAAACTTGTCTATATTATTCAACGAAACCTGCATTAATATATATATATATATATATATATATATATATATATATATATATATATATATATATATATAGTGTATTAAGACAGCAAATCATTTTCTAAACATATACTGTTAAATATAAGCGACAATGAATGTCTATTATGTTTAATCATGAGTCGTTCTAAACGTCGTATTTTGGCTTTAATTTCAGTTGAAAATAAACACAAAATTCTCCAACATTTGGGCAATTTTTTATTAATTTGGTTCTAAGCTTTCGGTTCACACGAGCCATCTTCAGAGAAGTTATTAAGACGGTAACACAATAACATCCACCATCACCGACGATTTTATTTTGTGTTGACATAAAACTCCGCTAGGCAACAGCAATAGTTACCAAAAATAACAAACGGAGTTGGCAAATTTGCAATGCAGTTCTATGACGTCACACTGCGTGATAGCGCGAAATGACAACAGAACCATGAAAGAAAACTTAGAACCAAATTAATAAAAATTGTCCAAATGTTGGAGAATTTTTGTCTTTATTTTCAACTGAAATTAAAGTCAAAATACGACCTTAGAACGGCTCATGATTAAACATAATAGACATTTATTGTCTCTTATATTTAACAGTATATATATATATATGCAATGCAGTGAAGTCTTGTACATGTCAGCTGGGGTTAAAAAAGGCTTTAAAACGATGATTGTCACTTAACGAACTGGAAGTGAAAGACGTTCCCCTCTAAATGAGGAACTTTTAAAAGAGACTACTGAACACACGTCAAAGGACCAGATATACGATATATAATCTTGCTGTGTCATTTTCACCTGTCTGCGATCATCACAAACGAATTTGGAAAACTTGCAAAGTAGCAATATGGGTTCCTTGTGTACTTTCGTATGGGAACTAAACAAAACGTTTCGATTATCTATGGAATTCTTTTAACCCGATGTGTCAACCATTTTTTTTTTTTTGCATTTTATTCTTATAAGTGATAAAAAATGTATTTCCTGTCAACAGAAAGCGAAAAGAACAGCGGTTTTCACAAAATGAGAAATCAGTATCAAAACCAAAACTAAAATTTCATCCACTGAAGTCGTTGCTTTTTTTTTGTATCTTGTGGATTAAGAAAGCTAGCGACCCTGACGAAAGTAGAACATTGGAAAGTCCATCACTTTTTTTAACTAATTCTTCCCAAGCAAGGCAATAACGCCATTAAGATAAATGCGTCTACTTGGAGTGAAAGAGAAAGAAAAGATATTAGATGGAACCGGAAACCCAATCCTAAACAGGAAACGCAGGATAATCCACTATTCTTATGAAAACAAAATTGGAGGGGGAAATAAACCGGACGATAGGTGAACCCGGAGATTTTATTGCCAACAACGTGATCGGGTAATTATTGTTGTAATATTAGTCGATGTTGTTGTTGTTAGTAATTTCAAATCTGAAAAAATGCGTTTTTTTTTTTTTTGTTTTTTTGTTTTTTGTTTTTTTAATATTTGGAGGCTATGGTTTTGGAGTATAGGAAAATAATTACTCTTCAATTAGAATACAAGAGTTTACTTGTGATATAAATAAGAAGAGAAACATTATTTAGGATAAATAAAAGAATGACTGCCAAAATGTCGAATATGCATAATATTTCTTGTGACTACTGGTAAAGTATGCTGATTGTAATTACTGCTGCGAGGTTCTTAGAATTTAGACTAGCTAAAGGAAAGGTTCGTCTAATTCATGCTACGTATATTTTATTTACATATATTTTCTTTCAGAGTGAGTATATTTTGAATTTATTTCTGTTTTTGCCTGTAGCTACCAAAAAAAAAAAAAAGGATTCTATAGAATTTAAAATGACCTTTTTTCTCTCCTCGTCTTCAGTCTAAGGAAAAGTTAGCGTCCTTTCTCTCCTAGCAATCCTTTTCCTTCATCCCCCTTCCAAAAAAAAAAAAAACCCCACGTGTTCCTACCAGCACTGTATCAGTATATATATGATAGAACCAAAGAAAGTCAGAAGATGACTGCCAAAATGTCGAATATGCATAATATTTCTTGTGACTACTGGTAAAGTATGCTGATTGTAATTACTGCTGCGAGGTTCTTAGAATTTAGACTAGCTAAAGGAAAGGTTCGTCTAATTCATGCTACGTATATTTTATTTACATCTATTTTCTTTCAGAGTGAGTATATTTTGAATTTATTTCTGTTTTTGCCTGTAGCTACCAAAAAAAAACAAAAAGGATTCTATAGAATTTAAAATGACCTTTTTTCTCTCCTCGTCTTCAGTCTAAGGAAAAGTTAGCGTCCTTTCTCTCCTAGCAATCCTTTTCCTTCATCCCCCTTCCAAAAAAAAACCCCACGTGTTCCTACCAGCACTGTATCAGTATATATATGATAGAACCAAAGAAAGTCAGAAGATGACTGCCAAAATGTCGAATATGCATAATATTTCTTGTGACTACTGGTAAAGTATGCTGATTGTAATTACTGCTGCGAGGTTCTTAGAATTTAGACTAGCTAAAGGAAAGGTTCGTCTAATTCATGCTACGTATATTTTATTTACATCTATTTTCTTTCAGAGTGAGTATATTTTGAATTTATTTCTGTTTTTGCCTGTAGCTACCAAAAAAAAACAAAAAGGATTCTATAGAATTTAAAATGACCTTTTTTCTCTCCTCGTCTTCAGTCTAAGGAAAAGTTAGCGTCCTTTCTCTCCTAGCAATCCTTTTCCTTCATCCCCCTTCCAAAAAAAAACCCCACGTGTTCCTACCAGCACTGTATCAGTATATATATGATAGAACCAAAGAAAGTCAGAAGATGACTGCCAAAATGTCGAATATGCATAATATTTCTTGTGACTACTGGTAAAGTATGCTGATTGTAATTACTGCTGCGAGGTTCTTAGAATTTAGACTAGTTTGTATCTGTTTTCTTTTACCATTTAAGTTTTTTCATAAAAATATACTAAATTTTTCTTGTGTCTGAACTCCATTTCGACTTAGCATTTTTTTTTTTTTTTTTTTTTTTTTTTTTTACATCAGCTACATGTACACTTAATTGGGACGTTAGCATTCCTGTAGGCCAAAATATAAACCTACAAAGGGCGGAAGAACTCTCAAAGAGTCAACGGCCAGCTAACCAGAGGTGATGTCTCAATAAACCATCGTGGAGAAGGCAACGGGATACCACTCCACTATCTTCCCCCGCTCAATCATGGATAGTCACAATAAATATATGAAAGCCAACAGCGTGAAGGGGGTTAATTCCCAAGGAAGCAACTCCTCGCTCGGTAAGGACCGGCATGGGCAACAGGTGCCACCTGACCGTCATCCGGCGACTGTTAGCACCAACGGCGTAAAGGGGACATTTTACTCCAAAATTTGTCCCTCGCCCGGGAAAGAACGACATGAGCAACAGGTGTCGCTGGACCGTTATCCTGCAACTGTGCGAATCAAAGACAAACTCACTATAGGAACATGGAATGTCAGGACACTGAACTGTGGACAACTAGAGAATGTTAAACAGGAGATGAACAGACTGAATATCAGCATCCTAGGAATATGTGAAACAAGATGGCCTAATAACGGAGATTTCAGTAGCGACACCCACAGGATAATATATGCAGGAGGAAAAAAACACGAAAAAGGGGTCGCTTTAATACTAAACAAACAAGTTAAGAGATGTGTACTTGGATACTGGCAACTGTCAGAGAGAGTCCTCTTGGTTAAACTGCGGGGAAGACCCCTCAATATAGCTATTATAGTAGTCTATGCGCCAACAACTCAAAGCTCAGAGGACGAAATAGAATCATTCTATTCAATACTGGACAGTGCTAAGGCTCAGTGCAAAAGCCAAGAAGTCAGGATAATAATGGGGGACTTAAATGCAAAGGTAGGTAAAGATAGAGAAGGAGACACGAACGGCAACTTCGGTCTAGGAGAGCGCAACGAAAGAGGAGAAAAATGGATCCAATGGTGCTCAGCCAATGACCAGGTCATTACTAACACCTGGTTCCAAGAACATCCACGACGTTTATGGACATGGAGAAGCCCAGGAGGGGACACGAAGAACCAAATAGATTATATAACAATAAACAAGAGATTCAGGAACGCAGTAGTCCAATGCAAAACGTACCCAGGTGCTGACTGCGGAAGTGACCACGTCCCAGTCATCTGCAAACTAAAAGTGAAACTCCGAAGACTGAAGAAACCCAGCATAACACCAAGACTGCAATACGACACACTAGAGGATGATCTCACCCTGCAGAAAGAATATAATAACAGCGTAAAAAAGAAATATGAAGAACAAATTGGAAAAGGATACTCAAAATGGGAGTCACTAAAAGAAGCAATGGTGACCTCAGCGAACAACATAGCCCCAAAGGAAATCAGACGCAGAAGAAAAAATGAGTGGATGACCGAAGAGATCCTCCACATGATGCAAAGGAGACAAAAAATAACGCCAAGACACGGAGCAGAGTACAAAAAACTTCACATGGAGATAAGGAACAAATGCAGACAAGCCAAAGAGGAATGGCTCAACAACAAATGTGCAGAAGTAGAGACTGAGCAGGAACAACAAAGCAGAAATGCATAAAGAGATAAGAGAACTGACAGGACAAAAAACCTGTTCCTCAACAGGATGCATAAAATCCAAGGAAGGGACAATCATAGTAGAGAAAGAGGAAATACTCCAGCGATGGGAAGAATACATAAAGGATCTCTTTGGCGACAAGAGAGAACAACCGAGAATACACAAGGAGATGGATGGACCGGAAATACTAAAATCCGAAGTGGAAGCTGCAATGGCCAAAATGAACAGAAACAAAGCACCTGGCCCAGATGGCATAGTGATAGAGCTGCTGACAGCCTTAGAAGAATATGGCATAGAAAAGATTACCGACATAATAAACGAAATTTATAGCAGCGGAATAATACCAGACGACCTATGCAAGTCGATATTTATAGCACTGCCGAAGAAACCAGGTGCAAACGAGTGTGAACTACACAGAACTATCAGCTTAATGAGTCACATCACAAAACTGATTGTCAGAATCCTGATGAATAGAGCGAGAAGCAGAATCAGGCCAGAGATAGGGCAGGAACAGTGCGGGTTCGTCAAAGACACTGGAACAAGGAACGCCATATTCATGATTAGGATGCTCTCTGAAAGGGTATTACAAATGAAGAAAGACTTGTACCTATGCTTCATTGATTACGCGAAAGCATTCGACAAAATACGACACAAAGAATTGATGGAAATGATAGGCAACCTCGACATTTTCGGCAAAGATATAAGAATAATCAAGAATCTCTACTGGCAGCAAACGGCCTGCATACGGACAGGTAACGACCTCAGTAGATACACAAAGATAGAAAAAGGCGTAAGACAAGGATGTGTCTTTTCACCGGATTTGTTCAACCTATACAGCGAGAATATTTTGAGGACCCTAGATGACACACCAGGATTTATTATTGGAGGCCACAACCTGAACAACATAAGATACGCGGACGATACAGTACTGATTGCGGACACGGAAAGGAAACTGCAAGATCTCATACAGAAAGTAGCAGTGGAGAGTGACAAGAAAGGACTACAAATAAACTTTAAGAAAACTGAGTGCATGGTCATCAGCAAAAGATACAACCCAAAATGCCAAATACAGGTGGGGGATAACAGAATCAAACAAGTCCAAGAATTTAAGTACCTAGGAAGTGTTCTAACAGGAGATGGAAAGTGCGACACGGAGATCCGAAGGCGAATTGGCATGGCAAAGGACGCGTTCCAGAAGATGAGCAAAATACTAACACACAGGAAGATCTCAATAGAAACGAAGAAAAGAGTGCTAGACTGCTACGTGATGTCAGTTCTTCAGTACGGCTGTGAATGCTGGACAATATCATCGAAAATGAGGACAAAACTGGAAGCGGCCGAAATGTGGTTCTACAGAAGGATGCTACGTATATCGTGGACTGAGCATACAAGCAACGACGAAGTGTTAGAAAGAATGGCAACAAAAAGGAAATTGATGCTGAGCATCAGGAAGAGACAACTGAAGTTCCTGGGACACGCAATGAGGAAGGAGAGCCTGGAGGACCTGATACTGACTGGACAGATAGAAGGAAGGAGAGACAGAGGAAGGCAGCGGATAACATATCTGCAGAGTCTGATCAGGTGGATGACGGAACGGGGGTTGCCAGGAGCAACAGGAGCAAACATACTAAGAGCCACAAGGGATAGAGAGACGTGGAGATCCATGATCGCCTACGTCCTGAAGGGACAGGGCACATAGAAGAAGAAAAGAACTGTAATCAAGAACATAGAGAAGTGATGATTATTGTTATTAAGAAAAGGTGTGATTATTATTATTATTATTATTATTATTATTATGACCCTTGATTTATGTTGTATACAGTTACGAGGATGCATTTATATATAAAAATAATATTAATAATGTTTAAAAGTTATAGTAAGAGATTCTATTGAGTCCCACTTGTTATTACAAAAATGTTTTGTTCCATGAATTAGTCGTAAAAATAAAGAAATTAGAAATAGAATGTTTGGAAGATGCTAGAATGTTCGAGAAAATCCAGTAGCTTTGAGAGATCTAAACTTATTTATAAATGGAACTCTGTGTGTGTGTGTGTGTGTTACCTATAGACTCCGAAACAGCTGAACCGATTTTCTTAAAAATTCACACAGTTGTACTATAAGCGTCTGCGAGTGTTCTTAGCTAGGTTTTGTGTCGAGGTACACCCGATACATATCGATAATCGAAAAAATCAGGTTATAGAAGGAGTGGTCCGATTTTAATCAAATTTGATACACTCATAGACAAAGACATAAGAAACGATATTCAAAAGTTTCCAGAAGTTCTTAAAATAGTGCAGAAAATCGATAATATATATTGCCTTATATATATATATATATATATATATATATATATATATATATAAGGCAAGATTTTTGTGTGTGTGTGTCTGTTTATCTGTCTGTATGTCCTTTATACAAATTCACAATTTTTATCCGATTCTCACCAAACTTTACACAAATGTTCTTTAGGCTGAGTCTGAGCTCCAGGACCATGGATTAGTTTTAAAGCATTCATTACACCCGAGCAACGCCGGGCTATACTGCTAGTTCCTAATAAGAGAAACATTATTCAGGATAAATAACAATAAAAGAACTGTAATCAAAAATATAGTAGATAACGATTTACATTGCATCAACATTTTTCCTGATCAAAGATGTCTGAAAAGTATGAAGCTGGAAGAGATTTCCACAAGTGAGAAGTGCAAAAAAAGAAAAAAGAAAAAGAAACTACTTAAATGTAACTTATGTTTAAATCTTCTTCTATGTGCCTTCTATATCTCTTCCGAACGTAGGCGATCATGACTTTCCCCGTCTCCCTATCCCTGGTGGCTCTTAGCACGCTTTCTCCTGTTACCCCACTCAAACCCCGCTCCGCCATTCACCTGCTCAGTGATGGTCGTTAGCACATCAGCGGTAGACCTGGTGAAACGGAAGCTATATCGTTTGTCAGAAAGAACGTTATGAGTTGTGAGATGCCTATTTTAGCATTGATAATAGCATCGAACACGTTGCCAAAAATAGATGAGTCTAATAGCGAGATAATTAGAAGGGTCAGAGTTCAACCCATAGTATTCAAAAACAGGATCTACAGAGGACTTCCAGCAAGCAGAAAAGCAGGAAGAAGTTAGGCAATATAGTCAGTCAGTTAACCGAAACACGCTTGGGCGATCATGTCTCTTTCAATCCATGACTGACGGCAGAAGATTTCCCTCACTAGGTTGTCATTTCTTTTTGCGGTAGACTGGTTGCCAACCGAGGCTACAGATCCCAAACTACTGTTCTATTCAACCCATAGATGGAGGGAGACGAGGTGAATTAATACCTTTCCCAAAAGTATTTGTGCGTAAGTGAATGCAACGGATTCAACTGGAATTCGAACTCGAAAATCTATTACACCACAACAATTTCTAAATGTGGATATTATTTATTAAATAGTCTTCTTCATGTACCGTGTCCTTCCAGGACGTAAGCGATCATGGACTTCCACTTAGCTCTGTCTCTTCTCGCTCTCAATAATTTTTCTTCTGGTATCTCTCCTAAGTCCCGCTCCGTCAACCATTTGCTGAGTCCTAACAAGTACGTCCCGCGCTGTTTTCCCCTGTCTCTCCCTCCAATTATCCGACCTGTGAGTATTAAGTTCTCCATAGCCCTCTTCCTCATTACGTGTCCCAGGAACCTCATTTGACTCTTCCTGATATTTATTATCAGTTTTCTTCTTGTTTGCATATTTTTCAACACCTCATCGTTGCACACGTGCTCTGTCCATGGTATCCTCAGCATCCTTCTGTAAAACCACATTTCTGCCGCCTAAAACCTCGGCTTCATCTTTGATAAGGTTTTCCAGCATTCACTTCCAGCTTCCATACAGAAGTACATATATTACATAGCAATCTAGCACTTTTGTCTTTGTTTCTAATGAGATTTTCCTGTCTTTCAGTATTCTGGTTAGCTTCTGAAATGTGTCTTTGGCCATGCCAATGCGTCTTTGGATCTGCATGACACACTTTTCATCGTCTATCAATATACTTCCCAGGTATTTGGAGTTTTTACTTGTTTTATTTGAGATTCTCCGACTTGCAGTTGGCATATTGGTCTCCTCTTTTTGCCGATGACCATGCATTCAGTTTTCTTGAGGTTTATACTCAGTCATTTCTTTTCACTTTCTTTTGCTAACTTCTGTAGAAGGTCCTGCATTTTCCTTTCCGTGCCTGTTATCAGCACCGTGTCATCCGAGTATCTGATATTGTTGACATTATGGCCGCCAATGACAAATCCTGGAAAGGCTTTTATTTATCTCATAATTGCTTCGCTGTACAGATTGAAAAGATCCGGTGAGAAAACACATCCTTGTCTTACGTTCACTTCCTATACGTACACAAGCGGTTTGCTGCCAATATAGATTAAATAGTAAAGCCCAGTTTAAAAAAAAAAACGAATAAAGTTACGTTTTACGTTTCTCTCTCGATTTTTTGTATATTGCCATTTTATATTCCCATAATTTGATTGGCTAAAATATTTTGCCGGGCATCGATTATCTTTACTAGCGATAGTATTTGTCTGAATCGAAATCAAGACGTACCCAATGTGAAATAACTTAATTCACTTAGACGTCCATCGCCAGCTCCTGTCCAAGCACACACTCTCAACTTATAAAGGAAGCCTTTCTGTAAATTGGTGATGATACCACTGCTAACGACGCCCAGGGTCAGGCATTTACTGTAGTCCATGACCTCCGTGATTTTCCAGTAGCATACCTACAATGTAAGAAGGAAAAATATTAAGGAATGAATAAATAACAGAATGAATACGTTTATATTTTTATATCTCTTATAAGGGAAAACACTTCTTTATCCAAAATGGACGCTACATATTGGACCGTGAAAAATCATCCAAACAAACATTAATATAATTTATGGTGATCCAAATTCAAGGAAAAACAATATATTCTTTTGAAGTTCCAAAAATTAACGAATTTCAAGCTTATCTGAAAAGAAATTAATATTGCTATAGTTATGTAAGTGTATAAAACTTATAGTTTGTCACTGTGGGATTCAGATATTAATGAATATACGTTTGAGTTTTAGTTTTGTTTAACGGCGTATCAACTTCTGTGGGTTATTTAATGCCAAAAAGGTGGGGTTTTAAGGTATTTTTTATATTCGGTTATAGCAAGAAGCTTGATTAGTGATATTTTAATGAAAATGTTTTGCTTTTATTCTTTTTTATTTAAAAAACTGAAAATGTCTTCAAGTTTTACATTCAAAAATATTTTGCTGAGAACAGTTTTTTTCCTTCAAAAATGTGTATAATTTTTTCTTCAAAAATGTATTGTTGATAATACTTTTTTTCTAAAATGCATAATTTTCTATGTAAGTCTATTTTTTATGTATATATTCGGGGGTTAATGTACATATACGAGTTTATGCTATATATGTTTGGGGGTTTACTATTTATCCATAGCTTGGAATCTAACAGATGCTACCACTCCGGTCAGGGTGGACCTGAAAACAACAGCAATTAAGAGGTGGTTCCATGCTTCTTACAACCTCCAAATCAGAAGCCTTGCTGCTGGATGCAGTTTACCGTCATGCCCAGGTCCATAAATTTTCGTGTGTGGGTCTAGTAAACATTATGTTTGTTGATTTATCTCATGCTGATTTAGAAACGTTTTTGTGTTCATAATGTTTGTTTTCGTTATGTTAGATTAAGAATGGGTACAATTAAGGTTATCGATGTGTGTTTATAACTGAAATATTGTTATTCGTAAATACCTCAACGTATATTTGACATAAAAAATTACGTTCTTTCTTTAATTAGCGTAGGAGGCATTTCACCAAGATAAAGTATCATGATAAATCAAGGTGTATTTATGTACTTAACATATGCACATCTTTTGTGGGGACATTTCGAAGTCTATATTTGCTACCTCTATTTTCGGACTCGAAACATAATGTTTTGATCAATTTTATTGCGGATCTTGTTTTATCTGACATTTCTTTTCATCATGTCACTCCAAGTAAGGCGTTAAAGCCCCCTTAGACGCAAGAGGGTATTGACTGGTAGAGCATATGAGAAAAACACTATTAAAAAAGGGAACGTTTAAAAAAACAAGAATTAAGAAAAAGGAAGATAACCACTTACATTCCATTTAAATTTTTGAAGATCAAATTTGACTGAGAAGCAATAGATTTTTACAAGCGAAAAGTGCAATAGAAGAAACTCTCACCATAGAATTTATGGTTACATCTAGGCATTTTCTTTCACTGTAAAAAATGTAGAACTTGCCGCCAATCGATTATTGCGCTTAAATTCATAAAGTCTACGTACCAGAGTGAAAAGTAATAAATATTCTGTTTTAATGCAAAAATGTGTCACAAAGCCACAGTCGGGGGTGGGGGGATAAAGGAAAACTTGGTCTTCAAACTGACTTAGATTTAACTTGGCTAGCTGCGATTACTAACCCAAAAATGCATCGGTATTACTTACACTAAAACACTTTCTTACTTAACATTTTTACTACAGCCACCATAATACCTTCAAGTCTCTATGTAGTTTTAACTAGTTCCAAAATATAGAACTAGCAGTATAGCCAGCCGTTGCTCGGGTGTAATGAAAGCTTTAAAACTAATCCATGGTCCTGGAGCTCAGACTCTTTGGACGTTGGAAAGAAAGACTAAAAAGCAATAGTTGTTTCCAGTTAAAGCGAAACCGTAGACTGAAAGAAAAATGAGTGGATGTAAGTACAATTTTGTTTCCTGCTTTCGATAGCAAACAAGTTTTTTTCGTCGTAAACTGAATTTTGAATGCTAAATAAGTTCTCTGAGTAAATGGTATCATGGCTGAGACTAAGAACTACAATTATACTTACTTAGAGCCAAACCCGAAACAAAAACTAAAATAAAAGGGCTGAAAAATATATATATATAGGCAGATAAATAGACACACACACAAACATCTTGCCTTATATATATATATATATATATATATATATATATAATCGATTTTCTGCACTATTGTAAGAACTGCAACCTTGAAATTTCTGAATATCGTTTCTTATGTCTTTGAGTGTATCAAATTTGATTAAAATTGGACCACTCCTTCTATAACCCGATTTTTTCGTTTATCGATTTTCGTTATTTATTTGAAGTACCTCGACACAAAATCTAGCTAAGAACACTCGCAGACGCTTATAGTACAACTGTTTAAATTTTTAAGAAAATCGGTTCAGCCGTTTCGAAGTCTATAGGTAACGGATACACACTCAGACACACACACACAGACAAATTTCCATTTTTAAATAAGTTTAGATTTGTCTGTGGGGTCTGGAACAAAACAACAGCATTTAAAAAGGAAACGCCAATGGATATTTACAATGAATACAATACTTTTATTTATAAGAAACTAAACAGAATAGTGGTAATAATAACCCCTCTTAATTGGGTCAGAAAAATCAGAAAAATGAAAGAAATTAATGCGGGATTAGGTAATTAATAGCAATTCTTTGAACGATCAATAAAATACTTTTATATACAAGACACTAAACAAAATAGTGTTTTTTTTTTTTTGTTTTTTTTTTTTTAATCATTTCACCCCGAGCAAGGCGGAAAAGCCACTAATGTGCAGGGGGTTACATAAATGTAAAAAGATTAATTAGAAAAGAGTGAGGAGTACAAACTAGTTAGAAAGGAACAATAGAAAGCAGGTGCGATGACAGATACATAGGTGGAGAGAAAGGGAAGGTTATACAGGGGTGGGGAGAGAGCTAGAGTCCAGTGGTTAGTAGAGGAGTATTGACTTTGCATTTAAATTTCTGGAGGTTGTAGCCGTCAGGAAAGCAAGAATACGGGAGCGAGTTCCACAGGCGGGAAGTGCGAGAGAAGAAGCTGCAGGAGTAGAATTGTCATCTGCATTTGGCTAACCTGACTGTGAATGGATGGGACCCAGTTGCCAGTCTGGTTGCACGAGTAAACACCTGTTGAGGAGGCACCAGTGACTTAAGCTCGTCCGAGCAGAAGTGTTAATAATAACGCCTTTACCATCCTTAATTGTGCCAGAAAAATCAGTCAACTGGACGAAATTAAGATGAGACTAGGTAATTGATAACAATCATTCGAACGATCAGTCAATCAAATACAATATGCAAAACACTAAACAAAACAGTTTTAATTGTTTGTTTTTTTTGTTTTGTTTTTTGGTTTTTTTTTGGTTTTTTTTAGTCAGATTTTGATGAATTTTTTTAATTTGGAAAACTGAAGATGTCTTCCAGTTTTGTATTAAAGAATGTATTGAAGGTAATAATTTTTCCTTTAAAAATGTATTAGTGCAATATTTTTTCCTTTAAAAATTTGTTATGGTAAATTTTTTTTCTTTAGAAATGTATTGTTGGTAATATTTTTCCTTCAAAAATGTATATCTTTCAACAAAAGTTTACTTTTATGTATATATTTCTAAAAAAAAGTTTATATTTATACTTTCGTAGTGTTTTAACCTCAGTTTGGGAGTTAAGTATTTGTCCATAGCTGGGACCCTAACAGGTGCTACCACCCCGGATCAGGGTAGAGCTGAGAACAATAGCGAATAAGTGGTGATTCCATGTTCCTCACAACCTCCTAATCAGTGGCCTTGCTGCCGGGTGCAGTTCACTGTTATACCCAGGACTAAAGATAGTGTTAATAATAATGCCCTTACCATCCTTGTTTGTCCTAGAGAAATCAGTTAACTGGATGAAATTAACTTGGAACTCGGTGATTAATAACAATCATTCGAACGATCACTCAATCAAATACTTTATATACAAGAAACTAAACAAAATAGTGTTAATAATAACTTCCTTCATAATCTATAATTGTGCTGTTAGTGTTGGGAATCTGCGTGGAACATGGCCGGGGTATTGACACCAGCTGTCCGTCTCGTTAATCCTCTGCCAATCTAACTCTTGATGTTGAACGTAAGTTTCAAAGCCCTATATAGAGAACGGGTGAACAAAAAACTGGGTGATTCCTTGAACTATATATATTGTCATCCGCAGACAGATCTGTTTCGCTGTATCACAGCTCATCAGTACGGTTAGACTCCGATTGCTTTTTAACCCAGGATTAAAGCCCGACCGAATTGGCGTCAGTCGGCGACGATTCTACCTCTGGGATATGGACGTTCTGTGGAAGAAGGCAGACTTTTGTAGCGCGTATATTATCATTATACGCGCCCAATAACTACAGTGCTCTAATTGATTTTACTGAATGAGCGATATATATATATATATATATATATATATATATATATATATGTATATATATATATCGCTCTATACTATATATTATGTACTATAAAACTCTATATGTACTATTATGTACTATTATAGAGACTATATATATTATTACATATTATAATATAAGGGCTTACGGCCTATCACTTTGAATACACCGGTTCTCGCTCGATCACCGAAGTGAAGCAACGTTGAGCATTAGATGGGTGACTGCTTGGGAATACCAGGTGCTGTAAGCGTATAGTGACGGATGTGCGTTGTGGTGCAGAGGATATCGGCTCGGAAAGAGAAATCGGTGAGCCGAGTTCGAATTCCAGTTGAATACCCTGTATTCACTTAAGCACTGGTACCCTTGGGAAAGGTATTAATCCGTCCATTCCCTCCAGTTATTAAAACAAATCCCAATGAATCGTGAAAAAGAAAAAATGTTGTAAAAATAAAATAACCTTACCCAAAAAATCATTGGTTGTGACCTTAAATGATCCCATAAGGATTGATAGGTCGTTAAGCCTCAAAAACAAAAACAAACAAACAATTATAATATACTATATATACTATATACTCTATATAAAATGTGCTTTACTATATACTATATCATAAAATATATTGTGATATATATACAATTTGTGTATTATTATAATATATGATATTATGAGTGTCTTTTTGTTTGTTGTACACGATTTTTAGAAAGTAACTGTGAACTTTTCCAATCTTATTTTTGTTTTAAATACTGGGACTTCATTCCAATATGATTTCAACAACTAATGAACGTGTATTTTTTGTTGAACACGCATTTCGAGAAGGCGGTACATACACAGATGTGTTGCGACAGCATTTTGCAGAGAAATTTTCGTATACAGTTGTTCCACATCGCAACGTTATTGATAAATTTCGGAACACAGGATCAGTGAACGATGTCAAACGTTGTGGAAAACCAACAAAGCTATCGGAGGAGAAACTGTTGGATATTTTTGAGAGTATGCAGTTTTAAAGACCAAGAAAACCATTACGAAAGTTGCAGCAGCAAGATAGGTATTTAGCTGCCTCCAAACTTGAGACAAAATGTTGCACAAGGCCTTTTTAATGTGGGAAATCCGAGCCATATAGCACGAGCAAAAATTGAATGTGTACCTTTCCCTAGATAAGACTCTACTCTTCGACGAAGTCTCGTCCGGGCTACTCTTCCGCAGGGAGGCAGAGAGTCCGCCAATGTCAGAATTGTCTCTGAGCGAAGTAAATCTCTGAACAACAAGGTAACTTGTCTTGGAACTGGTAATAGGACTGTTAGAAAAAAATGAAAATTTTCTGATACAAAACTGATAGCAGTTTTCAGAAACCAAATAAGAAGGACCAAGGGCCTGTATTGATGCTAACGGGGATCACTTTCAACATTGTTTATATTTTTTCATTCCTATTCTCCACCTGTATTCTATATTTTTTCTTTTCTTTTTTTTTAATCATATCACCCTGAGCAAGGCGGTAATGCCACTGATGTGCACGGGGCTACATAAGAGTAAAAGCACTAAATATAAGAGAGTAAAGAGAAGGATGAACCATTTAGAAAGGAGCAAGAGAAGGGAGGGGACACAGGTGTGATGACAGTTGCAGAGGTAGAGAGAAAGGAAAGGATATACAGAGTGGTGAGGAAAGAACTAGGGTCAAGTGTTTAAGAGATGAGTATTGACCTTGCATTTGAATTCCTGGAGATTGTAGCCGTCAGAAAAGCAAGAATAAGGAAGCGAGGTCCACAGGCGGAAAGTGCGAGGAAAGAAACTGAAGGAGTAGAATTGCCGTTTGCATTTGGTTGATCTCATTGTGAATGGGTGGGACCCAGTTGCCAGTCTGGTTGCACGAGTAAACACCTGTTGCAGAGGCACCAGTGACTTAAGTTCGTTGAAGCAGAAGCCATAAAAGTATTTATAGAACAGACAAAAGGAAGCCACATCCCGTCGATGAGAAAGTGGCTGTAGTCGTACCGCCTGTCGGTACCTATCACATTACAGATTCTCTTTTGGAGCCTGTCAAGAACACCGAGGTGAACAGCGGGGGCACCTGACCATATATGGCAGCAGTACTCCATGCACGGACGAATGGTTGATTTGTATATATGTAGGATGGTTTCAGGTGGGAAAAACATCCTGGCCCGACATAGTGACCCAACCTCCTTGCAGTGGACTCAATGTAGTGGTTCCACTTGAGATCAGAAGAGAGGGTAAGGCCGAGGAGGCGCAGTGTATTACTCTCGGAGACTCGCTTGGTCCATGCTTATGGGAGGCAGGAGAGGTTGCCTGTGATGATTGACAGGCAGCAGCTTGGTCTTAGACGCATTGAAAGTTACAAGCCACTTCTTACCCCAGTCTACCACAGAATGTAGATCCCTCTCAAGACCAGCAGCGAGATTATGTCTGTCCGCCGCGCCGGGTTTCTTACTGATGCGGGAGTAAATTGTAGTAAATATATCTATTACTGTTCATAAAAATATGCGTATAATGACTTTCCGAATAACTTGTAGTAGTAAAAGAAAAATCTTAAAAAGTTTCTATAAGTTTAACTAACTCCAAAATGTAACGGAGGAATATTTTGGGTTAATGCTGAAAATAAAACGTAACAGAAAACGGAAGACAAACTAGAATTGAGACGTTATTCCTTTTTATGTAATTATATGTGGGTATTATATTCGGATGTGGTGCAGTGGATATCGTCTCGGAACGAGAAACTGGGGAGCCGAGTTCGAATTCCAGTTGAATTCTCTGCATTCACTTACGCGCAAATACCCTTGGGAAAGGTATTAACCCGTCTCTTCCTTCTAGTTATGGGTTAAATAACGGGACAGGTTTGGGTTCTATAGCCTTGGTCTACTGCAAAAAGTAATGGCAACCTGTTGCAGGAAATCTTCTTCAGTCATATCTCTTTCTAGACATGATCGGCCAAGCGTGTATCACGTATGGCACTTACCAGACTGAATGCATTTACTGACGTGTTTTATTTGGTCGATGGTAAATTATTATATATGTGGTCGATGGTAAATTATTATATATGTGAAGCAGTATATAAATGGCTTACGATTATTTGTTTTTATAACATATTCTCTTTGGTTTGTTTCACTTCCGTGAATGTATCAAACTTAAATTCTTTTGAGAATAAGATAGCGACATCAACAATGAGATTCGAAGAGTGTTTTTCCTTGCTTTGCAGTAGTCAAATTTTCATGACTGTTGTATTGGGAATCAAAGTTATGCTGCCATTTCTAGTGGGTATATGAACACCAATTCTAGTGTCCCAGGGACTTTGACGATTAATAATGGAAAGGTTTTCTGTTTTTAGCTGTGCTGCAATATCATCATCATTTACAGACGACTTCTAATTTGTTTTTAGATGTGACGTAATATCATAAGATAGATTCTGTTTTAGCAGTTGCGTAATATATTCACTTAGAGACGACTACAAATTTCTGTTTTTAGCTGTGATTAAATAGCATCATTTAGAGATGAGTTTTAATTTCTATTTTTAAATGTGATGTGATATCATCATATAGAGACCGTAGCGGATAAGAAATTAATTAAAATCAACTCTTTTCACAAAATTCACAACGATGGCTGATATCCTGGTTTTCCCAAGCAGAAAAAGGATTGACCATGTGCTTAACGAAAAAGTCGAATTCACAAGTACGTGTTGAAATGATTTTTGATCAATAGAAGCGACTTGTAAGACTTGGAAGGACTTGGCGAGCTAGTGCAAAATTCAAAAGGACTTATAAATGACCTCGGCGTCAGTCAAGAGTCAGAGAGATGGGAGCAGCGAAACAGAGACACATATAAAAAATGTAACTTCAAACTTCAAGCGACCCGGACATTATCCTCTTTCTCTTTCTCCTAATCTCATTCAACAATTACTACTAGAACATTTTGAACGAACTCTACCCTTAACCTCTCAATAATGTTTCTAACTGAACATTAATTTCTACAACTTATGTTATTCATCCTTTTTAATAAATTTCTATTTTAACATTCAAAATGTATATTTTATTATTCCACTCTTCTACACTAATCCACACATTTCAACTGACTACAAACCTTCTGATGATGATGATGAAAAACCTGATGATGATTATAACTCTGCATACATCCTGTAAGCTGTAGGGAGTTCGGTTAAGTCTGACACAAGGCCGAACCAAGAAACATTAACCAGCTACCTACGCTTCAAGACAACTACTTATTTCTGTTTTAGCTATAGTGAAATATGATCATGTTTTTAGCTGTTTAGAGACAAGTTTCTCTTTTAGGTGTTTTGAAATATCATTGTATAGAGACAACTACTTATTTCTGAGTTAACTATAGTGAAATCCAGAGAAGACGACCAATATCTGTTTTTAGCTGTGATAGGATATCATCACTTTTTCTTCTTCTTCTATGTGCCCTGTCTCTTCAGGACGTAGGCCATCATGACTTTTCACGCCTCCCTATCCCTGGCGGCTCTTAGCACACCTTCTCCTGTTACACCATATAACCCTCGTTCCACCATCCACCTGATTAGGTCCTTCAAATATGTTATCCGTTGCTTTCCCCTGTCTCTTTTTCCCTCTATCTGGCTTGTTAGTATCAGGCTCTCCAAGCCGTCCTTACTCATTGCATATCCCAGGAACTTCAGCTCTCTTCCTGATGCTCAGTATTAATTTCCTTTTTGCTTCCATCATTTCCAAAACCTCATCATTGCTCACATGCTCGATCCATGATATTCGTAGCATCCTTCTGCAGAACCACATTTCAGTTGCTTTAAGTTTTTCCTTCATCTTTGATGATATTGTCTAGCATTCATAGCCATATTGAAGAACTGACAACACATTAGAGATCCGTAATCATCCCTTGCATCAATTTTTAAAATCAACATCTGCTATTTTTTTGTTTATTGTCCAAACAATGAGAAAGAGATTTCAATCAATATAAAATGTCGACGGTCAAATACTTAAAGAGGAAAACAATTGTATTGTCTTGGCTCAATTATTAGCGAGAATTAAATCCTCTCCCCTATCATTTGCGTTATGATCCGTTCTAATATTAGGCGTTAACTCAAATTAAGAATGTAACTCTTGGCTCAACGTGGTGCTGTAGTGAACAAAACAAGATCTTCATTTAAAATTCAAATCTGACTCAGTGTTAGAAATAAACAAATTTTCTCGCATTTACAAACTTTGCTTAACACGCACAATGCTCGCGAAATTTCACACCTCGATGCGAAATGTTTGTCGTCCAATGGAAAAACCAGAATCACATCCAGGAGTGAATTCCTAAACAAAATAAAAGACGATCAAGTTTGACAGAAAGAAATGAGATGAGCGTATGTAACACATACCCTTGACAAACGTCAAACGATCGTATTATTATTGCCTCACTCTTTCTCTCTCACCTCCTTCTTTTTCGTCGTTCACCTCTCACCTGCTTCTTCTTCACCTGTCTACTTGTTATCCGCACGAAACTCTTTAAGACTGAGCGAATACTTCAAAAAACACTCCTACCCAACAAACGTTCATACATACATACATACACACACGTTCTTGTCTACGTACACATAAACTCAATCTTGCAAGCACTGCTACGAACTCTACCCATAACTTCTTAATAATATTTCTAATTGAACATTAACTTCTACAATTCATGGGCTTACGGCCTATCACGTTGAATACACCGGTTCCCGCTCGTTCACCGAAGTTAAGCAACGTTGAGCCTGGTCAGTACTTAGAAGGGTGACCGCTTGGGAATAACAGGTGCTGTAAGCGTTTAATGATAGATGTGCTTTGTGATGCAGTGGATATCGGCTCGGAAAGAGAAAATCGGTGAACCGAGTTCGAATTCCAGTTGAATACCCTGCATTCACTTAAGCACTGGTACCCTTGGGAAAGGTATTAATCCTTCCCTTTCCTCTAGTTATAGGTTAAATAACAAGAGTAGGACTTGAGGACCCTACCCTTCAAACAAATCCCATTGAATCTTGATACGCGAAAAGTAAAATGTATTACTAGACAGAAAACTTACATAAAAACAACAATAAATTGTTTTAAAAAAAAGGTATA
This sequence comes from Ascarosepion bandense, assembly GCA_037127315.1. NCBI lineage: Eukaryota > Metazoa > Mollusca > Cephalopoda > Sepiida > Sepiidae > Ascarosepion > Ascarosepion bandense. The sequence continues at coordinate 373,224 of JBBBDQ010002070.1, forward strand.
ACCAGTAATAAATAAATAAAAACATTTAGTTGGCAATAAAAGACCCGCCGAGGTTGATTTACCATAAAAACAAAATAACCACGCAAACAATCTACAATTCATGTTATTCTTTTCTATCAATAGATTTCTATTTAAACATGACTCCGATGAAATTAGATCACTAGTGTGATCACTAATTAGATCACCCTAAATACGAATTTGAACGAGATACTAGATTAGCAACTAAATCCCACCCTTTTACAGTGAAACCGATAAAATGCAGCCGTAACTTCTACTCCAACAGTTTCTTTCCTCGCACTTCCCGACTGTCGAATTCTCTTCCAAACGATTGCTTCCCCGACGGCTACAATCTCCAGGAGTTTAAATGTAAGGTCAATAGACACCTTCTAACACACTAACCTGCTCCCATTCTATCAAACACTCTTCCCATCTGCCCAACCCTCATCCTCGCTATCCTTACTCATCTGTCACCTTCCTCCTGACATTCCCTATGTCTAACCACTCCTTCTCTTTACCTTCCCCTATGTAGCCCCATGCGCAATAGTGGCAGTGGAATGCCTTGCTTGGGGTGAGATTATTAAAAAAAAAATACTTTTATTCTTCCAGAAAATCCACATATTCTAACATGCTGAATAGTTTATGATGATTACGAATAATAGTAAGTTGTAGGGAATTACTGAAATCGTAGAATGGAAAATCATGGTTTCGGTGTATGATATTTCTTGAAAATTAGATATATATGAATTTATAAAAAATAATGGCTTTGAAAATCAATAAAGACCGACAGAAAGACTGGTTAAGATAACTTTTACGTCAAACAAAGCCGTGGATCAATTTTTTAAAAGAATTTGAAAAAAAAGAAAACATTACTAAGGAGAGATAGCAATAAATAAACAGGAATTAAGAAGACAAATGATTGCCTTTACACCTTTTAGTTCAATATTGGCTGGAAAGCATGTGTGCGGATGAGAGTTCAATAAGCTACAAGTGTGAAAGCAGGAACTGTTAACATAGAATAGTTACATAAAACCAATTAAACTTCAAATAGATAAGATCTTGTAGTATGACAGTGGAAAGATTGTTATCGATTATGACGTATCCCTACCATTTCAAGTTTCTCTTCTTGACAGTAGTTATGAGGTTTTCCAATGCTTCTGTTTCTTGTCTGATGCCCCATGTATGACAAAAGGCCGAATTCAAAAACATTAACCATCTACCTATAGCTTCAGTGCAATTGTTAGCAAGATTTTCTCGCTGAATCAATTGCTATTAAGTGATGAGTCCGACCGTCGCCGGGTTCTCCATACGTTCGATCAGTTAGCAAATCACTATTCTTATTTCCAGGTTTTTTCATTTCAGATTGAAGCAGCTACCCGGTCCCAGATATTCCAAGAAAGACGTTTCTTCCAGAGACGATAGCAACAAAATAGAACTAGTTTTGAGAGCTGAATAATCAGTTCAAGACACCGCAAAACTAAAAACTATCTAGAAAGACAAGAACATCTACCCAAAATCAAAATGTGACTGTTGCGTGCACTCGCCTTGTTAATGGTTCTGTTCACCTTCCAATTAGAGACATTAGCTCCAGAATTACAAAGAGGCATCCAAGCATTAGAAATGAGATTCTGACGAAGATTAACGAAATGGTTATAAACAACCGACAATTTGAAATTATTTGATTATTTACAATAAATTTTTGTGACAAAAATATGCCGTAATGACACATATTTTCGGAACAAAAGTTTTTCGTAAATAATCACGCCGGTATAAATAAATATATATACTGTTTAATGATGAACAGAATATCTACTTAAATACGAGTATCGATCAAAAATAATGTTCAAACAAATAATTTCAAATGAGATTCTATAGAACAACCTCTCTTACATAAATTATTACCACAGAAAGTAATCACAACCTACTGTGGGAAAATCTTCTGCCCAGTCTGTCATGTCTCTTTCAAGACATGATCGCCCAAGTGTGTATCACGTATGACATTTAACTTTGACATAAATCAGTTCACAGATGACTCAGTAAAAGATGCCATCAGACAAGAAACAGAAGCATTGGAAGACCTCATAACTACTGTCAAAAAGAGAAACCTGAAATGGTAGGGACACGTCATAATCGATAACAATATTTCCACTGTCATACTACAAGATCTTATCTATTTGAAGTTTAATTACTTATATGTAACTGTAAGTTCTATGCTAACAGTTCCTTCTTTCACAATTGTAGCTCTCATCTTCACCCATGCTTTCCAGCCAATATTGAACTCAAAGATGTAAAGGCAATCATTTGTCTTCTTAATTCCTGTTTATTTATTGCTATCTCTCCTTAGTAATGTTTTCTTTTTTTTCAAATTCTTTTAAGAAATTGATCCACGGCTTTGTTTGACGTAAAAAGTTGTCTTAGCCAGTCCTTCCATCGGTCTTCATTGATTTTCAAAGCCATTATTTTTTATAAATTCATATATATCTAATTTTAAATAAATATTATGCCCCGAATCCATGATTTTCTATTCTAAGATTTTAGTAAACTAACAGTAAAACCGGGATTTTTTTTTTTAAATAGTTGATATTTTCACAAAAGTAAGAATTTTTCCTAGAGCCTGTTTTGGGCATCTTGATCTCCCGATCTGCTTGCATTGACCTTCTCGATCTCGCCGTTTGCCTGCCTTGAACATCTCGATCTTCCTGTTTGCCTGCACTGACCATCTTGATCTTCCTGTTTGACTGCACTGACCATCTCGATCTCCCCGACTGTCTACATTGACCTTCTCAATCTTCTCGTTTGACTGCATTGACCATCTCGATCTTCTCGTCTGTCTGCCTTGACCATCTCGATCTCGCCGCTTGCCTGCCTTGACCATCTCGAGCTCGCCGTTTGCCTGCATTGACCATCTCAATCTTCCCAATTGAATGCATTGACAATCTCGATCTTCCTGTTTGACTGCACTGACCATTTCGATCTCCCCGACTGTCTACATTGACCTCCATCTTCCCGTTTGTCTGCATTGACCATCTCAATCTTCGCGATTTAATGCATTGACCATCTCGATCTTCCTGTTTGACTGCACTGACCATCTCGATCTCCCCGACTGTCTACATTGACCTTCGCAATCTTCCCGTTTGCCTGCCTTGACCATCTCGATCTCCCCGTTTGCCTGCCTTGACCATCGCGAGCTCGCCGTTTGCCTGCATTGACCATCACGATCTTTCTGTTTGCCTACATTGACCACCTCGATCTTCCTGTTTGACTGCACTGACCATCTCGATCTCTCCGACTGTCTACATTGACCTTCTCAATCTTCTCGTTTGACTGCATTGACCATCTCGATCTTCTCGTCTGTCTGCCTTGACCATCTCGATCTCGCCGTTTGCCTCTGTTGACTATCTCGTTCTTTTTGTTTGTCTGCATTCGCCATCTCCTTCTTTCATTTGATATTCAATGACTGAGCAGCCAGTGGAGCTTTCGTTAGAAATTTATCACATCTGTTTAATAAAACAATTTTCCAGGAAATGTTTTTGTTCACTTCCACTGGCAGTTATCCCCGCTTTCAAATTTGTCCTCCTAATTTTTTTTAAGATAGTGCAGAATGCCAATACCTTTAGTAGGTTATTATTTTCACCTCGCGTTACTTGTGCTATACACTTTAATTGTTGCTGCGGTTGGCAGATTTCAACTGATGTCATTTTTGTTATCTGGTTTAGTTTTTTGTTTTGCAGCGCTAGGCAACAATATTCAAGGAAAGTTGATCTTGCCAAAATCCTAAGGCTTCACAAGCTCAAAGTTTTTTTTTCACTAATGATTTACGAAAGCGGTTGTGTGATTTACAGACACAGCCCAAAGTGTAGGGTCTACTCTGACGGTAGAACTTACTACCCTGTTAATGGTAAGTGATCTAAGTTTCGTACCAATTAATCTATGTCCAAAGGCGCAGAGCATTTACTAAATTTAGATTGGTATTACTGAAGACCATACTAAAGGATTATCCGTGAGAATCAAACCCACAAGGGTATTAATGGAAGACAATATTAGCTTTGTGACAATTTATCTTCGTCAAGCATTTACTGCGTTAAAATTGGTCTGGCTCACAGCCATAATGTTGGACTTGCAATCAGGATCTATCTCGCAATGTTATTAACGGGAGGTGATACTATCTTTTCAAACACTGATATACAGTGGTGGCTATAATATAAGGAACGGAAGCAACAAAGATATAAATATATGTATTACTTAAAAATAAATTTAGTGTATCGCGGCAGCAAATAATTTTCTAAACATATACTGTTAAATATAAGAGACAATGAATGTATATTATATTTAATCATGAGCCGTTCTAAGTGTCGTATTTTGGCTTTAATTTCAGTTGAAAATAAAGACAAAAATTCTCCAACATTTGGATAATTTTTTATTAATTTGGTTCTAAGCTTTCGGCTCACTTTTGTCCAGTAGCTTATTTCCTTTGTTTCATTTAATCTTTATTTTAAAAGAACTATTATGTAAATTTTTATAACTTTGTATAATATTTATGCATTACACCCTAATCTTTATTCAGTAAAAATTTCATTGCTTGTCATGCATTATTTTTTAAGTAATACACATATTTAAGTCTGTGTTGTTTCCGTTCCTTATATTATGGCCGCTACTGTACATCGAAATTACAAGGTATTTACAAAAGTTTGCTTGATTTCATTCGCGGTCTGAATTTAAAACATTCAATGCATAACATACTACAGTTATTAATTTTAGTCTTCCAAGCTAACTCTTATCTAATATAGACATTTGACATAGTTAGTAGTTAAGACTTATTCAACGTAGAAAGCTCAGAAGTAATTTTATAGTTTCACATGCTAACCGTTATATAATGCATCCATTTTGTAGGATTGCTATCTGAGAAATATTTCATGTAGGAATCTCTGATATACATGCTTTGATCTATTGTCTTCATCTTTATTGTCATATTCGTGACGTTTCGGCTGTTGTACGCCTCGACCTTCTTCAAGTGACTCGAATTTTAAACCGAATCCGCAAATTCTAGATCCTACGCTTCTCCTGATCTACATTAACGATCTCCCCGATGTAATAAGATCCCAAGTAGGCATATACGCTGACGACACTACGGTTTATTCTCCCCTCGATCAAAAATCTGCCAAGGTTGACAAAGCAAACCTTGCTGTCAAGCATGAAAAGAACCTCTAATCCGTGCTGGACTGGGGGTAAGAAATGGCTCGTGAATTTTAATGTTTCCAAAACAAAGCTGCTATCTATTAGTTATCACAGACAATCAAAGAGGCTCATCCCTTGTTCCCTGTTTAGGATGTGGTTTCCGGCTTTCTCTATTCCAATCTTCTCACTTTTTTTTCAATTGGAGTAGATAGATCTATCTATCGCCCGGTTCACACTTTCGCCACGTCTATTGAACAGGTTAAGAGGCTCATCCCTTGTTCCCTGTTTAAGATGTGGTTTCCGGCTTTCTCTTTTTCAATCTTCTCACTTTGTTTTGTTTTTTTTTCAATTGGAGTAGATAGATCTATCTATCGCCCGGTTCACACTCTACCCACGTCTATTGAACAGGTGAAGAGGCTCATCCCTTGTTCCCTGTTTAGGATGTGGTTTCCGGCTTTCTCTTTTCCAATCTTCTCACATTGTTTTTTTTTGTTTTTGTTTTTTTTTCAATTGGAGTAGATAGATCTATCTATCGCCCGGTTCACACTCCACCCACGTCTATTGAACAGGTTAAGAGGCTCACCCCTTGTTCCCTGTTTAGGATGTGGTTTCCGGCGTTCTCTTTTCCAATTTTTTCACTATTACGTAGCCCCCTGCACATCAGTAGCATTACCGCCTTGCTCGGGGTGATACGATTAAAAAAAAAAATTCCTATCCCCCATTAGTATGGAACAGGCTAGTCTCCCGAAAAACAAAACACTGCACCTCCTCGAGTTAACTCTCACAACTGATTTCAAGTGGAATGTCTATGTAGAATCCATAGCTAAATTCGCTGCTAAGAAGGCCGGTTCTCTGTGTAGGGCCGGGAAGTTTTTTTCCCGTCTGAAACCATCCTACACACATATAAATCTACCATCTGCCCGGGCATTGAATACTACGGAGAATCTGTAATGTGATCGATCCCGATTTGGCAACTCAAGTACAGTCACTTACTCACCGGCGCAATGTGGCTTCTCTGTGTCACTTCTACAAATACTTTCACGGCTTCTGCTGCGATGACCTTAGCTCACTGGTGCCCCCTGTATATGAATTTCCTCGAGCCACAAGACTAGCAAATAGAATTTTTTTTTTGTTAATCATTTCACCCCGAGCAAGGCGGAAACGCCACTGATGTGCAGGGGGTTACATAAATGTAAAAAGATTAATTAGAAAAGAGTGAGGAGTACAAACTAGTTAGAAAGGAACAATAGAAAGCAGGTGCGATGACAGATACATAGGTGGAGAGAAAGGGAAGGTTATCCAGGGGTGGGGAAAGAGCTAGAGTCCAGTGGTTAGTAGATGAGTATTGACTTTGCATTTAAATTTCTGGAGGTTGTAGCCGTCAGGAAAGCAAGAATACGGGAGCGAGTTCCACAGGCGGGAATCTTTTGTTAACACTGCACAATAAGATGTGCATCAAATGAATTTATAAATATTTAATAATTACCTATATTGCAGTTTCATCAATGAAAGAATGAAAGAATTAAGAAAATTTAGGATGTCTCCGACGAGTTTATCTTTGCTCCCGTGCCTTGTAAAATGTTGCAAAGTAATAATAACAAAAGAACCATTCTATTTTCATTTGGCAATAAATGCTAAAAATCATAAGAAAAACATCATTTCTTTTAAAAAACTGGGGTCGCCTAATAATTATGGCCGGCAGTGTATATGTCGTTGCCGAGAAAGGAAAAGTTAAAAAGGAATTGAAAAGAACTTATTGATAAAATTTCACATATTCTCCTAAAAAAAATATTTGAAGAGATTAGCAGCACTTTTGTCGGTTATCAAAAAAACAGAGATGTTTGGGAAATATTTTCAAAGAGGATAAATTCTAGGGATTTACAGTATGTCTTCAAAGTCGAAACGGCAATGATGATTATGATTCATTCAAAATTTAAACGTTATTTCGCTGGCGTTTCTTGATGTCAACCGTTAAAAGATGCCAACTTCTTATTTAAGGCTTTGTAAATGCTTATAATCGCAGATATATGTGTTTCTGTTTTTTGCTTTTTCTTTTTTTTTATTGAGACCACTCTATTGCTAAATATGTTACAGGACTCGTGAGAAAAAAACCCTTAAATCTCGGAATTATTGGCTCGGGACGTCGATAGCATTTCGATGTATTTTTATTCCCAGAAAGCAAAATAAAAAAATAAAACCTGATATTAATATTGGAATCATACAACACAATAGCTTAGGAAACAGACAGTAAATATTATGGAAATGGTTTTGTCATCAATACCAAATTGAAGAATAACACTGTACGAAGAATCACAAGAGAAACATTGAACAAGCTTATTGAAAGAACTATCAATAAAATTTATTCATTCCCTATAAAAGAAGAAAGAAATCTGAAGATCTAGAAATATCTGATGACCGATAAAGGTTATTAAGAAAGTTGATGAAAGATTGCAATATGCAATATGCCTTCTAGTCTAAGAAGTACTTCTATGCGACGTGTCCCTTCAGGACGTTAACGACCATTGCTCTTCACAGTTTCCTGAGCTTTATAATTTTTTTATATGTCCTAAAACATGTATCACCATCCATTTACTCAAGTATGCTAGGTAGGCTATACACTATTTTCCTTTTTCCTTCTTGCCTTCAAACTGTTCTTTGAGTATCAAATTTATTATAGCCTAAAGCCTTAAAGGATTGATTCGTAAATTTAGTGATATAAATGGGTGATTCGTCGATTTGCTGGTATAGTAATTGTTTGTTTGTTTTTTGTTTTTGTTTTGTTTTGTTTTGTTTTGTTTTGATCGTTTCACCCCAAGCAAGGCAGTGCCGCCACTGATGCGCAGGGGGCTACATAAGAGAGTAAAAGTTTTTGGGTTCATCCCCCTCCCATCAGTTCATTTTTCATTAAATGTTATATTGTACATATTATTGTACGTATTATATTGTATTGTACATATATTTTATATTGTATATAAATACATTTCTTATTGTCATGGGTTATTTCTCCACTTTTTTTAGGTGTCCCTTGTAAGTTTGTGACATTATGGTGTTTGAAAGATTGGGAGTCGATGGATGGCTTCTTGTGGTGATTGTGCAAATTGTAACGAGTGAATGGGTCGTGAAAGTGTTTAGCTAGGTATAGGATAGTTCAGTGAGTACCAACCTTTTCCCCTCCCCTTTTCGGCTTTGTGCCACAATTTTTGTATTTTTACAAGAATAAATATCGTTATAGGGGTGTCAAAGAAAGGGCAAGAGAAGGATGGGGATACAGGTGTGAAGACAGTTGCGAAGATAGAGAAAAAGGAAAAGATCAAGAATCACTGGAAGATATAGAAAGGACGAGGGAAGGACTGGAGTCAAGGTTAAGAGTTGGGAATTGACATTACATTTAAATTCCTGGAGGTTGTAGCCGTCAGGAAAGCAAGTATACGGAAGGGCGTTTCACAGGCGGGAAATGCGAGAAAAGAAGCTGCTGGAGAAAAATTGTCGGCTGCATTTGGTGGGTCTAACTGTAAAAGGTGGGACCTTGTTGCCAGGCTGGTTGGTCGAGTAAATTTTTGTGGAGGGGGCATCAATGACCTAAGTTCGTTGGAGCAGAAAACATGAAAATATTTGTAGAAGAGACAGAGGTAAGCCACATCGAACCTGTGAGAAAATGGCTGAAGTCAAGCTGCTAGGTCTTGACCGATCACTTTACAGTCTCTCCTTTGAAGTCTGTCGGCAAGCCCGAGATGAATGACAGGGGCGCTTGACAAGATATGACAAGAGTATTTTTTTTACGGTTTTGTGCGTTCAATCCTTGGAGAATAAATGGTTTGTTCCGAACTGAAACCTTTATTTGATAGATGACTCCCGTTAGTTTCTAATCTAAACTTATTTATAAATGAAATTTTGTCTGTGTGTGTGTATGTGTGTATGTGTGTCTGTGTATCCGTTACCTATAGACTCCGAAACGGCTGAACCGATTTTCTTGAAAATTTACACAGTTGTACTATAAGCGTCTGCGAGTGTTCTTAGCTAGGTTTTGTGTTGAGGTACCCTCGATAAATATCGAAAATCAATAATCGAAAAAATCGGGTTATAGAAGAAGTGGTCCGATTTTAATCAAATTTGATACACTCATAGACAAAGACATAAGAAACGATATTCAGACGTTTCAACGTTGCAGTTCTTTAAATAGTGCAGAAAATTGATTATATATATATATATATATATATATATATATATATATATATATATATGTATAACAGGCAAGATGTTTTTGATTTTTGTCTGTTTATCTGTCTGTATGTCCTTTATACAAATCCACAATTTTTATCCGATTCTCACCAAACTTCACACAAATATATTTTAGGCTGGGTCTGAGCTCCAGGACCATAGATTAGTTTTAAAGCTTTCATTACACCCGAGCAACGCCGGGCTATACTGCTAGTGATATATATTCTGTTTCTGAGTCTGAATGCAAGCCACCCGGTCCAGATTGAATTCTGATGTATGCCGGAAAGGAATATCAGTGAAAAATAAGTGTAAGAATGATACTTGACACGGGAAATAGATAGCAGGGATTGATTATACGTAGGTACAATGAACCATAAGGTATACAAAAGCAATCAACGAATAGGAGCGGAATAATCGATCAGGTAGAGAATGCCTTCGCCTATCACGTATGCCTCTGACTGTTCCCTCTAGTCCAGCTTGTCACTGTCCTTTATCGACTAGATCCTTCCATTATGGGGTATGCTAGGATGTTCCACTATAACACTAAAAAGTCAACTTGTTTTATATTACAATTAATAACTACGCTAAGTCCAAAAGATTTAAGAACTCTATAGAATAATTTTCTAAGTCTATCAACCTTAACTCCAGTAGATTTATTTATTATCATGAGTCCATAATCTTTATAAAGTCCTATATTATTTAAATCGACGTTCTTATATGCCGTGAGTTTGTACAGAAGAAATAATTCAACTAAATCTGAAGACTCTGCAGACTCCAGAGCTCCCTTAGCTAAATAAAAATCATCAGCTGAAATTTGAATTCACTGTTTGTTATCACGAATCAAAACTGACTTTCTGCAGTTCAAAATTATGTTAATTTCCTCTTTAGGAATGTCTGAATAGCTTTTTTTCAATAAAACATTTATTGCGATCACTAGTAACTACTTGATGAGATATTTTTCTTTCAATGTACAATTTTGTAGTAGTCTGTAGTTTGTACAAGTTCTAAATGTATAATTAATAATAAATATTCGTTGCTCTATATTTATATTGAGCACTGTTTTCAATTAATGTTTTGAACATTACAATTATCTTCTTCGTTCCTTCCTCATTCATTTGTAGAATGATACTTGCCACGGGAAATAGATAGCAGGGATTGATTATACGTAGGTACAATAAACCATAAGGTATACAAAAGCAATCAATGAATAGGAGCGGAATAATCGATCAGGTAGAGAATGCCTTCGCCTATCACGTATGCCTCTGACTGTTCCCTCTAGTCCAGCTTGTCACTGTCCTTTATAGACTAGATCCTTCCATTATGGGGTATGCTAGGATGTTCCACTATCACAAATTCACAATTATTTCTTCTATTTTTTATGTGCCGTGTCCCTTCAGGACGTCGGCGATCATGGCCTTCTACATCTTCCTATCCCTTGTAGCTCTTAAGAACCCTTTCTCCTGTTATCCCGTTCATTCCCCACTCCGCCATCCATCTGCTTAAGTATCTCATGCGTTGCTTTCCCCTGTCGCTCGTTCCTTCTCTCTGACCTGTGAGTATCATATTCTCTAAGCCCTTTTTCCTCATTACATGTCCCGAAAACTTCAGCTCCTTTTTTTTTTCATGTTAACTATAAGTTTCCTTCACGTTTCTATCTTCTCCGAAACCTTGTCGTTGCCAATATATTCGGTTCATGGCATCCTCAGCATCCTTCTGTAAAAGCACATTTCGGTTTTTGCATAATAAAAAAATTTCCAAATGTTAGAGATTTTTTGTCTTTATTATCACCTGAAATTAAAGCGTAAATGCGATGTTTAGAACGGCTTATGATTAAACATAATAGACAATCATATGTTTAGAAAAAAATATGTATATATATAATACTAGCAATATAGCACGGCGTTGCTCGGGTGTAATGAAAGCTTTAAAACTAATCCATGGTCCTGGAGCTCAGACTCAGCCTAAAGAATATTTGTGTGAAGTTTGGTGAGAATCGGATAAAAATTGTGGATTTGTTTAAAAGACATACAGATAAACAGACACACACACACACAAATATCTTGCCATCTTGCCTTTTTTATATATATATATATATATATATATATATATATATATATATTATCGATTTTCTGCACTATTGTAATAATTGCAACCTTGAAACTTCTGAATATCGTTTCTTATGTCTTTGTCTATAAGTGTATCAAATTTGATTAAAATAGGACCACTCCTTCTATAACCCGATTTTTTCGATTATCGATTTTCGATATTTATCGGGGTACCTCAACACAAAAGCTAGCTAAGAACACTGCTTATAGTACAACTGTGTAAATTTTCAAGAAAATCGGTTCAGCCGTTTCGGAGTCTATAGGTAACGGAAACACACACACACACCCACACAGACAAAGTTCCATTTATAAATAAGTTTAGACTCGATTGTTCAGATTTAAATAAGGCTCTTTTTCTCCTCGTGTATATTTTCTTCATTAGTCTTTGCTTTATGAGTACACCTCTCCTACTCCCATGTATTGTTTAAATAGTAATACTTGTGTCAGAAAATAATTACTATCTCCCTCCAAAATCCTTACAACTTCAATATATGTTTAGGCTTTAAATAACCTGCAAAGGGTAGATAAGCCGTAAAACACAAATCAATCAATCGTTTTCAAGCTTAACGACAAACGTAAAAAGCGCCCAATTAGTAACGATCGTTGAAACTCATCTTCTAACTCTGCGGTGAAATCGAGACGTTGTTTTTTGTTCAGATTGCTATTTGGCTGTCTACTTGCCTGAGTTCAACGTGACACTTAAGAGACAAACATCAAGTTTATAGTTTACCTTGTATCCCTGAATAGGATCTTCGTTGTTCCGATAACTTACTCCTCTGAAAGTGACACGGACGCTATCTGGGCCATGGGAATAAATATTTACTTCAGTCGGATACAAAACAGGAGCTGAAAGAAAATAAAAATAATATTGTTCAATATTGCAGAATCATACTGCCAAGAAAATTAAAAAGAAAAAGTAACCTCAAATACCCAGAGATAATTTGCAAAAGCCTGACGATTCGCTTAGCGTTAGCATAAGTACTGGTAATGGCCGAAAGAAAAGGGAGATAATTTTCTGCAAATACAATCGGTTAAAACGTATCTATCAACATCTGAAAGTATTCGGCGAGAAATAAAAATAAACACGAACTTTAGAAAATTAACGTAAAATAAACTTATTTGAAAACATTTATGAGAAATTATAATATATAAATTCGATAAGTGGATGTGTGTTGCGGTGCAGTGGATATCGCCTCGGAATGAGGAATCAGAGAGCTGAGTTCAAATTCCAGTTGATTTCCTTGCATTCAATTACGGGCGAAAATCATTGGAAAAAGTACTAATCCGTCTCTTCTCCCTCCAACTAAGGGTTAACTGACAAGGCATATTGGGTTTTATAGCCTTGGTTGACAACAATTCTACTACAGAAGATAATGATAACCTACTACGATACAATATTCTGCCCAGTCAGTCATGTCACAAAAGAGACATTATCACACCAGTCTATATCACGTATGGCATTCAACTGACAATAAGAAGTTAGATTGACAAAATTGGACGATATTATTCAGCCAAACGAGTTTGAAAGAATTATTGCTGCCGAGATTAGACCATTTAAAAGTGCTACGTGACATCTGTCTTCCTGTGTGAATAGCAATAACCTTTTACAAAGAAGAGTCCTGAACTGCTATGTAATATCAATCCTCCTATATGGCAATAAATGCTGGACAATCTCCTCAAAGATTTTAAAAAAACTTGACACAACAGAATTATGTCACTACAAAGAATAGAGTCCTGAACTGCTCAATCCTCCTATATGGCAATAAATGCTGGACAATCTCCTCAAAGATTTAAAAAAAACTTGACACAACAGAATTATGTCACTACAAAGAATAGAGTCCTGAACTGCTATGTAATATCAATCCTCCCATATGGCAATAAATGCTGGACAATCTCCTCAAAGATTTAAAAAAAACTTGACACAACAGAATTATGTCACTACAAAGAATAGAGTCCTGAACTGCTATGTAATATCAATCCTCCTATATGGCAATAAATGCTGGACAATCTCCTCAAAGATTTAAAAAAAACTTGACACAACAGAATTATGTCACTACAAAGAATAGAGTCCTGAACTGCTATGTAATATCAATCCTCCTATATGGCAATAAATGCTGGACAATCTCCTCAAAGATTTAAAAAAAACTTGACACAACAGAATTATGTCACTACAAAGAATAGAGTCCTGAACTGCTATGTAATATCAATCCTCCTATATGGCAATAAATGCTGGACAATCTCCTCAAAGATTTTAAAAAAACTTGACACAACAGAATTATGTCACTACAAAGAATAGAGTCCTGAACTGCTATGTAATATCAATCCTCCTATATGGCAATAAATGCTGGACAATCTCCTCAAAGATTTAAAAAAAACTTGACACAACAGAATTATGTCACTACAAAGAATAGAGTCCTGAACTGCTATGTAATATCAATCCTCCTATATGGCAATAAATGCTGGACAATCTCCTCAAAGATTTAAAAAAACTTGACAAAACAGAATTATGTCACTACAAAGAATAGAGTCCTGAACTGCTATGTAATATCAATCCTCCTATATGGCAATAAATGCTGGACAATCTCCTCAAAGATTTTAAAAAAACTTGACACAACAGAATTATGTCACTACAAAGAATAGAGTCCTGAACTGCTCAATCCTCCTATATGGCAATAAATGCTGGACAATCTCCTCAAAGATTTAAAAAAAACTTGACACAACAGAATTATGTCACTACAAAGAATAGAGTCCTGAACTGCTATGTAACATCAATCCTCCTATATGGCAATAAATGCTGGACAATCTCCTCAAAGATTTTAAAAAAACTTGACACAACAGAATTATGTCACTACAAAGAATAGAGTCCTGAACTGCTCAATCCTCCTATATGGCAATAAATGCTGGACAATCTCCTCAAAGATTTAAAAAAAACTTGACACAACAGAATTATGTCACTACAAAGACTAGAGTCCTGAACTGCTATGTAATATCAATCCTCCTATATGGCAATAAATGCTGGACAATCTCCTCAAAGATTTAAAAAAAACTTGACACAACAGAATTATGTCACTACAAAGAATAGAGTCCTGAACTGCTATGTAATATCAATCCTCCTATATGGCAATAAATGCTGGACAATCTTCTCAAAGATTTAAAAAAAAACTTGACACAACAGAATTATGTCACTACAAAGAATAGAGTCCTGAACTGCTATGTAATATCAATCCTCCTATATGGCAATAAATGCTGGATAAACTCCTCAAAGATAAAAAAAAAAATTGACACAACAGAAAATTAAGTATAACAGTTGACAGTTATTTTTTTCGGTTTGTAGACGATGAAAATAATAATAATAATAATAATAATAATAATAATAATAAAGGGCAGTGAAAGACCACAAACCTCCGCCAGGGCAATAACGACATCATCTCAGCGATTAGCAAGAGATGATTATTAAAATGAGAAATAATAGCTGTAATGAACTTGACCGCTCTCAACAGTGAAAATACAAAGAAACTGAACTCCATTGCTGTCAAAAGGAAATAAACACTTAAAATAAAACAGGGGAGGTAATTCAGTATTTGGCATTTGAAAGGGAAAATGAAATATTATTAATAAAACCGGAAAAATAATCCAGAAACTGTATCCCATACCGGATCGAACACAAAATCAACCAACCGACAGAAAAGTAGACAAACGCGACTGAATACAATACCTCCACCTTAAGCTGAAAGTAATAATAATAATAATAATAATAATAATAATAATAACAATAGTCGCCCATATACCATATATCAAAAGTTAATCGCTCAGACCACAAAAACAGAAAGTGTTTTTTCTTATTGACATGGCAATACCCGAAGACTGCAATGTATCTTTGAAGATCTTTAAAAACTCTCAAAATATAATGACTTTGAATTGTAAACCTAAAATATGTGGCACATTAGAACAACGATATTTCCAGTTGTAGTTGGATATTTATTATGTAGTTGGATATTTATTATTACCACTCATGATGATAATATTAAAAATAAAACTTAAAAACGGGCTAGCTAACTGGTTTCGCATATCGCTTAACCAAGGTTAAGAAATAATTATTATTTTGAGAAAATGAAGATGCAGAGAATATATATATATATATATATATATATATATATATATATAGAGATAGATAGATAGATAGATAGATAGTTGTGTGTGTGTGTGTGTGTGTAGGTAAGGGGTAAATAAGTATATATGTACACATTAATATACAGATATTAATCAATATATGTATATTTATTAATATATATATATATATATATATATATATAGTCATACAAAGCTGTTTCAGTATATATATATATATATATATATATATATATATAGTCATGCAGTGCTGTATCACAGCTCATCAGTACGGTTGGACATCCGATTACTTTTACCCAGGATTGAAACCCGACCGAATTGGCGTCAGTCAGCGATTCTACCTCTGAGCTATGGGAGGCAGACTTTTTAGCGTATGATGTATCATACGCCAGTAGTTTGAGTGCTCCAATTCATTACTGAATGAGCGATATGAGCTGAATATATCGAATGAAATTGGACAAGATTAATAGAATAAGTAAAAAACATGTACGAAAAGGGTCGTTAATTCAACATATTTCACTTTATTTAGTTTCTTCAAATATTTGTCACTCAGACAATGATTTAAAAAAGAAAAAAATTTGAAAATTCAAAGAGACAGTGTGTTGATTGAACTTTGGTTTCATTG
Source organism: Ascarosepion bandense (assembly GCA_037127315.1). NCBI lineage: Eukaryota > Metazoa > Mollusca > Cephalopoda > Sepiida > Sepiidae > Ascarosepion > Ascarosepion bandense. Next base: position 389,472 of record JBBBDQ010002070.1, read on the forward strand.
TTCAGATACGTTCCATGTGTAATAAAGTAATAGATGATAATTTTTAAATGTAAAAAGTCTATGCCTGTTTATATGTATGTGTGCCAAGTGTAATAAAAGCAATATTTGTATATTTTAAATGTAAGTGTGTATGAATGTCTGTTTAAATGTACGTATGTGAAAATAATGCACGAGTCAATTGTATTTAAACGAGGGATGGTTTTTACATTGTGGTGAAGTGGATATCAGTTGGGAACGAGAAATCAGAGAGCCAAGTTCAAATTCCAGTTGAATTCGTTGCATTCACTTACACACAAATACCCTTGAGAAAGGTATCAATCCGTCTTTTTTCCCTCCAGCTCTTGATTAAATAGCAGGAAAAATTGGGTTTTATAGCCTTGGTTGGCAACCAATCTACCACAGAAAATAATGCGTACCTATTGCGGAAAAATCTTCTGCCCAGTCATTCATGTCTTTCGAGACATGATCGTCCAAGCGTATAGCACTTAACTAATAATGTATGAGAAATTTCATTGTGGTTTAAAGAATGAAAGTGCGAGTTTAGAAGTCGGTAACGTTAACTAATATAACAAATTATATCACGTCATCCCATAAATTCTGTCCGATTTTTGAATAAAGAAAACAAGTGACCAAAACGTTGTATTTAATCAAAATCTAATCATCAATGTACATTTCCTGATTTTCTATGATTTCCTTCCTTCTATTTTTAAGCTGATTAATCCCATTAAGGTAAATCTCTTTTGGTTTTGAAGTAAAGAACTCTGTAATGTCAGTTTCGATCTCCTCCTGGCTTGTGAAAATTATTCCCTGCAAATTATTTTGTAAACTACGAAACAAATGGTAGTCTGAAGAGGCAAGGTCAGGAGACTAAGGTGGATGTGAAAATTTTTTTCCAACCAAGCTCTTCGATCTTCTGTGATGTGATTTTGCAGTGTGAGGTCTTGCATTGTCTTGATTAAACATCACATTAAAGGGTCTTTTTTCTTCAAAGCTTGGTTCAAACGCTCTAATTGCTGACAGTAGACTTGAGCATTGATTGTTGCATTAGGTGGTACCAATTCAAAGTGAATTACTCCTTTACAATCCCACCAGATAGAAAGAAGAACCTTTTTCTCTTGAAGTTCCTTTCTCGGTTGTGGTTGAGCCTTTTCCCCTTTACCAAGCCACTGTTTACGACGTTTAACATTAAGATAGAAGATCCATTTTTCATCATCAGTTACAAGTCTATTCATAAATGGTGAAATGAGTTTGCGAGAATGAAGCGAAAAGCAGATGTCAACTCGGGATTTGCGGTTACTTTCAGACAATTCATGAGGTACATATTTTTCAAGTTTAGGAATTTGTTGAAGATGACGATGAACAGTTGTATAGTTTGAACTAATGTTTATTGCCAATTCTTCAACTGATAATGCACAATTTTCTTCAAGTGCTGCCACAAGAAGCTTATCATTGAACTCAACTGGATGACGTGTTAAATCTCCAACTTCAAGGCAAAAATCTCCACTTCTGAATTTTGCAAAACATCGTCTGCAAGTTCTTTCATTCAAGCACTCATTTCCATAAGCTGAGTGGATGTTTCGAGCCGCTTCTGTTAAGAAGTTTCCTTTTTTTGTATTCATAAAGCATGACGTACCTTACATGCTCTTTGGACACCTGCATGTTAGAAGGGCTATAATCAAAATATTTCTTACTTCTATTAATCTGAAAATAAAATTTAGTTACTTTGAAAGTATCCAAATGCATAAAAATAGTTTTAATTTCATTTGATATTCTAAAATATTATAAAATTATATTCAAATTTAATGAAGTTAAATTCGGACAGAACTAATGGGATGACCTGATGTTTCTATTTAAAATTGTAGTAAAATAATGTATACAAATATCAATCGAACTTTATTTAAACAAATAAATAAATTTTGAAAGTAAGCTTTTAACAGTTGATATATTATATAACGAACTAGTCATTTATATATATATATATATATATATATATATATATATATATATATACATGTGTGTGTGTGTATCTATTTATCTATCTATATATATATATGAATAGTGCGTGTATCTATCTATCTATCTATCTATATATATATATATATATATATATATGAATAGTGTGTATCTATCTATATATATATATATATATATATATAAATATCAATCGAACATTATTTAAACAAATAAATAAATAAATTTTGAAAGTAAGATTTTAACAGTTGTGATATATAACAAACTATTCATTTATTTATGTGTGTGTGTGTGTCTATCTATCTATCTATCTATATATATATATATATATATATATATATATATATATATATATATAAATGTTCGATGCTTCAGGCTTAAATAAGGCTCGTTTTCTCTTGTATATTTTCATTATTAGTCTGTGCACACGTAGGCCAGACACCACTTATGTACGGCAGAACAACTGGCGATATGCCCGCGTATGAGTTGAGGATGACAAAATATTACACGGCGGGGAACAACTCGTATACGTCTGTAGACGCAGAAATGAATTTTTGATTAAGAACGTTACTGTGAGATAATCATAAAGCTGTTAAAACATTCTTTCCACTACATCGCCGTTGTGTAATGGTTAACAACACCTGCTACAACTGAGTAGTAAGTTCTATCCTCGCTAGGTACCCCATATTTTTGGCCTTATGCCACATCTAAGCCGCACTTAGAAAATTACGTTTGGATGCACCTTGACTTGGTGTAATGATTAGCAAGCTTGTCTCGCTAGAATCATTACAATTAGGTAGTGAGTTCAATCCTCGCTGAGTGCCCCATACATTTGACCTTGAACCACATCTGAGCTGCGATTAGAAAATTATCTTTGTAGCAACTGTATGTTGTGTAATGGTGTAATAAAGCTTGTCTCTATAGAACTTGCTACAATTGTGTAGTGAGTTCGATCCTGGTTGGGGGCCTTGCGCCACATCTAATCTGCGCTCAAAAAGTCACATTTGAGATACTTTGATATGGTGTAATAGTTATCAAGTTTGTTTCGTTAGAAAAATTACGACTGAGTCGTGAGATCGATCTTCAGTGGCTATCCCATATTCTCTACGCTTAGATGATCACCGATTCCTCAATATATGCATCCTGGCCTCCTGGATAGCACGCCTTGCCTAATATGGTGGTATGAAGAGCACAATGGTAAGAATCTCTGTTTTTCACCTCCCTCTGCCTGCTACACACGTTCACCCATATTCAGTATGAGAGGCCACGTAACAGACACCTAATTACGGAATTGAGTTTCCCGTCCTTTTCAACTGTCCGCTGATTGTGTGACCTCTAACAAATAAGACGCACGGGAAATCAGCTCAATATATATATATATATATATATATATATATATATATATATGTGTGTGTGTGTGTGTGTGTGTGTGTGTGTGTGTGTGTGTGTGTGTGTGTATATATATATATTTAAGATATATATATTATTATATACTATGTTACATATATATATATATATATATATATATATATATATATATATATATACATACATACATACATGTATATATATACATACATATATATATATATATATATATATATATATATATATATATATATATATATATTACTCTCCCTAGTGAGTTACCACTTTAGAGAGGGGAAAATTTCATAAACAGCAGTTATTTATGGCAGTAATCACTCTTTTATACAGATTTCATTGAAAATAACAGGAACGGTATTATCATTAAGTATCTTATATAATTTTTCATGTGTTCCTATGATTTCTTTTTCATTTTAGAACTCAAATTATCTAAGAATTGTCAAAAGTTTTGGTTTTTTGGGCGCTATATATACAGGTTTTATTAAAACTAACAGACAATATTTTAGGGTTAACTTTTTTATGTAATTTTTCATGTGATCTTTACATTTTTTTCTTTTGAGGACATAAATTATATAAAAAATGTATAAATTATATAAAAAATGTATAAATTATATAAAAAAGAACCCTAATATGGTCATCTGACGTGCCGATAAATCCAACACGTATGTAATTTTGGATAAATTGGATTACCACAAGAAATTACTCTACTTCCTAGATGATCGATTGAAATTCACAAGACTAAATAGGAACCCCACAGAATCTCTAAAAACATATGTTAATAAACTCATAACATCTCACAATGCCGTTGTAGAATCATGGAATATCAACAAACTTGCTGTCAATTATCAACCTGTGTACTTATAGGGTAACATTAAAATGCACAAATCCGAATATTCCTTACCACCTATCATTTCTCATATACCTACACACATATACCAATTTTCAAAATTCCTGAATGATACTATCACTCCATACTTACCTACTAATCATATCATTAAGTCCTCCGACGAATTCCTACAAATTCTTAAATCTACAACTCTAAAGTCAGGCACCCTTGTGTCTCTCGACGTCGAAAACTTATTTACTGTCCCTGTTTCTGCAACCATTGACATAATCATTAATTCTTCAATCTGACCACCCTCTATCAATTCTAATACTATCAAAAACCTTTGCTTACCTGTACAACGAAATACCCTTTTCACGACCTGGAAGCCCACATCTATACACAAATCAACGAAGTAGGTATTGAAAACCTTCTTGGTCCATGCTTCTCTAACTTTTACATGTTCCACACAGAAAACACAGTTTTAAAAAATACCGTACCGACAATATATGTCTGCTACGTAAATGATATTTTCATCTTAACTGAGAACAAAAACGAAATTGATAATCTTAACAACTACATTTGAAAAAGATTCCGTCCTCAACTTTACATATGAGCTTAGCCCAAAAAAAAAATAATCATCAATTATACAAAATACAAAATCTATTATACAAAATTTAAAACAGCTAACCTAATCGCTAAAAATTACATTTCACCGGCAAGATCCAAAAAACAGCAAGCCAATAATATTCACTAATTTACAAATCCTTTTAAAAACTGATTTTTTATATAATTTATGTCCTCAAAAGAAAAAAATAGGTTACAAATGGAAAATTACCTAAAAACTTAACCATAATATCTTCTCCGTCATTTTTAATGAAACCCACATAAAATGGAGATTTCTGTCTATATATATATATATATATATATATATATATATATATATATATATATATATATATACAATGCACATACACACACATATATATGTATATATATTAATGGATATGCATATATTATCCTACGTCTATGGCACGCCTCGGAGTTTCATGCGTTATGCAATTATCAGTTTGAAATATGCACCTGATGATTGCATAACGCATGAAACTACGAGTCGTGCCATAGACGTAGGACAATATGCATGTTCATTAATATATATATATATATATATATATATATATATGCTATAGTCATCCGCAGACAGATATGTTTCGCTGTATTGCAGCTCATCAGTACGGCTTAGACTCCGTTCGCTTCCTAACCCAGGCTTGAAACCCGACCGAATCGAGCGTCCGGCAGAAGACGGTAGGCTTTATAGCGCGTATAAACACGCCCAATAATTAGAGTGCTCCAATTCATCATCGAATGAGCGATGCGTATATGCCGGGGTAGCTAATATATATATAATACAGCCCTGTTCATACATTGAGCAGTGTTTTATTAACACCTGAATAATAATACTATACATATGGACACCCTCCTAATATGTATTGTATAATAATTCTGCTTGTTCCTTACTCAGTTAGTTACTTAGTTCCTCTGTCCGTTACGCCACTTACCTTCTACACGAACTTTTCCTTCCCCTCTATCTTTTTATAATCTATAAACGTTACTCACCTCAGCCTTTCTCTCACCTTTGCCAAACGGAAGGGTAGTAAAGAGTAATAGAGTAGGAGGAGAGAGCCTATAGCATTACCGTGGCAGTAGAAGCTTAAGCTGGTGATTGTAGCAGTAATTGTGTATGTGTGTGTGTGTGTACTGTACAATATAGTAGTTTTTTTTTTTTAATCATATCACCCCAAGCAAGGCGGTGACGCCACTGATGCACATGGGGCTATTTAAGAGTAAAATGATTGGAAACAAGAAAGCCGGAAACCACATCCTAAACAGGGAACAAGGAATGAGCCTCTTCACCCGTTCAATAGATATGGGTGGTGTGTGAACCGAGCGATAGTTTAGTCTATCTTCTACAATCGAGAAAAAAAAAAGAAAAAAAAGTGAAAGAAGATTGGAGAAAAAAAGAAAGAAAGCCGGCAACCACATCTTAAACACTGAGGCCCATGGGGCTACGTAAGGGTAAAAAGATTGGAAAAGAGAAAGCCGGAAACCACATCCTAAACAGGGAACAAGGAATGAGCCTCTTCACCTGTTCAAAAGACGTGGGTTTGCTGCAGAGGTGAATCCATGTTTCATCCATTGTCACATATTTATGCAAAAACTCCTTGATGCGTTGAAACAGTTGCAAACAATGCTTTGAATCGTCAAAACGTTGTTTTTGATTGTCTGTGAGCAAACGTGGCACCCACTTTGAACACAGCTTTCTCATTGACAAATCATCACGCAAAATGGTGAATACCCTGCCTTCTGATGTGTTCAAATTCTCTGCTATCTCACGCAACTTCAATTTATGATCGGCCAGAACTAGTTTGTGTGTGTGTTTTTTTGTTTTTTGTTTTGTGTGTGCGTGTGTGTGTGTGTGTGTGTGTATGTGTGTGTGTGTGTGTGTGTGTGTGCGTGTGTGTGTGTGTGTCTGTGTGTGTGTGTTTTCCAGTACAACTACCGATTTTGGACGATCAGAGTTTAAAGTCAGCAGAACATTTAACCGTTGTCTTCGACGGAGCAGAGTCCGAATAACACATATCAAGTTATTGCTTTGCTTGAACAGTATTTTCCCATCAGAAAGCAATGCTTTATCAACACACGAGATTCAGATTTTTGTATTGTTTTGAAAATTTGCGACAATAGCTTCACTTAAATAACTGTAATTTGTAAACAAATAATCCGATTGGGCTCAAATTTTTTAAGGCGCTATTTGAAGGTTAGTACTTCATAAAATCCATATGAATTTTTAATTAGTGGCGTCATCTGTATGTTAGGCCCGGGACTTATTGAGTGATGCGTTATGACACGAAATAAAAATCGTTAGTGTTATCTTGTAAGGGACACGAAGGTTAGTGGAGAAAGAATTCATTGGGCAGATTGAATGGCCGTAAACCCATACACATCCACCCACATGCGCATGAATACGTATACACATGTATACATATACGCACATACATATACACTCACACGCATATATATATATATATATATATATATATATATACATTATAAATCATATTTTAGAACATGTACAAAATTTTATAAAAATCCACTACAAATAGTACACTTGTTTCTACATTGAAACTACAATGTCTTCTCAGGTGGTGTGGACAGGAATGGAAAACCTCTTTTTTATATTTCTTGTATTTAAATGTACGATTTGTAGTGGATATATATAAAATTTTGTACATAAAATATAATTTATAATAAATATTCACACCTCTATATATTATATATCAAGCACTGTTTTAAATTAATGTTTTGGACGTTGTAAAAATTTTTTTTTCCTTCGTTCTTTATTCAATCGGATATATATATATATGCGTGTGTGTGTTTGTATGTATGTATAATGTGTATACGTATACGTGCGCATGTGGGTAGATGTGTATGCGTTTACGGTCACTCAATCTATCCAATATATATATATATATATATATATATATATATATGCATACAAAATACAAATGTCTTATGGATATATACACTCTCTTATTCACACATCCACCTATCAAACAAACTTCACATATACACACAAAAGGTAGATACATTCAAATGCAGACATGAGACAAAAGAGGCATATATATCAACTACATAGGAAGATTACCACCACAATTTCCTCAATACGCAAAATTTATGAAAGGATAGTTTACATTAAAAAAAGGAAATCTACAAGCCTGATAGAGTGGAGTGAGACACCCACCCATATGCATATGAATACGTATACATATATATATACATACAGATATAAGCATACATATATATGCATACACAAAAGCGTATACACAAAAGTGTATAAAAAAATTAATACTAACACATATTTACATAAATGTACACATATACACAGAAAAGAACCTATATTTCATTACATTTTTTTTTTTAATCATATCACCCCGAGCACGGCAGTAATGCCACTGATGTGTAGGGGGCTACGTAATAGTGAAAAGTTTGGAAAAGAGAAAGCCGGAAACCACATCCTAAACAGGGAACAAGGGATGAGCCTCTTAACCTGTTTAATAGACGTGGGTGGAGTGTGAACCGGGCGATAGATGGATCTATCTACTCCAATTGAAGTTATATAACACAAAGTAGTTGGACACATATACAAGCATATACATCAAATGCATAGGATGACTCAACCACAATTTCTTCAATACGCAAAAATTATCAAAGATCAAGTGTGATATAGCGGGATCATTTGAATGCCAGTACCAACACATATATACGTGTGGTGCAGTGGATATCGGAGCGAGAAATAGGGAAGCCGAGTTCGAATTTCAGTTGAATTCCCTGCATTCACTTACGCACATATACCCTTGGGAAAGATATTTACCCGTCTCTTCCCTCCAGTTATGGATTAAATAACATGACAGATTGAGTTCTATAGCCTTGGTTGGCAACCACTCTACCGCAGAAAGCAATGGCAACCTACTGCGGGGTGATCTTCTGCCCAGTCAATCATGCCTCTTTCGAGACATGATCGCCCAAGTGTGTTTCGCGTATGGCCCTTAACTGACTGAATACTCTGCTTAGCTTTTGGAATGCATCTTTGGCTATCCCAATGGGTCTTCAGATTTCACTTCACCTTGTTAAAACATTAAACATTTCCGAGATATTTAAATTCGAAGAGTGATAGGATACCATGGACCGAACATGTGAACAATAAGGTTTTGGATAAGATGCAAACGAAAAGGAAACTTAATATAAGGAAGAGACAACTGAGGTTTCTTGGACATGTAATGAGGAAGGAGAGCCTGGAGAATCTAACACTCACATGACGGATAGAGAGAGACAGAGGAAAGCAACCCGTGATCTAGTTGATAGACTTGAAAAGATGGATGGCGAAACGGGGTTTGGAAGAGATACTAAGAATAAAGTGTTCAGAGCGACAAGTGATAGCGGCAAGTGGAAGCCTATGATCGCCTACGTCCTGAAGGGACACGGCACATAAAGAAAGATTTTTTTTTTTTTTGTTATGGTGTCTTCGATTTGTAATTTGCATTCTGGGCTCAACATTTTGCCAACAATGATATCCTCTTTCTTCTTGTAAATGATATTTAGTTCTTTCTTCTTGCTTTCCTTCACAACCTTTTGTAGAAGTTCTTGTAGTTTTCTGTCCGTGTCTGCTAACAACACAGTGTCATCTGCATATTTTATATTGCTAAGATTTTGACCGTCAATAACGAATCGTGGTAGGACTTCGAACTATCTCAGAACCGCCTCACTGTATATTTAAGATATCTGGCGAGAAGACACATCCTTGTCTTACATCCCCTTTCTTTTTTTGTATATCTACCGAACTAATTTTCCATCTGTATACAGGAAGTTTGTTACTAGTATAGGTTGTTGATTATTCTAGAATCCTTCCCAAATCTGTTTTATAAAAGGTCCAAAATAATGATTTTCAACCTTTATTGAGCCATGGACCATTTTTACTTTTAAGTTTTTTTGGTGGACCCCATAACCATCTGATGAAATAAAAAGCTTTTTTATTTTCAACTAATAAAGAAGTTTAGTAACTGTATTATAGAAATAGTAAATGCATATGCTTCCTTTATATATAATTTATATATTAAATTAATCTTATTATTAATATCTTGTATTGACACATTAATATTTTATTAATATTAAATTAAATTTTTGTACTGGCTTGATTTTAGTATCCCCGACCGATAATTTGCATGTCGGGTTCGTCCTTTTGCTAATAACCATGCATTCTGTATTCTTGTAATTTATGCTGAGTTCTTTCTTCTCGCTTTTTTTCGCTACCTTCTGAAGGAGTTTTTTGTAGTTTCCTTTCCGTGTTTGCTATCAGCACTGCGTCATCTGCATATCCTATATTTTTAAGATTGTGGCGGCCAGTAATGAATCCTCGAAGGACTTCTAATCTAAATTTATTTATAAATGGAACTTTGTCTGTGTGTGTGTCTGTGTGTGTGCGTGTCTGTGTGTGTGCGTGTCTGTGTATGTCCGTTACCCATAGACTCCGAAACGGCTGAACCGATTTTCTTGAAAATTTACACAGTTGTATTATAAGCGTCTGCGAGTGTTCTTAGCTAGGTTTTGTGTCGAGGTACCCCCGATAAATATCAACAATCGATAATCGAAAAAGTGGGGTTATAGAAAGAGTGGTTTGATTTTAATCAAATTTCATACACTCATAGACAAAAACATAAGAAACGATATTCAGAAGTTTCAAGGTTGCAGTTCTTACAATAGTGCAGAAAATCGATAATATATATATATAAGGCAAGATGTTTGTGTCTGTGTCTGTTTAACTGTTTATATGTTCTTTATACAAATCCACAATTTTTATCCAATTCTCACCAAGCTTCACACAAATATTCTTTAGGCTGAGTCTGAGCTCGACGACCATGGATTAGTTTTAAAGCTTTCATTACACCCGAGCAACGCCAGGCTATACTGCTAGTTTTTTTTTTTTTGTTTTTTTTTTTTTTTGTATATCTGCTGAACTCATTCTCTGTCCGTATTCAGGCGGTTTGCCGCCAATATACACTACCGGTCATAATTATTAAGACACACCAGTATTTTAGAAAATGATGCATTTCATACTATTTTTTAGTATTTATTACCAAGTGAATAATTGTAAATGAAAATAGAATAGTTCTATTGCACAATAATATGTGCATCAAATGAATTTAGAGATGTTTACATTGCGTCAATAGCTAAATCCACAGCTAGGAAGGTTGGGTCACTGTGTTAGGCCAGGATATTTTTCCTACCTGAAACCAACCTGCATATATACAAATCAACCTTTCGTCCGTGCATGGAGTACTGCTGCCATATATGGTCTGGTGCACCCGCTGTTCATCTCCGTGTTTTTGACAGAAAGGAGAATCAGTAATGTTGTAGGTGCTGACTTAGCGGTTCCACTACAGCCACTTTCTCATCGACGGGATGTGGCTTCCTTTTGTCTGTTCTATAAATACTTCCATGGCTTCTGCTCCAACAAACTTTAGTCACTGGTGCCTCCGCAACAGGTGTTTACTCGTGCAACCAGACTGGCATCTGGGTCTCACCCATTCACAGTTAGATCAACCAAATGCAGACTCCTTCAGCTTCTTTTCTCGCACTTCCTGCCTTTCTTCTTCTTGCTTTCCTGACGGCTACAACCTCCAGGAATTCAAATGCAAGGTCAATACTCATCTCTTAACTACTTGATCCTAGTTCTTTCCACACCACCCTGTATATCCTTTCCTTTCTCTCCACCTTTGCAACTGTCATCACACCTGTATTCCCATCCTTCTCTTGCTTCTTTCTAACTGGTTCGTCCTTCTCTTCAACCTCCTCTAATCTTTTTCTCTTATGTAGCCTCCTGAACATCAGTGGCGTTACCGCCTTGCTCGGGGTGATATGATTAAAAAAAAATTAATAATTACCTATATTACAGTTTCATCAATGAAAGAATGAAGAAAATTTAGGGTGATTCGGACGAGTTCATCTTTGCTTCCCTGCTTTGCAAAATTTTGCAAAGTAATAATAACAAAAAAAAAAAAAATTCCGTTTTCATTTAGAATTATCCATTTGGTAATAGATACTAAAACTTGTATGAAATACATCATTTCTTTTAAAAAACAGGGGTGGCCTAATAATTATGGCCGGTAGTGCAGGTTCTTGATTATGCTAATATATCAAGATTGCTGAGTATTTACCCAAAGTACTCCACCGAGATGGGATATGACACAAGGTCAAGCTTTACGTGGAGAACCTGAGTGCAAGCACTCGGGCCAAGGGTCAAAATTTGACCTGCCCTTGCATGAGTGGGATCAGACACTATGCTAGTCTAATCTTCTGAGCTGAGTCCCAGCCGGACTTATAGATTTCTCAGAATCACCTTGCTTTATAGGTTGAATACGTTATGTGAGAAGACACCTTATATGAAACCCCTTCCCATTTTTGTGTATTTTCTAAACTCATTTTCTCCCCGTATGAAAGCGGTTTGCCATTCGTATAGGTTCTCGATTATTTTAATATCCTTCCCAAATGCGTCATATACACTTTTGTGTAATCTATAAAAAAAACAGGTACACGTCTTTCGCAACTGTATTGCTCTTTCTAATAACATTCTTATTAAATGATAAAGTCAGTTTATGAACATGCAGCAAACTTTTATTAAACAATTGTTTTGTTTTTGAATATTTACGAAACAGGTGGGCAGTGGAGAATTCTTCCATGTAAACGTGGGCGATGACGCTAAAAATGTTGGAAACCCATACTACTGAAGGTTTATATATATGTATATATATATATATATATAGATAGATAGATAGATAGAGAGAGAGAGAGAGAGAGAGAGAGAGAGAGAAAGAGAGAGAGAAAGAGACTATTACTCAGTTGTATTACCAAGAGCTCAATGCATTTATATTGTAGAGCTGTTGAATATTTTTCATTTGGAAATGAGTTGTTTCCGCAACCTAGTTTTCAGTTTTTGTTTCCAAAACAAAAAATGCTGAGTGAAAGATCAGAAGTATTTGTCTATATTTCTGAGATAAGGTAGTATTTACATTATTCGGACTATTTTACTCATCTTTGTTGCTACTTGTACCACGTTTCTGCCAATTTACGCTCCGGCCTTCTTCAGGTGCTAGGAATTTCGAACCGAACCCTTTGTTACAGTCACTGGGGTATATGATCTTCATTCCTTGCGTCGTAGTTCTTCTTTTGGTAGTCATGAGTTATCTCCCTCTAATCCTGTGAGAAAAATGTTCACCACTGCTGTAGCCTGGCATTGAACTCACAACTCTAACCAACGTTTATATCTACTGTCCTTAAGGACAAGAACAACTGAATTTTTGGGACTTATAAACCTAATGTTCAGTAAATCTTTTTTTACCAGCGTCCATATTGCAATTTTTTGATAATAATGGTATTTTTATGCTAATGGTTTTCTTTAGTATTTTTGATGTTAATGGTTTTCTCTAGTAATTTTTACCAGAACTCATATTTCAATGTCCTAGCACCTGAAAAAGCCCGAGCGTACAACGACCGAAACGTCGCATAAATGGCAACAAAGATGAGGACAATAGTTCCAAAAAAAAGGGTAAATACTAAAAAATTAGAAGCAATGTCCAGATGTAATCACACCCTATAAATATATATTGGGATCATACAAATCTGAAAGAAAGTGCTTTAAAATCCTTAAGTAACTGCTCGAAAATTTTTGAAAAAATTCGGTTGTATATAAATCCCGGTAGCGTGTGTGTAAAAATCCCTGTTTGTAAGTTTCAAAACCCATTTATTATAAACAATAAATAAGTTGGACGAGGAAGACCTGAAGTGTTCCTTTTCTTTCGCTGCTACCCTGCGGTAGGGGGGGGGCGATTCTTATTCCGGGCTTTCTACGACTTACTCTCGACCCTTTTCTTTGTTACTGAGTTCTTAGCAGTGAGAGGGGTTCTAGTACCATTTTTAAATTCTTTAGTATAACCAGACTGGTGATCGAACGTGCAACCTCAAGCTCCATAGGCGAACACTCTATCATTGCGCTACGGTCAGTCAGTCAGTCAGTTAAGTGCCATACGTGATGCACGCTTGGGCGATCATATCTCGAAAGAGACATGACTGACTGGGTAGAAAATTATCTCGCAGTAGGTTGTCATTGCATTCTGAGGTAGACCGGTTGCCAGCCAAGGCTATAGAACCTAATCTGTTCTGTTATTTATCCCATAACTGGAGGGAAGAGACGAATTAATACCTTTCCAAAGGGTATTTGTGCGTAAGTGAATGCAATGAATTCAACTGGAAATCGAACTCGGCTTCCCGATTTCTCGTTCCGAGCCGATATCCACTGCACCACAACGCACAGCCGCGCTACGGTTAGCAATATATAGAATATGCTTACATTTAACTGTTTTCTCGAACCCACAACTTAGTTGATCTTTTTTATTTGTTGACCTTATTGTTTGCATAATGTTTCTATAAATAAAAACAATTATCTATTAGGAAAAAAGTAAATCTCCTAACCTCATTGTCAACAATAACAGCTCCAATATTATTCACATGTCCCTTAAATAAATTGTGTTCCTGAGCAATCCAAATTCGTAAATAATTATATTGGACATGCTACAACATACCTAACAATAAGACTCACATTACATTTCTCTGACAATAGCTCAATTAGGTCTTATTTAAATACACATCATGACCTATCAAATTTTATCCGCAAGATACTCGTTGACAATGCAATCATAATAAACTCATCCACGTATATAAAATGTCTAAAAATTATTGAAGCATTATTAATAAAAAAAAATAAAAAGCCAGTTCTTAATAATATCAACTACGAACATGGCCACAGTATGATGACCGTGTTTGAAAAATAAAACATTCTTATAATTCTAAATACATACCAAAAACAAGTAATATATTTAGCTAACTTTCTTTTAAAATTATCCTTAATAATTTCGACATAATATATGTCCAAAAAAGAAGAAAATGAAAAGAACACAAGAAAAATTAAATAAGATTTTGTATTAAAAAGAAAATTACCTACCTCGAAAAAGAGTTTGTGTTTTGTGCGTGGTGTGCCGGAGAAAAACTACTACAAATTTTTAGCACAAAAAGAGCTGCTATGAGTATCAAAAGCTATGTTAATTTTCTTTCCTCCCTGTCTGGCGTAGCCAATCAGAAACATCTTTCGGTGAATAAAGTTGTTGCTTTTGTTTACTGGAGTGAGATTTGGAGCTTTGACAATAAAAGTACGATTTTCGAACTTGGTGAGCGACAGTGTGATTTTCAGTGTTGGAAGGTTGGATTTTTGATCCCGTTTATGTTACTACGTTGCCTGCTGGACTGTTCACACAAGAGCTGCGATTAAATTTGGTGTTGGTATAACAACACTTAACCTCTATACCTTGTCAGTCATTTTTAATGAAAATTGTATCATCAGCTATTGTTGCCTAACAATTGATCTCTCTAGAGGAGAAACATTTTTAAAAACAGTTTCTGGGATTTAGGTATTACTCTTCAGTTAGGAAGTGAGTTCTCTTGGAAGCTGGCGTGTATATAACACCTAGAAATCTCCTGCTCTCTCAGCCGTGCGCCAATAGCTTAAGTGTAGACTCTCTAACTGATATCTAGCATAGAGCCACACAGATGAGCTGTGATACAGCGAAACAGGCTTGTGTGTGGATGACTATATATATATATATATATATATATGTGTGTGTGTGTGTGTGTGTGTGTGTGTGTGTGTGTGTGTGTGTGTGTGTGTGTGTAATAGGGATTTATAAAATAATAAAATATATATTGAATGTATGTGTTTACCTGTGTGGTTGTGTATTTTCTGTTTATACTTACGATCGCTGCCTGTCTTTCCCAGAAAGTTCTCACTGATTGGCCCTAAACCGGCTGTGTTAAAAACTTGCACTGTTATCCAATAGTATCCATTAGGGTCCAACCCTATAAGAAGAGCCTGTGAGATCTGTCCAAAATATGCTTGGAAATAAACACTCGGGTTGACATGTTCTCGATTAAAATAATTCACCTGAATAAATAGAGAGAAATAAAAAAAAAAGGCGGGCATTTTTGACCGGTCGAAAAATTCTTCTGTACAAAAAAATTCTGTAATTTTGATTTATTTCTTTTGTTTTTGTTTTTTGTTTTTATTATATTGTCGGGTCGTTTTAATAAATGAGACTAATCATCTGTCTCTGTTTATTTTCTTCAGTGAAATTATTAAAATGCGTTGATGTTAAACATATAATAGCCCAGCTTTGACAATAAAACTTACATCATCTCCTGATGACCACTGACAATCCTTATTCCAGATTCTCTGTATCATTACACTGTATAGTAATTACTAATCTAAACTTATTTATAAATGGAATTTTATGTGTGTGTGTTTCTGTGTGTGTCCGTTACCTATAGACTCCGATTTTCTTGAAAATCTACACAGTAGTACTATAAGCGTCTGCGAGCGTTCTTAGCTAGGTTTTGTGTCGAGGTACCCTCGATAAATATCGAAAATCGATAATCGAAAAAATCGGGTTATAGAAGGAGTGGTCCGATTTTAATCAAATTTGATACACTCATAGACAAAGACATATGAAACGATATTCGGAAGTTTCAAGGTTGCAGTTCTTACAATAGTGCAGAAAATCGATAATATATATAAATATAAGGCAAGATGTTTGTGTGTGTGTCTGTTTATCTGTCTGTATGTTCTTTATACAAATCCACAATTGTTATCCAATTCTCACCAAACTTCACACAAATATTCTTTAGGCTGAGTCTGAGCTCCAGGTCCATGGATTAATTTTAAAGCTTTCATTACACCCGAGCAGGGCCGGGCTATACTGCTAGTGTCTTTATAAAAATGTCTAATAAAAATCAGAAACAAATCCTGTTCACGGACCGACAAATCGCCATGAGGATTACGGTTATATCGCGTCGGAACATCCGTTTTTTGTACTATCACCGAAGTTAAGCAACGTCGAGCCTGGTCAGTACCTAGATGAGTGACCGCTTAGGAATACCAAGCTTGAATTGTAAGCTTGAATGTATGAAAGGTAAAATGGACTTACGGCTAGATCGCGTCGGAACACCCGTTTTCGTACGATAACCGAAGTTAAGCAACGTCGAGCCTGGTCAGTACCGTGACCGCGTGCGAATACTAGGTGCTGTAAGCTTGGGTCTGCAGGTGGTGTATTGAATAAAGGCTTGGAGTTGGAAATCGTGTAGCCGAGTTTCAATTCCAATTATATCCACTTCTACACAAATACCATTGGGAAAGTATTTGTCTATACTTCTGAGATGAGTTAGTATTTACACAAGCTACATTATTCGGACAATTGTCCTCATCTTCGTTTCGGCCGTTGGACACATGGGCCAGTGGATATAGACGTCGATTAGTTCAAATAAATTTAGATAAAGAGTTGTGAGTTCAATAGCAGGCTATAGCAGTGGTAAACAAATAACTTAGAGAGTCGGATTAGAGGGAGATAACTTATGATTATGAAAAGAGGCTTCGGACAAGGAATGAAAATGATATACCACCAGGGGTTGTAATAAAGGTTTCCGTTCGAAATTCTTAGCACCTGAGGAAGGCCAGAGCGTATAACGGCCGAAACTTCGTACAAAGGACAATAGTCAGAATTATCTAAATAGTGTACCACTGGGAAAAGAATGTTTTTTCTAAGAAATTTAACGGATTGCAGTATACGCTGGCTTCGATCTATGACGTTAATTTTAATTTCTCTGTATACTGTTCGTTCTCTTTCCATTTCTTCATCTTTCCATTTATCAATTGTAAAATTTTTCCTTTTCTTTCTGGGTTTTTTTTTAAATGAGCGAGTAATTGTTTTTTTTGTACATTACCGTTACAAATGTCTATTCTCAGTATGGACACGTGAGCGTCTGTGTGTAATTATTTTCTGGAATATCCTGAAAATAACTGTTGTATCATTTGGGTCTGACGAGCTGTAAGATCAGCGGCGAAATACGTATTACCCATGAAATTGTAGAATATCTAAAAAAAATTTCTAAATTATATATATATATATAATTTCTACATATACATGTGTTTTTGCTCTACTATTGTATTTTAGTACTTTCGTATTGAGCACTTTTTCTTGTGTTTGGTTCCGTTTGGGGTTTTTTTTTCTTTACTGCGGAATCTTGAATGTTTATTCTTGTTCCGCTGGTTTCTTTTTTTTTTCTCCCCATTTATCCGACGACTTAGTACGTCGGATTGTAACGGATTTAGGTTCTGTTTGTTAATGGTTTTTTCGAAAGTTTATATTGGCATAAATTTACGGAGTGCATTCTTACAGAGTCTAACTAGTTATTATTATTATCATAATTTCTACATATATATATATATATATATATATATATATATATAATAAAAACCGTTGTGTATTTATTTGTATACATACACTACCGGCCATAATTATTAGACCACCCCAGTTTTTTAAAAATAAATGATGTATTTCATACTATTTTTAGTATTTATTAACAAATGAAAATAGAATGATTCTTTTGTTATTATTACTTTGCAAAATTTTACAAGCCAAGGAAGCAAAGGTGAACTGTTACAAATCACCCTAAATTTTCTTCATTTTTTTATTGATGAAACTGTAATATAGGTAATTATAAATTTATTTGATACACATTTTATTGTGCAATATTAACAAAAGAACCATTCTATATTCATGTACAATTATTCACTTGGCAATAAATACTAAAAACTAGTATGAAATACATCATTTTTTAAACACTGGGGTGGCTTAATAATTATGGCCGGTAGTGTATATACATATATATATTTCCCTCCTGTCACGCTCGTGGGAAGACAGACAATAGTGAAGCTGCTTCGGCTCAGTTCATACTCTATAATGCTTTATTATCATGCATCCTTCATTCAGTAATGAATTTGAACATTCTCAACTACTGGCGTGTGTTTACATTGTATATAACACGCTAAATCCGCCTTCCTCTACCGAGCGTCCATATCTCAGAGTTAGAATCTCCGACTGATGCGAATTCGGTGGTGTTTCAATCCTGGCTAAAAGCAATCGGATGTCTAACCGTACTAATGAGCTGTGATAGAGCGAAACAGATCTGTCTACGGATAACTATATATGTATATCATCTCTATTATAATCAAGGCCGCTGTATATATATATATATATATATATATATAATATTTCCCTCCTGTCACGATCAGGGGTATGAGTTATTTTGTTGTTGTTTTTTTCCTTCTGTCTTAATATAAGTTACTCAATATTGGTACATCAGTATATGTATTGCCGTCATTTTAGACAACATATCGTTATAAATATTTTGCCGTTATTTTTAATATCCTCAACCTGTCAGTAATGCTTGCATCAATTCTAGAGCAATGACAATATTTTTCTTCGTGGTTTCAATGCATTTCTATGGTAAAATCCATAAGCAATGAATTTACATTATATATTTTATACCTTCGTCTTATCAATGATAACTGTTTCAATTCCTGACCATTGACAATCTTCGGCATACAGTGATTTTTATTATATTTCTTTAGTAAAAGTATTTTAAAATATTGGTTCACCGTGCGGTGCGAAACAACACCTTCAGATTCCATCTTGGACATTTATAAATTTGTCAGGAATATCAGAAAGAAACATATAAGATTTAAGGTGGAAGCTAGTATTTTTTTTTCATTTAGTTATTAATGTTTCGTTCTGTATTTGTATTCTCAAAAGAACATTACCAAAATATGTTTGTTCTGAGTATGCTCGTTGAAAGTCAAACGTTAACAGCAATAAATATTAAACATTCAACTGGTTTTTACGAACCTCATATTAATAATGGCTAGTCGTTCGTATGCGAGTATGTCTTTCTTTTTTATTTTTATTTTATTTATTTTTTATCTTTTTTTTTTTTGGTGAGGGTAGCTAATTCCTTTCACAGACGCCTACTTAGGCACATTTGTGATTGTTCAACGCCAGCAGAACATAACCGTAATTTATACTACAACTACGCTGAGCTCGATGTGCGTTGTGGTGCAGTAGATATCGGCTCGGAACGAGAAATCGGGGAGCCGAGTTCGCATTCCAGTTGAATTCATCCCATTCACTTACGCGCAAATACGCTTGGGGAAAGGTATTAATCCGTCTCTTCCCTCCAGATTGGGTTCTTTAGCCTTTGGATGGCAACTAATCTACCGCCGAAAGTAATGGTGACCTACTGCGGGATAATCTTCTACCTAGTCAGTCATGTTTCTTTCGAGACATGATCGCTCAAGCGTTTATAACTTAACTGACAGGCGCTGGGCTGAACATAGCGCATCATCTAGCCGGGTCAAAAGTGTGAACCAAGCCATGAAGCCTAAAATCTCGGTCACGGTTACTTCTAATTTCGTGCTAACACACCCATTAAGTCCACCCAATTTCAGTCACAAGGCAGGGCCGACGTGTCTTACGGCTTTTCATGCACTTTCCAACAGTGCCGCACACTAGGGTCGCCATTTTCATCTGCATATATATATATATATTAAAGATATGTAAATGATCTTCGGCAGATTATTAATATAAAGCGAGAAGATTGTTTTTTTAATCGTTTCACCCCAAGCAAGAAAAAAAAGTCTATGATGTCCGCTCGCACCATCTGAGTGCAGCAATGCTTTGACTGTGTTGTGTGGCGCGGGATTGTCGATGGATTTCTGACCAAACATTGCTTTATCGAAGAATGATTGCATTCAACTTCTGAAGATTGGTCATTAATACCACCTTTATAGCAAAAGAATGATAATTCAATTGCTGGGTTGGTTGTTTAGTAACTCTTAATGCCAAATCTTGTCAATGGCAGCACCACTATAGACATCGCAGCAAGAGTCCAGTTTTTGGTCTTGCTTTGATTCTTTTAAGGAGAAAGCGTTACTATTTTCAACAAAAGTAAAATGTGAAATATTGTCAAACAGCAAACCACTATCACTCACCTGGTATCCCTGGACGACGCCTTTCATAACAGTCCGGATATTTGACACCTCGGTCCATTTTACAATGACAGCAGTTCCATTAAATGTATCTACAGACACGTCCGTAGGAACTCCAATTGGCACTACCAAGAAATATTCAAATATGCAATTATAAACAAAAGCAAACGTTTAGATAGATAGATAGATAGATAGCCTTAGAGTTATCAACCAAAATAACTCCACCAAATCTAAACTAGCGATGACTAATATAGTATACAAATTCAATACCCAGTACAAGACCGCGTTCCATGTTCTCAAAACAATTACCTATAATGAACACACTATCACCTCTTTGTCTAGACGCCTTACATGTCACTTGCCAAACCAAAAGCCATAAATAACATTTATTAACACGTAATTTACAAGAACACTTAAGCAATTATGGTTGAAAACATAAGAATACTATATCAGTCACAATATTAAAAGCATCTCGCTATTTGAGAGGAACTATATGTTGTATATTGACAAACAACAAACACGCATATATATAAAAATATAAGTTATATTTTTATTAATGACGATGAACCGTGTAGCACAGGGACAGAGAATTGAGAGCGCGATTCTAATGGGGTTGACGGGAGGGTCGTCGTATCTGTTGCTCCTCTGGTCTGGTCTGGCTCTCTCGTCTGCCTCTGTCTGGTCTGGTGAATCCGTGCGCCGAGGTCTTTTTATAATCTCCAAACCGGAACTTTTTCTTCCGGTTTTTGCCTCGCCCACGCACGACCACGTAATTCTCAGAGACACCTGTTCTGTTTGCCTCTTGTAGCCATTTCCGCTACTGCCGGAAATAAGGTCAAACAAACATCCGTTCCTTTCAACGACCTGAAACGCCCCCGCTTGCATCAGCTTCCTCGGGTGGGACCAGATTGTTATATTACATTCCTCGCCCACCCATTTTCCAAAATGTTCACCTAAGAACATTTTAAGCGCAACACCCTCACTCTCCTCCCCACGCCACACAAGCCCGACAATTGTATAAAACATGTGCACGCCAAAACAACAAAACATGTGCATGCCGAAACAAAAAAAAACAACAAAAAAATATATAGGGGAGCCTACATCGGCAACCCAACAATGTTCGTGTCCATCTTGAAAATTGTTCTACCAGCTCGATGTTTCATTGTTCTTTTTTTTTCTTTCTTTTTTCCTCCTTTTTTTTTTTTTTTTTTTTAATATCCATTTTCACAGAATTGGGCAAAGTTCTTAAAAATGTTCATTTTCTTTCTCGACTCTGTCCATAAGCGTAGACTCCTCGATGCATAACCACGTGATTATAGGCGGTAACCGCGCCCCAGTTTCCAAACTAACATCGAGTAAATGACCTTTGACCAACACCATGCGTGCCTCTGCTCGAGTTTATTGTTACACATGTAACTTCATTTAATTTAATTTAATTTCAAACATTCTATGTTTGAACACAGAAAAATTGCCATTATCTGCCGTACATATCATTCATAGTCTGACCGAGAAATGTTCAATAGAAAATGAAGAAAATTACCCTGATTCCAACGTTAATCCGCATGCAATTCACTTGTGGAGGATTAGAGGTTTCATCTATATTAATTTATTCTAAAAAAATGGACCCGTGACTCGTAGTTCCTTAGTTTGTACACTGTCTTCTATTCCTTGAACTACTTCCTCTGGATTCGAATCCAAGCATATCTGATTTGTTGACATCTCTCTGCCTAACGCAGAGACATTTGAGTGTTGAACACCCGTTGACCCCGGAGTACTATTCACAACGGATAACTCCTTTTCCTTTTCCGAAGCACTGTTGCTTCTTTCACACTTAAAAATCCGCTTCCTAGCTATTATTCCAAGGATTATCATAACGCCGACCACGCCAGCAATGACCCCTATCGTCAACCTCCTCGGGAGTTCCTCACATCCTTCACTAAATCTCTCCATATCTATCTGTTCCAAGGTATTTACTAGTTTGCGGATAGGAATCTCCTCCATATCGCGCAATTCTACCGACATGGTGTCCACTGAAAAATTGGGAAATTTCTGCGTAATTGGGGACCAAACCACTGAACCAGAGACGTATAATTTACTTTATGCTTTAGATACTATTAATAATTTTCCACGTTTGTATCTTTCTTTTTTGTTCCGATCAACTGTGGAATCTGCAGGTCTATCCGTGTCAATATAAAGTTTTCAGAAATTAATATATCTTCAAAAGATATTTCCCAAGTCACATAAATGAAAATTCACAGAGGATGTTGAATTGATAGGAACCCGCACAAAAGCATAACTCACAAACATAGAAATGTAAATCATTTTGTAGTGTACAGTCATCGAAAAGAAATCCAAAAAAAAAAAAAGAAAACCTAACACTGCACAACCCAAAGAAAACATTGTTATCAACAAGTTAATCCAATTATCCACTTTAAAAAGTAGAAGAAACTTCCATTACATGATTTTACATTTCACTTACTCCATAAAAGTAAGATTAATTAAGCAACATACCAGTAAACTCACTTCACATATATGGTAAAATATTAACAAAAAAATAAATCATTAACTCAGATGTTTTATACTTACAGATAGGTAAATATCTCAACTCCAATCCTCCCGCCAACCCCAACCTATGCGCTACTCTCTACATGCAGTCTCACACCTCCTCCGTTCTACCCTTAATGTGTTCGACACATTTCTCAATTCTAGGGTCAGATCGGCAAAAGTATGCATTTTTTTCTAACTAGACTTATAAACACGAGCAGAAAACACACACACTATCAAATCAAAGAGTCACCTACCTTGGCTGCTGTTTATAGTCGCGCTGCTGCTATATATTTTCGTCTTCTTTTTTTCTTTCTATCTGGTAGTTTTAAGTCCGTTGAATTTCCAATCGTCGCCGTGGTAACCAGCTCGTATCAATCTGTTTTGTTGTCCCAAAACAGCAAGTCACTTAGGCACCAAAAAGACGTGTGTTATATAGCAATATACAACAAACACGCATATATATAAAAAATATGAATTATATTTTTATTAATGACGATGAACCGTGTAGCCTAGGGAACAGAGAGCGAGAGAGCGCGCTTCTAATGGGTTGACGGGAGTGTCGTAGTATCTGCTGTGTCTCTCTCCTGCTACTCTGGTCTGTCTGGCTCTCTGTCTCTCTCGTCTCTCTGTCTGTCCTCTGTCTGGTGAAATCCGTGCGCCGAGGTCTTTTTATAATCTCCAAACCGGAACTTTTTCTTCCGGTTTTTGCCTCGCCCACGCACGACCACGTAATTCTCAGAGACACTTGTTCTGTTTGCCTCTTGTAGCCATTTCCGCTACTGCCGGAAATAAGGTCAAACAAACATCCGTTCCTTTTAACGACCGGAAACGCCCCCGCTTGCATGAGCTTCCTCGGGTGGGACCAGATTGTTATATTACATATATATATATAACAAGCAATTCTCTCCTACCATCAACCTTATATTATTCAATAGCAGAAATGGAGTATTGAAAGTTTGTTTTTTTTTAATAAAGGATACTCGTGCGATTTCCGGTTGCGCACGTCCTGCGAGAGCTTGGAATGAACGCTGCTTTTTAAAAAACAACACAAGATAAATTACTATTATACTTCAATGAGCATAAAGATAACAACAGCCGAGACATGACACCCTTGAAAATGGCCGGAGAAGTGGCCCAAAGGGATTGGAATGATAATTTTGAAAAAAGTTTCTATTCCTTCTCTCCAGATAAACGTAAAAATGTGAGGCTGCTGAAAAAATAATAAAAATGAATATATATATATATATATATATATATCCATTTTGGAAGATAAAACGATTACGCTACCATGGTTTCGACCTTTTCGTTTTCGTCAGGTGATTTGTAATATGCTCTTTTTTCGCCTAGGCGGTGCTCAACTGACCCTATTATACTGTGGAGCCGGAAAAAAAAACAAGCAATGCACATGTGCGAAATTTAAAATATAAAATGGTGACAATTTACCCACCGCGATCTGTTTATATATATATATATATATATATATATATATATATATATATATATATATATATATATATACTTAGGTAGAGCGGAATAAGTAAAGAATACCTAGTGAGCCAGACAGACCTACCTAGTTTTCACCTAAACGGATCATTAGGGAAAGCTTTCTCTGACGACCCGTTTAGGTGAAACCTAGGTAGGTCTGTCTGGCTCACTAGGTATTCTTTACTTATTCCGCTCTACCTAAGTATTGAGCGCTTTCTGCTAGTTGATTACTCATGTCGGGGTTTTTTCTTTGGTTTACGTGCTGACTCGGTCCGAACGCATTTGACTGATGTTCATGTCTGTTGCTGTTTTTTGTTTTTAAACCATTTTTCCCTTCTTCATAGATTCGTGGAAGATTTTTCAACACGAGTATAGTTATAATCTCTTTTATATATATATATATATATATATATATATATATATATATATATATATTCACGATGTCTAATAAAAAGTATCGGGATTGTAGATATAGTAACGAAACTAAAGTATGTAGAGTGAATCTGCTTAAACT
Source organism: Ascarosepion bandense (assembly GCA_037127315.1). Lineage (NCBI taxonomy): Eukaryota > Metazoa > Mollusca > Cephalopoda > Sepiida > Sepiidae > Ascarosepion > Ascarosepion bandense. The sequence continues at coordinate 414,738 of JBBBDQ010002070.1, forward strand.
CGGTTGCGCCTACACAATAGCCTATATAGTTCTCGCTCATTTCTGTTGTTTATAGCAGTGCTTGGAAGGAAAGTGCGTCTCACCACACCACAGAGGTCACATCATTGACCATGGCTTGTGCTGCATTTTTTTGCCAAATGAGACATTCCCCAGATCTCAAATCCAAGAGAATGCGACCAGGCAGCTGCTCGCTATCTCAAGAACAAAGTTCCATAAATGCTTCCATTAATGAAAACGACGATGGATAATGTGTGTGGCTTAAAAAGAGGACTACTTCGAAGGAGATTAAATGCCAGGTCGATATGTGCTGTAGTTTTCTTTTTATAGCAATAACACTTTTTGATCCAACGTTATGCATGCATGTGTGACTTCGGTAGGGGACAACTTCGAAGGAGATTAAATACCGAATTGATATATGCTGCAGCTTTCTTTTTATAGTACCAATACTTTTTGATCAAACCTTATACATGCATGTGTGGCTTCGTTAGGAGACTACTTAGAAGGAGACTAAATGCCATATTGATATGTGTTGTAGTTTTTATAGCAGTAGTTCATTTTTTTTTATGAAACTTCATATTGCAGGACCAGTAAGATAAGGCCAATTCAAAAAACAATAGCCATCTCCCTACGTCTACAATACTGAAAACTTCCTTGATAAATACTGCACATACACTAAGATCATTGTCTATGTAACGCTAGTGATGTTATGGGAGGATGAAAAACAAATAAAATGTACCCATAACAACATAACACTACCTGCCTTAATTCTTACGACAGATTTAGTTGGTAGTGTGACCATAGTAGAAATCAAATTACGATGATAATAAAAAATAATAATGATAAAACGTACTTCCTTCGGCTGAGTACACTTCTGAAATAGTCGAATTTGGTCCTGATCCGAGTTGGTTGAAAGGTTGAACTTTAACTTCATAAGGAATGTAAAAGAGGTTTTCTCCGACTAGAATATAGGCGTGGTCAACATCTTTATTAAGAATATTCTACAAGACAAAAAAGAAAAGCAAAAATACAATTAGACCGACATTGTTGTTTGTGTAAATTCTGGTCGTCATTGCTTCTTGTGCGATCTGAAAACCAGCAAAGAAGGCTTTTCTGATTGCATTACCTCATGATCAATGATCAGGAGTTAATACATGTAATAATAACACTATGTGGACTGTAAAATGTTTCCTATAAACCATCTGATGATGTTTTTACTAAAGGAATAAAAAGACGTTTTCGGGGATCAGGAATTGTGGCAAGTACACGGTGGATGGATAAATTGTCATCTAATTCACGCAAAAATAAAAATAACACCGACATCTTATTTTAACTGATGTTTTTTCAAACAGAATTATCCAAAAACATCTTGAAATGTTAAAGAATAAAGTTATTCAATAAAATTGCCATTGGCTTTAACCACGGCCTCCAGATGATTTCGAAATCTCATGTATCACTTCTGGACGTCCTCTTCGTCTAAGTTATTGAATGTTGTCATAATCCTTGCCTTCAGTTCATGTTTTGTTGGTCCCTCGCTCAAATGCACCCCGCAGATAATAATCAAGAAGGTTGCAGTCTGGGGTGTTAGGTAGCCACATGTAAGGGGTGACATGGTCGCAGAAATTGTTTGACAGTCATGACTAAGTTCTCCTGCTTGTGTGACATGAGTCCTGTTGAGTTTGAGTTTTAGTTTGAGTTTTAGTTTTGTTTAACAGCATATCAACCTCTGTGGGTTATTTAATGCCAGAAAGGTATGGCTTTAAGGTATTTCTTTTAATGATAGCTTATAGTGAAAAGGTTAATTTTTTTTATAGAAAACTGAAGATGTCTTCTAGTTTTGTATTTAAAAATGTATTGCTGGTAATACTTTTTTCCTTTGAAAATGTATTGTTGGTAATATTTCTCTTTCAAAAATGTCTTGTTGGTAATATTTTTCCTTCAAAAATGTATATTCTTCAACAAAAGTTATTTTTATGTATATATTTCTATAAAAGTCTATTTTTATACTTTTATAGTGTTCTGACCCCAGATTGGGGGTAACCATTTGCCCATAGCTAGGACCCCAACAAGTACTACCAGTCCGGGTCAGGGTAGACCTGGAAACATCAGCAATTAAGAGGCCGTCCTATACACATCACAACCTCCCAAACAGAGGCATTGCTGCCGGATGCAGTTTACCGTCATACCCACAGAGTCATGTTGACAGACACAGGGTCTTTAAACAGCCACCCTCTTGAACCAGAACACCACTACCTCTTGAAGGCACTTGATGCAGGCCATCGTGCTGAGTTTGTGGCTCTGTGGGAAGATCAATGTAATCACTCCAAATACCGTGATGTTTACTGGATATTTCATCCAACTCTTTCCGAATCCTCTGCACTGTCCTCAGATTGACACCCAAAAACTCTGGATTGTCCCTATTGAATCTTTTAACGCGAATGCTAAGCAGTACAAAAAAACATTTTCAATTTGAATGAATTGGGTCTTTTTCTCAAAGAGGGTGCCCAACTGACCCTACTATACTGTGCAGTCGACAAAATGAAAAACAAATAACGCGAATGCGCAAAACTAAACATATAAATGACGACAATTTAACCATTGCACCTCGTATATAGTAAAGCAGAATTGTTTTTTTACATAAGTTTTAGCTAATCTTTTACAATGTTAAATTCTTTGGACATTAGAAAAAGAGGAGTGTCAGTGGTCAGGAATTGATGCAAACATTAATCATAGTATAGAGACTGTTTTCATTTCTAGCCATTTCACCACAAGCAAGGCGATAATGCCACTAAGACGTCTGGAAGTTGCTGGGAGTGAAAGACTTTGATGAGAAGTTGGAAAAGGAAAATAAAAGAACAGATTTTCAAGAAGACAGAATATGACGATTAATGATGCATTTGATTTTTGAAGATTATAGGTAGAACTCAATCCTCAACAAGAAACAAGGGATAAACCTCTGCTCCTGTTCAAAAGACCAGGGAGGAGTGTGAACTGGGCCACAGGCAAACCTATCTACTCCTATAATATGATGTTATATTGTAATGCAAATACATCGGTAATGATTTTTGCTGTAAGAATGTATTAAAAGTCAAAAAGAAAGGGCTTGGTAGTGATCAGGAATTAATGCAAAAGTTGTTCATGGTATAAGAACTGTATTTTTCTTTTCTTTTCTGGCCATTTTACTCCAAGCAAGGCGGTAATATTACTGAGACATAAGTGTTTACTGGGCGTGAAAGAAAAAAAGAAGTCTTTACGAAAAGGAACTGGAAATCCAGTCTTAAACAGGAAAACCTCTACACCTGTTAAAATGGTCAATGAATGTGAACCAGACGATAAAGAAATCTATCTACTATTTTAATTCAATGTTATATTGTAATAAAGGTGTATTGTCAAAGTTTTCACTATAGAAATGCGAGGAAAACCAGAAATAAAAAGATTGTCATTGGCCAGAAATTGATGCAAACATTAATGATACTATATGGATTTTTTTATTTTTGTATCGAAAGAGAAAGTCCCCTACCTCTAAAAAGAGTTCGTGTTCTGCCGAAGAAAAATAGCCCAAAATTGTTTAGCACTAAAATGAGCTGTTATTAGTATCAGAAACTATGCTTATTTTCTTTCCTCTCTGTCTGACGTTGCCAATCGGAAAAATCGCTCGGTGAATAAGTGTCGTTGCTTTTGCTTACTGAAGTAGGACTTTTTGAGTTTTGAGAGAGAAAATACGATTTTAAAGCTTGGTGAGCGAAAATAAGATTTTCGCTGTGGCAGGGGGAATTTTGGATCTTTGACCCCAATTTTATTACTAGGTTACCTGGATTGGACTGTTCATACCAGAGCTGAGATTAAACTTAGTGTTGGCTCATGGGTTTTTTTTCTATTTCTATTACAATTTTGAATGCATATTCATTGTCAATAATTTTACTGTAGAATTTTTTTGATAACCAGATTGGAAGAAATTGTCAGTCATTTTGAATTCAAACTGTTTAGACACATTGAGGCTGTTTTATGTATAACCAAAGGTTTATGCTCCCACAAACACAAAAACGAATGCACACACACAAACATACCTGCACGCACATACAGGGTGAGGGAGAATCATGCAAATATATGTGGGCGTGTGAGTTTGCGAGAGAGATAGAGACAGAGAATATATGCGTGTGTGTGTCCAAGGATGTATTTATACAAGAGATGCACTGTATACCGAGAAAGGTCATTCAGTCAGTTAAGTGCCAGACGTGATACACGCTTGGACGATCATGTCTCGAAAAAGACATGACTAACAGAGCAGACGGTTACCCGCAGTAGGGTGCCATTCATTTCTGCGCTACGCTGGTTGAAAACCGAGGTTATAAAACTCAATCAGTTCTGCTATTTAGCCCATAGCTGGAGGAAGAAGCGACGGATTCATACCTTTTTCCAAGGGTATTTGTGCGTATGTGAATGCAACGAATTCAACTGGAATTCGAACTTAGTTCTCTGATTTCTCCTTCCGAGTCGATATCAAATGCTCCACAACGCATATTTAGAGATACTAGTGTTTACGACTATATCGTGCTGAATACCCCGGTACCCGTCCTATCACCGAAGTTAAGCAACATCGAGGCTGGTCACTACTTAAATGGGTGACCATTTGGGAATACCAGGTGCTGTAAACGTAAGGACCAAGAATGGTCCACCGGCCCTCCAGTTTTGGGGGTTGGGTGCAGGGCTAACAACCCAGCCCCGTAAAAAACAAGTGGTGAAAAAAATGCCCCGTTTGTTAAAGAAACAGCAACAAAAAGTTGCTGCCCTATGCACCATCTGGGTGTGATGGATAAATGATGATGATGATAATTGTGAAAAAGCCAAAAATGAAACGCTCGAATGTTTTCCGTCTGTTTAAAAAACAAAAAGTTACCCCGGTGTAGTCAGTCAGTCAGTTAAGTGCCACACGTGATACACGCTTGGGCGATCATGTCTCGAAAGAGACATGACTGACTGGGCAGAAGATTATCCTGCAGTAGGTTGCCATTGCTTTCTGCGATAGACTGGTTGCCGACCAAGGCTACAGAACCCAATCTGCCCTATTATTTAACCCATAAATGGAGGGAAGAGACGGATTAATACCTTTCCCAAGGGTATTTGCGCGTAAGTGGATGCAAGGAATTCGACTGGAATTCGAACTCGGCTTCCTGATTTCTTGTTCCGAGCCGATATCCACTGCACCACGACGCACATCTACCCCGTGTAGGCTATGTCTAAATCAACTAATTTTCTCAAATATAACCACTGGGTTTACACGTTCTACGAGATCAGCCGCAAATTATTGTTAAACGAGGGAATCACAGCTTCTTTCAAAGACCCGTACAGGATCAACCGATCAATTAATGCTGATTTTAGAGATGAAAAAATAATTCGAATAAAATAATTTAATAATAATTCGAAAATAATAATTTGAATGTAAACTAAAGCAATAAACCTGAATGTTTGGTATAATGTCCAGAACAAAGGGAACCCAGATATTTTTTATGACAACCATTCTCCAAATATCCGATTAAATAATACTGTCGGTCAGTTAGTTAATTGCCGTACATGATATTCTTCTTCTTCTTCTATGTGCCCTGTCCCTTCAGGACGTAGGCGATCATGGTCCTCCACGTCTCCCTATCCCTTGTGGCTCTTAGTATGTTTGAGCCTGTTGCTCCTGACAACCCCCGTTCCGTCATCCACCTGATCAGACCCTGCAAATATGTTATCCGCTGCCTTCTTCTGTCTCTCTTTCCTTCTATCTGACCAGTCAGTATCAGGTTCTCCAGGCTCTCCTTCCTCATTGCATGTCCCAGGAACTTCAGTTGTCTCTTCCTGGTGCTCAGCATCAATTTCCTTTCCAACACCTCCTCGTTGCTTGCATGCTCAGTCCACGATATCGTAGCATCCTTCTGTAGAACCACAAATGCTGGAAAATATCATCGAAAATAAGGACAAAACTGGAGACGTGATATTACGGTGCCATTATTATCAACCAAGGCTATAGAACCCAATGTGGCCTGCTATTCCATCCACAGATGGAGGGTTAAGAGATGGATTAATACCATTCCCAAGGATATTTGTCTATAAGTGAATGCAACGATTTAGACTGGAATTAGAACTCGGCCCTTCGATTTCTCATTCTAAGAACCACAACGCACATCCTCTAATGTCATATTTGGGCAAAACTGCCTCACTATTCCGTCTCCATAGAGTCCAAATGCGTCCATGTGGGTAACAAATATTTTCTAGCCTACAACTACACTCTCACAGACGACGGGGAGTGGAGAAAGTGATGGATTCATACATTCTTTTGAGGGTATTAGCACGTAAGTGAATATAATGAACCCGACTGGAATTCGAACTCGGCCCTCTGATACTCTCTTACAGACTGTGGGGAGTGGGGAAAGTGATGGATTCATACCTTCTTTTAAGGGTATTAGCACGTAAGTGAATGTAATGAACCCGACTGGAATTCGAACTCGGCTGATTCTTTCAATTCGGGCCGCTATTCATGCATCCACGTGGGTAACAAATATTTTCTAGCCTACAAATACACTCTTACAGACGATGGGGAGTGGAGAAAGTGACGGATTCATACCTTCTTTTAAGAGTATTAGCTCGACTGGAAATTGAACTCGGCTCTCTGATTCTCTCAACCTGGGACACTATTCATGTGTCCACGTGGGTAACAAATATTTTCTAGCCTACAAATACACTCTTACAGACGACGGGGAGTGGAGAAAGTGATGGATTCATACTTTCCTTTGAGAGTTTTAGCACGTAAGTTAATGTAATGTACCCGACTGGAATTCGAACTTGGTCCTCTGATTCTCTCAATCCGGGCCGCTATTCATTATTCCACCGTGCCTCGCTTGGAATGTTTCAGAAAGATTCGAATTCTGCTGCCTTGGGCTCTAGTTGTAAACAAAGTATATAAGTTTCTTTTGAGTGACTCTAAATCCCTTATCGGCAGTTTGCGTAAGAGGGCACCCAGCTCTATCTCGAAATTGCCGAATGCCGAAAAATTGAAAGAGAGACGGGGTATCTTTAACACGAAATACAAAATTTATTTGAATTCGGAATTTTCATGTCATCAATGCAACAATAAAACTCGAGATTAAATGTTACAGGCTTAAATATGTAAAACGCAGATTTCCTGTGGCATTTAGAACATTGACAAGATACTAGGTTCATAGAAGCAGGCTTATGGATTAGCGATGTATATGCGGAGTGACGATTTTGTGTGACGCACTGTTAGTATCAAAAACGTTGTAACTAAAATCTCTTTGCCTGATGTTTAAGCAAATAAAAAATGAATAAATCAGGGGACTGTCTTTTGCTGGTTATCAAGCTACTTCTATGACTATCGCAAAAGTACCTGGGAAAACAACTCACTAATTAACACCGACAGAAGAGAGATAATTGTTTTATATATTTATTAATGTTCACTCAGTTCAACACCAAAGAGATAGTCAAGACATCGAGTTTATGTGTGGTATTGATGAGCGTAAGAAAGGGCAAGAACTGAAGTTAATGGGGTTAGAGAAGAAAGATAACGGTTATCCCTAGACTTGAACAGGTCAAGATTGTAGTGATTTGGAAAACATTTGGCCGGGATTCTGTTTCACAAAGCAGAATGTAACTTTCTTACTATTTGAGTATGTAATCTAATCTATCTAAACTTAAATGGAACTTTGTTTGTCTGTGTGTGTGTCTGTATGTGTGTGTATCCCTTCATTCTTCTTTCAGTCTACGGTTTCGCTTTAACTGGAAACAACTATTGCTTTTTAGTCTTTCGTGCCAACGTCCAAAGAGTCTGAGATCCAGGACCATGGATTAGTTTTAAAGCTTTCATTACACCCGAGCAACGCCGGGCTATACTGCTAGTCGTATATATTTGGGAAGTAAAGCGCCTGAATTGGCAGTCTTTGATATGTACCGGTTCAATCGGAGCAAGTATGAACAAATACACGTATGAGCACACACGCACATACACACACATACGCATACACACACACACACACACACACACACGCACATACACACACACGCGCACACACACACACACACACACACACACACACATTAGCACAAACACAACTTTCCCTCCAATGATGATTTTCGTTTTTCCGGTTCAATAACAATTCGTGTTTCGAAATTACCTTTGATTTTCAAATCGATTGTCCAGGAAGATAATTCCTTTTAGCAAAAAAAAAAATTCCCCTGGGACGTCCATATTCCAAACCCTACTTTTATTAAATATTATTGAAATCCTCATCCATCTCTTTTATTTAAATATGTAATAAAAATAGTAGTCGGAATAAGAACATGAAGCACGGATATTTTGCCCTAAATAGAATAATCATCCTGGCCCGTCTGTTTGAAATTCAATGCTAGAATGGCAGTTACTAATTCTAACAGAGTTCCATGCGATAAATTCTTATCATTATTTACCTCATTTACATCCACATTGTTATTGTAGTTACCACAACGCAGGTGTCTTTAGTGATAATAGCAACAAATACAAGAATTTTAATCCGAAAGAGTTTTCATTAGAAACAAAGAAAAGAGTGCTACACTGCTATATGATATCCATCCTTCTGTGTGGCAGCGAATGTTGGATAATCTCTTCATGGATGAAGGAGAGACTCAAAGCAGCAGAAATGTGTTCTACAGAAGGATGCTGAGGATACCATGAACCGAGCACGTGAGCAACAACAAGGTGTTGGAGAGGATGCAAACGAAAAGAAACTTATGCATAGCATCAGGAAGAGACAGCTGAGGTTTCTGGGAAACGTAATGAGGAAGGAAGGTTTGAAAAATCTAATACTCACAGGGCGGCGAGACACGAGAAAGCAGCGCAAGATATATTTGATGGGTTTAAGCAAGTGAATGGATGAGTAGGGTTTAGGAGAGATTCTTCTTCTATGTGCTCTATCATAGGTGATCATGGCTTTCCACGTCTTCCTATCCCTGGTGTCTCTTAGCACACCTTCTCCTGTTGCACCATGCAACCCTCGTTCCATCATCCACTTGATTAGGTCCTTCAAATATGTTATCCATTGCTTTCCCCTGTCCTTTTTTCTCTCTATCTGGCCTGTTAGTATCAGGTTCTCCAAGCCCTCTTTTCTCATGCACGGCCCAGGAACTTCAGCTGCCTCTCACTGATGCTCAGTATTAATTTCCTTTTTGTTTCTATCATTTCTAGGACCTCATTATTGCTCACATGCTCGATCCATGATATTCGCAGCATCCTTTTGTAGAACCACATTTCAGTTGCTACAAGTTTTTCCTTCATCTTTGATGATATTGTCCAGCATTCACTGCCATATTGAAGGATGAACAGCATGTAGCAATCCAGTACTCTCTTCCTTGTTTCTAGCGAAATTGTCCTGTTTCTTAATACTTTACTCAATTTTTGGAACACATACTTCGCCATGCCAATTCGCTTTCGGATCTCTGTGTCGCACTTTCCGTCTTCTGTTATAACACTTCCCAGGTATTAAAATTTTTGTACCTGCTTGCTTCTGGTATCCCCGACCTGTATTTGGCATTTTGGGCTGCCCTTGTTACTGATGACCATGCATTCAGTTTTCGTGCAGTTTATTTCTAGTCATTTTTGTCACTCTCTTGTAGTTTCCTTTCTCTGTCTGCTATCAGCACTGTATCATCTGCGTACCTTAAGTTGTTTAAATTGTGGCCTCCGATTACGAATCCAGGCATAACTTGTAGGGTCCTCAAAATATTGGGACAAGAGGAAAAAGAGAGATAAGAGACAGAGGCAAGAAGATTTCCATGATCACCTACGCCCTGAAGGGACAGGGCACATAAACAGCAAGAATAATGGCAATGGTAATATAAGCTATTTCCTTATAAGGAAATATTTGGCATTCATTAACTCAGCAATCAGTGCTACTGTTGGTTGACATTTATAAAATCTTTTTCTTAATCTTTAAAGAATAGGTTTCATGGGTCTAGTAGGCGTTATCGCTCTTTCCATTTTTGATGGATGTTTCCTTCCTAACCTTTTATTTGAAGTAGTGTGGAACGTCAACATCGTTATTATAGCATTATTTTTTTTCTCAGAGTTAAATGTGCTATACATTTTATTTGTTACTGCTGTTTGTAAATCCTTAATGGAAGTGGTTTCTGATACAGTCATTTTTATGTGATTGTGTAACACCAGTCAATGAAGTTCGAGAATACGAGGTCCTCGCAAAAACCTACAGACTTCATTTAATAAATGCCATTTTTAAATATTTATCTTTGAAATCGGTGGTAAACAGCTCACAGTTTAGATATTTCTGAATTAGTTGACGCTATTCATGACGTCCATATAAAGTCTCGATCTGACTAGTACATGAACATTATACAAATTCTAAAGCTAATGTTTTAGTGCTGTTGCAATGCGTGGCGTTCGCCAAAACTATCCTATTTTAAGTTCACTCATCCCATCTACTAAATACATAATAAGTGATCGTTTCAAAGTTTGTAGTATTTAATACTCCATTATCCTGATTATGGTGGCTTCAGTCATCACTGCTATCTTTCAATTCCAGATCATCGTTTCTGTTTTGGAAAAATTTAAGGCAAGAGGGACAGAAGAAAAGAATGCATAACCTACCTAAGGAGGACAATTGTGGAGAGCTATTATCGCCAACATCCTGATGGGACATGGAACATAGCAACAGAAGAAGAACGAGCTTGTATGTATACACCGTGTCTTATTACAAGATAAAATCTCTTAGCCGTTCGCCGATAACTTAAAGGTAAGCTCCCTGACTGATGCCAAATCGGTCGAATTTCGATCTTGGCCAGAAGCAATTGGATGTTTAACCACGCTGATGAGCTGTGATACGGCGAGACAGGTTTGTACATGGATGACTATAAATATACAACGGACTTCATTATACTAGAGAGGATTTGTTGATGGTATTTTTACTATGAAAATGTATTTTTGTATATTCATAGTGTTTTGTTTTTGTTTGAAGAATTAACAATTTACCCATAGCTGTAAACCTAAAAGGTGCTACCACCCGGGTTAGTGGGGACCTGGGAATAACATCAGTTCAGAGTAAGTTCCATGCTTCTTCAAGCATTCAATTTCCTGATCAGTGGTTTTGTTTCCGGATGAAGTTTGAGTCAGAGCGTGAAAGGTTTTTTTATTTTATTTTTATTTTTATTTTGCGAGGATAGGGATTTATGGCACATTAACTCCTTATGGGTCATTTATAGTTGAACTTTTTTTATGAGTTTTGGTTTGGCATGTTTTATTTTTGTTTTTTTTTTTCTTAACAAAAATATATTGCTGGTATTTTTTCCAATAACTGCGTGTAATTTTTTTTTTTTTACTATGGAAATGTATTACCAGTGATTCTTTCTAACGTATTCTTATATTTTCATGTTTGATCCCAGTTTGAGGGCTCAATATTTTCCCATAGCTGGGAACATAAGTGTTACCAACCTGACTCAGTGTAGACCTGGGATCAGCAGCAATTAAGAGAAGGCTCTAAATTTCTCAAAACCTCCAATCTCCCGATCAAAGGCCCTTTTCTTTTTTCAATCATTTCACCCGAAGCAAAGCGGTACCGCCACTGCTGTGCAGGGGGCTGCATAAGAGAGTTAAAGTCTTAGACAGGAAAATAGTGAATATAAAGACAAACCAGCTACAGGGGGAGAAAGAGAAAGAGAAAGATATGAACACAGGAGTGAGGACAGTGACGACGGTAGAGAGAAACGAAAATATATACGGGATGATGTGGAAAAAGCTGGAGTTAACTTGATAAGAGATGGGAATTGACTTTGCATTTAAATTCTTGGGGGTTATAACTGTCAGGAGAGCAAGTATATGGAAGGGAGTTCCACAGGAGGGAAGTGCGAGAAAAGAAGCTGATGGAGTAGAATTGTCGGCGGCATTTGGTTGATCTAACTGTAAAAGAGTGGGACCTTGATGCATGTCTGGTTGCCCGAGTTAATTCTTGTGGAAGGGGGCACCAGTGACCTAGGTTTTTCAGAGTAGAATCTATGAAAATATTTGTAAAAGAGATAGAGGGAAGCTACATCCTGCCGATGAGAAAGTGGCTGGAGTCGTGCTGCCAGGTCGGGACCAATCACATTACAGAATCGTCTCTGGAGCCTGTCGGGAACACTAAAACGAGCAGCAGGGGCTCATGACCAGATATGGCAACAGTATTCCATGCACGGTCGAATGGTTGATTTGTATATGTGCAAGATGGATTCAGGCGGAAAAAATTTCCTGGCCCTACACAGTGACCCAAACTTCCTAGCTGTGGATTTAGCTATTAATTCAATGTAACTTGAGGTCGGAATAAAGGGTAAGGCCGAGTAGGCGCAGTGTATTGCTTTTGGGGAGACATTCTTCGTCCATGTCTATGGGTGGTAGGAGAGATGGCCTGTAATGGTTGACAGATAAGAGTTTTGTTTTAGAGGCATTGAAATTTACGAGCCACATCTTACCCCAATCCACTACTGAGTGGAGGTCCTTCCCGAGTTCAGCAGCGAGGTTATGTTTGTCCGCCTCGACAGATGTCTTACTGAGTAAATCGTGGTGCCATCTGCATAGATGCCTACTTTGGATTTGATCACGTCTGGGAGATTATTTATGAATATTAGAAAGAGCGTCGACCCTAGGATAGAGTGCTGGGCGACACCAGCGTTCGTGCAGTAGGATGTGGAGGCGTGTCCATTCAAGATTACATTCATTATACGGTTAGATAAAAATGATTGGAACAGATCAAGCAAGATTCCACTGACATCATGGCCCCGAAGCTTGCGCAGGAGGCCACGTGCCAAACCCTATGAAAAGCATTGGAGATATCCAGGGCAACAGCACGAGCTTTGCCGGACTTATCGAGGGCCTGGTGTATGTACTCCGTGATGGCCTTACCATATCGGCAGTAGACCTGGCAAAGCGGAATCCATATTCTCTGTCTGAGAACAGTTTATGATCATTACGATGTTGAACTATCTCAGCATTAATCATAGCCTCGAATACTTTTCCAAAAATTGGTAGGAGGCTGATCATTAGATGGGTCAAAGGGCTCACTCGAGTTCTTAAATACAGGAACAACAGAAGAGGACTTCCAGCAGGCAGGAAAACAGGAGGCAGAAAGGCAGTAATTATAGAGTTTATAGAGGACAGAGGAGAGTTTAGGTGCACACTACTTCAGGACAATGACTGGGATTCCATTCCCACCGCTCGGCTTATGGGAGTCAAGCTTTGATAATATTTTAGATGCCAGAGACGGAGTTATGTAAATATCTTTCAGTTGAGTCTCAGTTTCTAACTCCTTACTGCCGGATGCAGTTTATTGCCATACTCAGGATAAAAATGGTTTCTAATGGGTGAGAAGTCTTTATTCATGCAACAATATACTGTATCGTCAATATAGAAATTGGAAATATCATTTCCTCGAGTTATTTGGTGTCATTATCAGAAAACATAGAATTATCCAACCAAAAAAAAAAAAAAAAAAAAACCTCTACATTTTTAAATATTTTATTACTTTACCAATGGAATTCCACAGAAAGGAAACTACAAGACCTCCTACAAAAGGTACCAGAAGAGGGTTACAAAAATGACTACAAATAAACTGAAAGAAAACCGAATGCATGATCATCAGTAACAAGGGCAGCCCAATATGCTAAATACAAGTCGGGAATACTAGAATCAAGCAGGTACAAAAATTTAAATACCTGGGAAGTGTTATAACAGAAGACGGAAAGTGTGACACAGAGATCCGAAGGCGAATTGGCATGGCGAAGGAAGCATTCCAGAAGTTGAGTAAAGTATTAAGAAACAGGGCAATTTTGCTAGAAACAAAGAAGAGAGTACTAGATTGCTATGTGATGTCGGTTCTTCAATATAGCAGTGAATGTTGGACAATATCATCAAAGATGAAGGAAAAACATGAAGCAACTGAAATGTGGTTCTACAGAAGGGTTCTGCGAATATCATGGATCGAGCATGTGAGCAATGATGAGGTCCTAGAAATGATAGAAACAAAAAGGAAATTAATACTGAGCATCAGGAAAAGACAGCTGAAGTTCCTGGGACGTGCAATGAGGAAAGAGGGCTTGGAGAACCTGATACTAACAGGCCAGATAGAGGAAAAACGAGATAGGGGAAAGCAACGGATAACATATTTGAAGGAACTAATCAATTAGATGATGGAACGAGGGTTGCATGATGTAAGAGGAGAAGTCGTGCTAAGAGCCAACAAGGATATGGAGACGTGGAAAGCCATGATCGCCTACGTCCTGAAAGGGCAGGGCACATAGAATAAGAATGGAATTCGCCTCAACAGTGATGACTCCAACGTCATGGTGAATAGCCCAAGCAACACTTGTGCCAGGATCACCATAGATGGTGTACCACTGGACAAGTGTTTAGCTTCAAAAATGATGGCCAGGATGATGGGCAAGATGTGGAATGCTTTTAGGCTCATTTTATTCGGTCATATTTATACCGAAAGAAGTTTATGGAGGTTTTCAACGAATACGACACCAATAACAAACGTATAAAAAGTATCACCAATGCACGCAACTGTAAATAATAGATGCACTTTTACATTGCAGATCTGTATACCTGTGACAGAAATTAGTAATAGACAACCTGACCAACACGCTTAATCATGACCCAGTTTCAAGCGTTTGTAAATATAAGTCATTAAATAAAAGAACAAAAATGGCATGTTCTTTCGTTTATAGAACACGTAAGCAAAAAGATGCGCGTTGTGGTGCAGTGGATATCGACTCGGAACGAGAAATCGGGGGTGGGGTTCAAATTCCAGTTGAATTCGTTGCATTCACTTACGCGCAAATACCCTTGGGAAAGATATTAATCCGTCTCTTCCCTCCAGTTATGTGTTAAATAATAGGACAGATTGGGCTCTATAGCCTTAATCGGCAACCAGTCTACCGCAGAAAGCAATGGCAACCATCTGCAAGAAAATCTTCTGCCCAGTCAGTCATGTCTCTTTCGAGACATGATCGCCCAAGCGTGCATCACGTATGGCACTTAACTGACTGAAGCAAAAAGAGCAGCCCAAAATACCAAATACAAGTGGGGGATACTAAAACAAAGCAGGTAGAAAAATTAAATAGAAGACGGAAAGTGTGACACAGACATCCGAAGGCGAATTGGCATGGCAAAGAACGCATGCCAGAAGCTGAGTAAAGTATTAGGAGACAGGAAAATTTTACTCGAAACAAAGAAGAGTACTGGATTGCTATGTGATGTCAGTACTTCAATGTGGCAGTGAATGCTGGACAATATCATCCAAGATGAAAGAAAAACTTGAAGCAACTGGAATGTGGTTCTACAGAAGGATGCTGCGGATACCATGAATCGAGCATGTGAGCAATGATGAAGTTTTGGAAAGGCTGGAAACTGAAAGGAAATTAATAATGAACATCTGGAAAAGACAGCTAAAGTTCCTGGAACATTCAATGATGGAGATGGTTTGAAGAACCTGATAATAACTGGCCAGAGAGAGACATGATTGCCCAAAATTGTACATTTTGTTTCGACTTTGAAAGAACAATGACTCATCAGGCAGTTAATAATGATGGTAATAAATAATATATATATATATATATTATATATAGGAGGTACCCAGTGAGGGTCGAACTCACTATTCCGTTATAATGGTTCTAGCGAGACGAGCTTATTAACCATTACACCACGCCGAGGTGACCATATAAGATATTAGATTTGTGCAAAAATCATTTTTCTTTTGAAAAGTAAAAACTAGATGAGAGAGATAAATCCTCACTCAATGGCAAGTATAGTGCCACAGACTCATTACAGCAGTGTTGCTGTGGTGGTTTCTGTTGCAAGTACTCTTTTTCTACAAGATGGATTTTTAAATTCGAATTCTTTTTAGATATCAAATTTCAGCCAGCACAGGGCGATATGACCAATCACGGGGGGCGGGGTCACTCTTAAAATGTTCATGTTAAATAAGTTATGATATGAGTAAAGATGTGGACGTAAAGAAGTGAACATTATGAGGAAAATGGGGATTGACCAATGACTTTAATTGGTTTTCCTTCTCCAAGACTGGTTACAAACTAAAGATAGAGAGTACATGCAGAGAGAACGCGAAAGAAGAGCCTCTTCCTGATATAACAGTTCTAACTTTCCACGGTAAAATAAACAAAATTATTGTAAGGAAATATCTAATCACTGCTGAAAAGGGTCATAGCAGTCTGTAGACGTGAGAAGCTCAATTACCTGGAAAAGTGTTCTAAAAAAACAATTTATTTTTAAACAGCTTTTTGTTATTTTTAATTAAGTTAATCGTAGAGAAATTTATGTTTAGTTGTTTTGTTTTCCTGGCACATCAACCTCGGCGGGTCATTTATTGCCAACTAAATTTTTTTCATTTATTTATTGCTGATAATACCTTTTTCTTTCAACAATTTATTGTTGTTTTTATATAAGTTTTTGTGTCTAGTAATACTTTTTCTTTTCTGGAATCAAGATTCATTAGGATTTGTTATTAAGGACAGAGTCCCCAAGTCCTACCCTGTTATTCAACCAATAACTGGAGGGAAGGGACGGATTAATACCTTTCCCAAGCGTACCAGTGAATGCAGAATATTCAACTGGAATTCGAACTCGGCTCACCGATTTCTCTTTCCGAGCCGATATGCACTGTACCACAACGCACATCCGTCACTATACGCTTACGGCACCTGGTATTCCCAAGCGGTCACCCATCTAAGTACTGACCAGGCTCAACTTCGGTGATCGAGCGAGAACAGGTACATTAAACGTGATATGGCCGTTAGCCTTTAATAATGTAAATGAACATATAAAAATAAGAATTTGGATTTACTCTATTTAAAAAAGTAATTAAATTACGATTTACTTCATTGAAAATAATTAAAAACAAGTGTGATTTCTTGAATTATTCTCTCGAGATAGGATAATAAGCTCGACTTACCACATTCCAGTTGCCATTGCTTTTCCCTTTCAACCTCCAATAAATAATGTATCCAAACCTGTTGGCCCCTTGCTCTGCTCGTGGTATTTTCTGAAATATAATGGGGGAGGGTAATTTGTTTGATCTGTTATTTTCACCAAACATTTCCAAACCCCAAATCCCAGCAGTTGTTTAAACTCGTTGCGGAATATTTACTTTTCCATAGTGTTGAAGCTTTCTTTTAAATTTGTTTTTCCTAAAGGAATTAATTTATAGTCATACAAATAGAATTCCAATGTAATTCCAATTCGTGTGGTTGATAAGAAATATACGTATATGTTGTCAATCTAAACTTACTTATAAATGAAACTTTGTCTGTGTCTGTGTGTCTGTGTGTCTGTGTCCGTTACCTATAGACTCCGAAACGGCTGAACCGATTTTCTTGAAAATTTACACAGTTGTACTATAAGCGTCTGCGAGTGTTTTTATCTCAGTTTTATGTCGAGGTACTCCCGATAAATATCGAAAATCGATAATCGAAAAAATGAAGGAGTGGTAAGATTTTAATCAAATTTCATACACTCATAGACAAAGATATAAGAAACGATATTTAGAAGTTTCAAGGTTGCAGTTCTTACAATAGAGCAGAAAATCGATAATATATATATATATATATATATATATATATATATATATATATATAAAAGGTAAGATGTTTGTGTGTGTGACTGTTTATCTGCCTGTATATCTGTATTTTTTCAGCCCTTTTATTTTAGTTTTTGCTTCGGGTTTGGCTCTAAGTAAGTATAATTGTAGTCCTTAGTCTCAGCCATGATACCATTTACTCAGAGAACTTATTTAGCCTTCAAAATTCAGTTTACGGCGAAAAAATGGTATTTGATATTCATACCAAGAAATCAAAATTTGACTTACATCCATTCATTCTTCTTTCAGTCTACGGTTTCGTTTTAACTGGAAACAAGTATTGCTTTTTTAGTCTTTCGTGCCAACGTCCAAAGAATCTGAGCTTCAGGACCATGGATTAGTTTTAAAGCTTTCATTACACCCGAGCAACGCCGGGCTATAATGCTAGGGTTAAGTAAATGAACCGAGTGAAATATCTGGGAAGTGTTGTATCAGAGGACAGAAAATGCAACCCTGGGATAAGATAGCGTATTGGAATGGTCAAAGACGCTTTTCAAAAGCTGAGTAGATTTTTGAGACTGGAAATTATTGTTGGAAACAAATAAAAGAGTACCAAACTGTTATGCAATATCTGTCCTCCTTTATAGTAGCAAATACTGGACATTCTCCTCAGAGATGAAAAGAACAAAAATATGGTTCTACAGAAGGATGCTGAGGATACTATGGACCGAATATTTGAGCAACAACAATGTTTTGGAGAGAATTGAAACAAAAAGTAAACTTAGAGTTAACATCAGGAAGAGTTGAAATTTCTAGGACACATAATGAAGAAGGAGGGCCTGGAGAATTTGATACTCACAGGGTGGATAGAAGGAAAGAGGGACAGTAGAAAACAGTGCGTGACATACTTGATGGGCTTAAGCAAATGGATGGCAGAGCAAGGTTTGAGAGGGGTAACAAGAGAAAGAGTTTTAAGAGCTACAACGTGAAGGGGATGTCAAGGGCCATGATCACCTACACCCTAAAGGGACACGGCACATCCGTTCTTAAAACAGAAAGAAATGACTACATACAAACTATAAGAAAACTGAATCACTGTCATCTGTAAAATGAGAAACGAAAATGCCAACTACAGGCCAAGGGTACTAAAATGAACCAGGTGGATTAAGAATTTAAATACCTGGGAAGTTTTCTAACAGCGAACGGAAAGGGTAATACGAACCTCCGAAGGCGTATAGGCAGAGTCAAAGATACATTCCAGAAGCTAAGTAGAGTATTGACAGACAGGAAAATTTCCCTGGAAACAAAAACGAGAGTACTGCATTCTTACGTGATGTCTGTACTTCAATATGACAGCAAATGCTGGACGGTCTCATCAAAGGTGAAGGAAACTGTTGAAGCAACAGAAATGTGGTTCTACAGAAGGATGTTGAGGATACAATGGACAGAACATGTGAGCAACGACGAGATTTTGGAGAGGATGGACACGAAAAAGAAACTGATACTTAACATCAGCAAAAGACAGCTGAAGTTTCTAGAACATGTAGTGAAGAAAGAGGGCTTGGAGAATCTAATGCTCACGGGACGGATAGAGAGAAGGAGAGACAGAGGGAATCAACGCGTGACACACTTTATGGACTTAATCAGATGGATGGCGGAGCATGGGTTTAGCAGGTTAATAGGACTGTTAAAAGCTACAAAAGTTAGGGAGATGTGAAGGGCCATGATCGCCTACGTCCTGAAGGGACGCGGCACATAGAAGAAGAGTTGTAATAACTAATCAATATTGAGAAGAGGTGTAGTCATACCTAATCATAATTTGATAAACAAATAAGGAATTATAATGTGGGCATAAAGCGGAGGATCAGTTTAGTATTAAAATCAATATATAAACTGATCCCTCATTTTGTGGCATCGCTAGTTTCTATACATTTATATTCCAGATTAATGGGCTTGTGCAAATGGATAGCAAAGCAGGGGTTGGAAGGAGTAACAAGAGAAAGTGTGTTAAGAGCTACTAGGGAAAAGAAAATGTAGAGAGACATGATCGTCTACGTCCTGAAAGAAACGGCAGGTAGAAGAAGAAGAGTTGCAACGATGGGAAGAATATATAAAAGATCTTTTCCAGGACAAAAGAGAGCAACCAATAATACGCAAAGATGAGGACGGACCGGAAATATTAAAGTGTGAAATGGAATCTGCAGCAGCCAAACTGAATAGAAACAAAGCAGCAGGACCGGACGAGATAGTCATAGGGCTGCTGATAGCCCTGGAAGAATTTGGCATAGAGAAAATTACAGAAATAATAAATGAAACTTATAATAGTGGTGTAATACCAGCTGAATTCAGCAAGACGATCTTCATAGCACTACCTAAGAAGCCAGGAGCAAATGAGTGCGAACTCCACAGTTCAATGCTTAAGATGCTCTCTGAAAGGGCAATACAAATGAAGAAGGACTTAAACCTGTGCTTTATTGATTATGCGAAGGTGTTTGACAAAATATACCACAAAGAATTGATGGAGGTGCTCGGCAGCCCTGACATATTTGGGAAAGACTTAAGAGTAATCAGGAACCTTTACTGGCAGCAAACCGCCTATATACGGACAGGTAATGAATTCAGAAGAGATAAAAAGGGGCGTAAGACAAGGATGTCTCTTTTCACCGGATCTGTCCAACTTGCACAGCGAGAATATTTTGAGGACACGAGAAGTTATGTTTGGATTTGTCATCAGAGGCCACAATTTATACAACCTAAGGTACGCAGATGATACAGTGCTGATAGCAGATACAGAAAGGAAACTACAAAATTTCCTACAGAAGGTAGCTGAAGACAGTAATAAGAAAGTACTACAAATAGACTGCAAGAAAACCGAATGAACGGTCATCAGTAAAAAGGGCAGCTCAATATGCCAAATACAAGTCGGCGATACCAGAATCAAGCAGGTACAAAAATTAAAATAACTGGGAAATGTTATAACAGAAGACGGAATGTGCCACACAGAGATCCGAAGGCGAATTGGCATGGCGAAGGAGTCATTCCAAAAGTTGAGTAAATTATTAAGAAACAGGACAATTTCGCTAGAAACAAGGAAGAAAGTACTGGATTGCCATGTGTTCTCAGATCTTCAATATGGCAGTGATTGCTGGACAAAGATGAAGGAAAAACTTGAAGCAACTGAAATGTGTTTCTACAAAAGGATGCTGCGAATATCATGGATCGAGCATGTGAGGTTTTGGAAATGATGGAAACAAAAAGGAAATTAATACTGAGCATCAGGAAGAGACAGCTGAAGTTCCTGGGACACGCAATGAGGGAGGAGGGTTTGAAGAACCTGATACTAACAGGCCAGATAGAGGGAAAAAGAGACAGGGGAAAGCAACGGATAACATATTTGAAAGACCTAATAAGGTGGATGATGGAACGAGGGTTGCATGGTGTAACAGGAGAAGGCGTGCTAAGAGCCACCAGGGATAGGGAGACGTGGAAAGCCATGATCGTTTACGTTCTGAAGGGACAGGGCACATAGAAGAAGAAGAATCAGTATTGAGAAGAGGTGGATTCATACCTAATCAGAATTTGATAAACAAATAAGAAATTGTAATGTGAATATAAATTGGGAGATTAATTCTATATTTTAATCAATGTATAAATTGATCCCTCGCTTTATGGCCCTACTAGTTTCTATAAATTTGTATTCTAGATTAATGAGCTTGAGCAAATGGATAGCAGAGCAGAGTTTGGGAGGGTAACAAGAGGAAGGGTGGTAAGGGCAACAAGGAAAAAGGAAAATGTGGAAGGCCATAGTCGCCTACGACTTGAAGGGACACCACACATAGAAGGAGAACAGAGTTTGTCCTTAATTTATTACACGTAACTACAATGGGTCGGAGTGCAAAATGTGGTTCTTACTGTGGGTGAGAGTAAAGAGAAAAACGCTTAGACTATTGGAGACATTCTCCTTTCTTTTTGATATTTCGGCCGCTCGAAGATCTGTTTTACCCAAAAACAAGAAATTAAAAAAAAGTGGAAGACACCTTTAATAATTTAAAAGCGTTTTTTTTTCTATTACATACGATATATTTATACAATATATTACTTTTTATTTCTTTTTTATCTTTGCACCCCAAATATGGTAATGAAATCACTGGGTCGCAAAATGTTACTGAGTGTTAGGGAATATTTTTTTAAAAATTACCACAAGGTTTCGTTCCTTCAGGAATTTTTATATATTGATATCAGTTAAGTGCCATACGTGAAACACGCTTGGGCGATCATGTCTCGAAAGAGACATGACTGACTGGGCTGAAGATTATCCCGCAGTAAATTGCCATTACTTTCTGCGGTAGACTGGTTGCCAGCCAAGACGCTAGAACTCAATCTCTCCTGCTATTTAACCGATAAGTGAAGGGAAGAGACGTATTAATACCTTTCCCATGGGTATTTTCCCGTATGTGAATGCAAGGAATTCAACTGGAATTTGAAATCGGCTCCCCGATTTCTCGTTCCGAGCCGATATCCACTGCACCACAACACACATCCAGATTATTGAAATGACATATTCTGGGGTGAGAGAGAGAAAATGATTTTTACATATGTAAAATTTCAGATATAACTAAAATGCATCTGTAAAAGAAGAACATGAATAAAGTTTTCATTTCGTCTTTTATATATATATATAGTGTAGAGTTATGATAGTGTTTGGCGCCAAGATTGATGATTTTCAGAAGTTTTATAGATAAAAGGTATTTTGGTAAACAGGTATTTTTATTATAATGTGTTCTATATGGAGGTGGAGATAGAGCGTTTATAATTTTAGTGCAAAGGATTTATCACTTTTACTGTGCAGGTTCATGCCAACTTCAAAGTTTCGTCAAAACATTGTTATGATGCCCTTACTCGGTTTCTTGTTTTCGTTTTTTTTTTTTCCAATTTATATGAGCTTGTCATTTTGTGGAATTAGCCTTTTTTCTCTCTCTTTCTTTGTTTTTTATTTTTATTTTTATTGTGCAGGTGTTGTTTTTTTTTTAATATTTTTATTACTTTTTTTAATGCACGCGTGAGTGGATATCCGGTTATTTTATATTAATACGCTAAATTGCTTTTTTGTTAGTTGGTTTGTTCTTGTCATTTATGTTAACCTCTTTTTTGTATTGATTT